>VZTF01004415.1:78388-240474 GCA_013397755.1 Cnemophilus loriae
CTGAGGCCCCTTTCCTGAAAATACCGCAACTGCCCTTTCTCTCCCTACTTCTTCCTCCCAACGGAAAACAGGAACTGTGACCAAGCCTGAGCCCACGGGGCCCACGCAGCCCACCGGGTGTCCCAGTATAGGGCAGGGACGTTTTCATGGCACAGAATTCCACTATGAGAGCCTGGATGTAAAGTGGTGCCTGGGATTGCTTAAAAGAAAAAAATAAAAAATTTAGCTAGAGTGTCTTTTCTAAAGCCAACCACCTCTCAAAGGGCACTAGAGAGCAGGAGGAGGAGGCTGTGTTGAGGGAGGAGCTCTTCCCTGTTCAACTATAGGTTCCAGGGTGAGTGTGTGGCAGGGCACCAGAGCCTGATGTTCTGGCATTCCTCTGCAGCCTCCCAGAGGCTCGGACAAAGGCAAATCCAGGACCTTACCAGTGGTCCTGACCACCCAAACTGCTCTGGCAGTAGCAACTTTCCTAGAACTAGAAAATAGAGAAATCGGGCAAGAAGTTTTCTGCCGACAACTGCTTCTGTCCAAAACACCTCTCTTGTTTGTGATGATTGGGTTCACGTTGGGTGTTCCAATTTCTCTACTCACATTACTGAAGTCAACACATCACAGGAGAGTGTGTCCCATGTGGCTGCCCTTCCGAGGACAGACACACCACAGCAGCACTAGGAAAACCATGCTGCATAAAATGTCATGCCTTACACTGGGCAGAAACATTTCTGCTTCCACTGCTCTTCAGAAAGCAGGGAGCTGATGGGAATGTAGCCACAGGGAACACATTACCTGTAGCTCAGATCCTACTGGGTTGGATTCCTGCTCTGCAGATTTCTTTTCTGAATAGGAGGCTGCAGCATCTGCCCCTTAACCCCATGTCCCACCTGTGTTCCTGAAAACAGTGACTGCCGAAGGAGACTCTTGGAGGGGCGTGTAGAGAGGAGGTCAGGCAGGGAAGCACTGACTGCCGCAGAAAAGTTCCTCTGAATTGAAAGCCCTGCCAAGGCTTGGAAAGAGCCCTGCGTATTCTGGGACATAAAAAAGCGCCTGTAGATTGATTTAAAAATGTGCCAATGCAAAGGCAAATTCCCTTGAAACAGAACTGATCCCTATGATATGCCAACTGTCCTTTAAAAGGTACTTTTAATTGTCCACCTAGAAGTGCCAGATTTTAAAACTAAGCATTAATTTGGATTTGCAGTGTCAGTACTGACTGGCTAACTCTGAGCACAGGCCCTCAGGCCTCACAGCCCTCCTGCTTACACTGAACATGGAACATCCAGCTGTGAGTGTGCTATTGCAGACTGGATTTCGTGCCAGTTCTGAATTCTGCTCTAGAAATGCATTGTTCCCAAAAGAGGATCAACTTGTGCTGTGCTAAGCAAAAAGGGCATCAGCACCATTCAGTATGTGCACTCTGACAACGCTGCATCAAGTGTTAGGACTCTTAGAATCTGATTTTTAAAAGAAATATGATGCAGTCACTGAGCCAGCTCAAACTTAGTTCAAATTGGTTTGAAACTCTGGACAAGTTACTTTTGCCAAGCTTTTACACCCAATGAGGTATTGTTTGCTCTCTTTAAATTTATGCCAAATCAGTTCAAGGGTTCTCCTATAGCTGTCAGAGGGTAATAAATCCATACATGTGCCAAGATCTATCTCTACCACATTTTTTTTTCCCAGAGAACCAAATGGTGATCTCCCTGACAGATAAATGAGTTTACCAAGACAAAAGCAGTTAAATAAGCAATAAAACAGTCTCAGATGAATGCCAATATGTAATTCTCAATACCCAGTAGCAAAAAATCTTTTAATAGGCTGCAGCAGAACATTTTGCCTCCAGAGGAGATTTTTCTCATGCTCCAAAGTTAAACGCCACATCTGCTTCAAAGGTAGAGATTTTATGTTTCCAGAGGCTTAAAACTTTTTGATATTATAATTCTTCCTATGCCTTTTCTAAAGAAATATAGAAATATCACAGAAAAGTCTTATTCAGCATGATACTTGAATCTCTCTCATTTTTGCACTGAGACATTGTGACTGGAAATGGGTGTACCACCAGAGTGCACCTCTTTCCTCTTCTCCGACCAGCAACTTCATACACATTTGGAACTGCCTTCCTGAAGGTAGCTACAGCACAAGATACCAGACAGAGGCAGGATCACTTACATTAGACATAGATAGAGTTCACAGGTTTCATTTGGTATGTTTTGCCAAAAATGCATATTTAAACAAAACTGTGGGCCTTTAGAACTAGAAAAATGAAGCCAAAAAGTGTCCAGAATAAATAGGACAGACAGAGGGAGGACTTATGTACTGAAAAACCAGAAGAGCAAACCCTAAATTCACAGAAGGTTACAGGTATCTTTGAAATTTTTGAGAGTATTTGAGCTATTCCTTTAATTGGAATGACCCTACAGAAATATTAAAACCCAAACAATTTTAGGATCAGCAAAAGAAATAAATAGGTATGGTGGAAACAAACAACCACACAATGTAAGAATTCACTAGTAAAATGCCATTTTAATAACTTTTTTTACAAGGAATCCACCTATACACTATAGAAAAATAAACACCACAGAGACTTTTTGCAGCTTACAATACAGCGATGCAGGCACACTTCAGCTGTTGACTTAATTTCACGTGAGAATGTAAAACATTGTTCTTAGTGAAAAGTAAGTCCCTCTTAAAGTACTAAAATATAATAAAAAGAGTCATATAAAAATCTGCTGTAAAAGCACTGCCCTTTATTCAGCTGCATGGGAGATTGCAAGTGCCTCTGTTGAGTGAGGACCAACTCAGAGGAAGCAGGAACTTGTAGGACAGATTTCATAAGTGTTCCCATCACTTTTTCAGGTTTCTCTGATGAGGTGAGCCTAGCATTTGCCCTAAATTAAAAAAAACAGATCGATATTAGAAAACTGCTTGTGTTATGAAGCAAGAGTGTACAATTAGCAGCATGTTATTTCCTCAAAGCACTTCATATGAACTACACTGAAAGCAATTCCAATTTTCACGAGCCACCTAGGAGCAATCCCAAACAAGATTTGAAAGCCTAAACATCTGCCAAAGCAAACCTTCATACCCTGGGACCAGTGCTCCATCACAGGCCTGCTTTACCCCCAGTGACAGCTCAATTATGCCATTCCTGTGGTGATTCTGTTGCTGGGCAAGGTCTTGCCACTGAGTAGATATCCTAAAGTTCGTTAGGAACTGGGAAATCATTTGGCTGACAGCACTGTTCTAAGGATTGCGGCATCATTCTGAAATGCCTGGACATTATCGTCCTGGTAACATGGAAATGACAGAAATTATATGCACTTTTCACAGAAGTGCTGTTCATGGTGTCCTAGCTGTGGAGTACTTATTCCACACTTGGAATAAAGCAAAATGAGTTACTTCCATAAAGGCTGACAGGTTTCAAGTCTAAAATCTGTTTATCTGTATCAGCGATACAGTTACAGTATTTGGGAAAAAACCTAAAACAAACCCACAAAGTCATGGTAATAAAGTTTCTAGGTAAAGTCCTGCTGAGAACAATGTCAAAGTTCCCAAACTCTTCAGGATTTCGGGATGATGTGATGACAGTTTGTGAGTTCCTCCTTAGGACAAGGTGTTTCTGTGCTATAACCAACATGTAACAAGAGGAGGTAATTAGACTAATTAAACTAAGTAAATTCGGTTCAGAAATTAGGTTTAAATAGCAAAAATTTAAATTGTTTTAAATAGCAAAGCTAAGTTCCACTACAATCCTTTGTGTGGTCTTTGATAAATCTTAGAACTAGATGGCTGTATTTACCAGCCTGCAAATCTTTTTTAAAAATCTGTTCTGAACATAATGAAGTGATAAATAAAGGAAGCATTACAGTTTGTGCTGCAGAGAAAGCCCTGCTCAGCTATTACAACAGCTCTGTTTGACTTTAAAGCCAATTAACTCTATACACAGCTTCATTTAAATTGCAACACTTGCTTGTTTAGACTTAGGAACAGGAGGGGGGGGCAGAAATCACATGAAATTATTCAACCTTATGCTTTTCACTATGAACTTAGAGAAATGCCACACTTGGACTAGTTTTAGATACGATTCAGAAAGGTTTCCTTTCGGAGACTGACTTAGTTGTTACCCTGCAATAATGATAATTATTCGTTAAAATGATGCTCTTTATTGGCAATGTGTACAAAGAACCTTGCAAAAAGCAGCTCAGACTTGCAGGAGCTGTGAGGGCTAAGAAGGTGGTTCTTACCTGGCTGCACCCCTCGGAGCCTTTGCTGGATCACCTCCAAGCGATAGATATATTCTGTGACTGACTGTTCAGGATCCTGAGGTGGCACAAGGGACTGCTCTGGAGCTGAATTTGGGGACGGATGCAATCTTAAAAAGAAAACAAATTATTTTCTCCTTCTCATGCTATACTCTCAAATATATCCAGAAGTTACATCCATATAGGCAGGAGTTCTGGGCAAAGAAAACTGGAACCACCACCACCACCCCGTCTATCTGTATAACTGTTCCTGGAAACAAGAGCAGCAACAGGCATCAATTAGCCTACCTTGGATCTACATCAGACCTGAGCCACCACTAATCCAGTCACACTGAGCACCAGTCAGGGCTGCTGTTATTAATATCCTGTTCCATGTCATACAGGTGACTTTTCTTAGCAGGGCGGTCAGAAACAGACACATGCCATGACAGAGGAATAGGGTGGGGTAGAATTAAGTCTTTTGGAAGGGCTTGCAGGTCTCCAGCTCTCCAAAATGTTTTGCTAAATTCCATGGAAACCAGAAGACTACCTGGCTGTTTGTGACAAGCACAGTTTGTCACCCCCAAACCACTTAGCAATGTTAAAAAAACCCTACAATAATTTGAAGCATCTCCTGTCTTTGCAGACTGACCTATTGTGTGAGCGGGAGGCGGATAGTGGGGAGAGGCTCATGAATCTTGCAGCATAGCTGGTTCTGTTGCACAGTCCTGTGTCCCTGTCCCGGGTAGGGGGAGAGCTGACAGGAACAGCTGGTGGCTGCTGCTCTTTCAGGACTTCTGTTCTAGCACCAGAGGCTGTGGTAAATATAAAAGTTTAAAAAATATGCACTAGGAACCATTGAGAACAGGCTATCATAAACACATCCAATAAACCCACGAAAATGACAGCAGGGTATGGTTAAGTTTGGTTTCAAATGCAGGTAAATACACTTTCTACAGCTAACCGCTAACTGCTTTTTTGGTTTGTGTGGGGTTTTTCTGTTTTAACTATATCTAACAGAATTGTGATGCTATTTTGTAGTGAGGTAGGAAGTTCAGCACTTGAGGATTGAAGTTTCTTAGGAATCACACCACAGTGGGTTTATGTACAAAGTTAGTGCTTTCTTTTAAAACAAGTATTTCCAGCAACTTAGAAACAGTGAAAATTACATAGTATCAAGTAATGAAAAATATGCTATTTAATCTGAATTTTGTTTAGCATTGAAAAGGCACAAGTAATGGAATTTTACATTAAGGGCAACAGTTCCCCAATATTGGGTGCTGCATTAAGATATTTGCTGGAATTCTTACAAAGGCACTCATCAGTAAGTCAAAGGAACACTCAAGTGTTCCTCAAGTAACTCAAGTCTCCTTATTGACCTGCATTAGACCATCTATCTATCTATCTACTCTACAGATGGATAGTGGCAAAATAAACAGATTTTCCCACTTTGGTTTTGTTTTTAAATGAAACACATCACTGAAGAGAAATGACGAAGAAAACAATGTACCTGTCCAAACACGTACCTATGTTACCTCCTATACTGTGAGAAATGCTTTCACCCTGTGTGCTCTTCCTGCCAGCTTTGTTCCACTTTTTCACCAAAAACTTTAACCTTGGTAAGAAAACAAATTTTTACAAGCATTAAAAATAAGTAGAAATACATTAAATTTTACTATTATTTGTTGGTATAGAACCTATTAAGCAACATATGTAATAATTCTTGTGGGAATGACAGGAGAATTCTTCAAATTCAGTCTTTGGAATGCTGGCTTATCCCATTTTACCCTGCAACGATCCTTGAACTGCTGAAAAGACTTGCTTGTTTTGGCTCTGCTCCTAATCTCCAGAGAGCTCTTCCTACCTGAGAGGAGGAGTTTGGAGGTCCTGCAGCCTTTGCTGTTATTATGGTATTCATGTCAAAGACTCTGTGTCATCTCGTGACAGAAACTTGCTAGTAATCATTTTTACTAGACAAGGAAATTGCTCAGAAATAACCACCTATGACATTTAAAACTGCTTTTTTTCATTAAATGGCCTTAAAGCCATTGGGAGATGGCATGTTGTCCCATGTACAGCTAGCAAAACTCATTTGATAGACAGAGCATGATAGAATCACACCCAATGAAACACACGCTACTGGATTCCAGAGAGAACCATCCCTGATAGATCACATTCTGATACAAGACAGACTATCTAGTGAGACCGAGGAGATAAGGGTCAGCACCAAAGGACTTCAGTTTGTAATGCTGTGCACTGGTTCCCAAATATATTGGGGCTGGGTATCACTCAAGTAGCTTTTTCATAGAATTATGGAATGGTTCGGGCTGGAAGGGATCCTAAAGAAGCCCACCTTGTTCCATCCTCCCACCATGCGCAGGGACACCTTCCACTAGAGCAGCTTGCTCCAAGCCCTGTCCACCCTGGCCTTGAACACTCCCAGGGATAGGGCAGCCACAGCTTCTCTGGGCAATCTGTGCCAGGGCCTCACCACCCTCACAGGGAAAAATTTCTTCCCAATATCCCATCTAAATCTACCCTCTTTCATCTTGAGAATGTTTTTAACGAATCTTTAGTACCGATCAAACTCAGCTAACAAGTCATGCTTGAATCAGTTCTGGAGATTGCTTCTGCTAATTAATGTAGGATAAGCCACAGAACTATCAATTTTTTAATTTTCCAAGAAAACATCAAATATGAGAGACAGGGAGTGTTTTGGCTTTACCTTGAGATGGCAATGATGGCTCTGACTGCACACCTAAACTTGGTGAAAGGCCGGGAGTGTAATCCAGAGAGCTGGAGGTCTGCAGGAGAAGGATAGATTCCCATGCGGGCAATGAGAGAGAGAGTTGCTTGCTCACAATCCTGAAACCCACCAAGCAGCAGCAAGAGGTATTTCTTCTGATAAACTAGAGCCTTTCTAAAGCTCTCTGCTCGAATGTACTTCCGATATAATTTCTGTAACTGCCGAAAGAAAGAAAAAAAAATTCAATTTCTTCTCAGTTACTGCTGCAAAAACCCAGCCACAAACAAGGTGTCTTCAGGTCAAATGTCCAGACTGAGGACACAAGGGCAGCCAAAACAATTCTGTATACTGCTAAAACCCACCCAAATTTGGAGTGTCAGACCTCTTTAAATCTCCTGAATGTTTTCAAGCAAAATTGTCATACTCAAAACTCTAAAACAGTGTAACTCTTTATTAAAAAGAAAATACACCTGTTAAAAAAAAATATTAGCCAGAAAGCATGGTGGGAGAGATGCCTATCAGATTTGATTACAATCAAAGAGACAGAAAAATAAAAAGTATTTAAGATTAGTCAGCAGGGATTAAAAATGAGTGTTTTCTGTTTTCATGCTTCGACAAGAAATCCAAGCCTCCCTCTTATTTAAGAGTGGAAAGAAATTCCTAAGATCCAGATTACTTTTGATGCAAGTTCCTGTCTAACATATTGGGAAAGTTTCTAATTTAAAATATCAAACTGTTAATCTAGAAAATCAACCTTTTAAAATAGCAACCGAAGATTACCGCAGTAAGTGAAAGATAAATGCCATAATCTGACAGATCTCTTTTTTTTCCCAGCAGATCACATTGAAATGACACCTCCTGGCTGTGGCACAGCTGGCTCTCCAAGCTCCAGAGAGTCCCTTTGCTGGCTATCATCATCATTTTACCTTAGGACTGGAAGTTTCTGCCACTGGTTTGTTTTCAATTTCAGCATTGGCGTTAGCCAGCTGGAATTCTGCCTGTTTCAGCGCGTTTTGCAGCATGTTCCTCTCTTGCTGCCAAGCCTCTCTTTCCAGCTCTTGAACAGGATCAGCATCACCTATAGATCTCATCTAAAACAGAAACCAAAAGGAAGTGAGCCACAATGGGTTTTGCATATTACTTCCACAATCAAACATCTCAAACCAAGTAATAACCCAACTTTCTGACAAATTAAAACATAATAACAATGAGCCCGAAAACCAGCAATGGTATTCAGGTGTTAAACAGCACAATGGGAAACTGAAATGCATGAAAAGGCCTTCTTAAGAAGTAACACATTTTTGTTCATCAGGCTACCCCTTCTCTGATCAGCCTTACTGGAATCCTTTAGTAACAGTCTCCCAAACCTTTGAAATGGAAACAAATCATTTGACTTTCTTCTACATCCACAGGCAGCACAGAAATTGTGAAGATGTGTCTGTGTACATGCAAAAACAAGTTGCACATACAACAAAAACAAGGTTTGAAAAATTCTGAAAAATCACACATTCAATTCTGAGAGTCCATTGTCCAGAAAAGCTGTGGCTGGCCCATCCCTGGAAGTGTCCAAGGTCAGGTTGGACAGGGCTTGGAGCAACATGCGATAGTGGAAGGTGTCCCTGCCCATGGCAGGGGGTGGAACGAAATGGGCTTTAAGGTCCCTTCCAGCCCAAACCATGCTGTGATTCTGTGAAACTGAGTTTTGTGTTAAGTTCTCTCTTGTAGGAATGAGACCCAGGACTCCAGCTGCAATTCTTCATGGAAGTTCTGCCTTCATAACCATGTTTGTATCAACTACAAATTTACTGGTCATCAGTTACATCAGTGCATGATGCAGCAGATCATAAAAGAAATGTATTTTTTTGAGGTAGTTGATGCTTTATCCCTTGAAATAAAATCTATACATTAGACAAGGCAGTACAAACAACTGACTCCAGTTTCTCCTAGCAACTTATTTCAGTACAATCTGTAGTATCTGAAGGAGTTCTACATGACTCATCTACGTCCTTGACTTCTACGGCACCATTTGGCAGCTGATTGACCAGACAGCTGCATTTGGCACAGATTTTCCATGCTGATATTTTGCCAGCTTCCCTGTCCAATACTCCCCAATTTATTGCAACTCAAGGGGGTAACAGCAGAAAATTCCTTTGGTCTCCTGAGCACGTGGTTCAGTACCTTAAAGGAAGGAGAAATTCAGGGAGGAGACTGAAGAAAAAGGTGATTCTGGGAAAAAAAAAAAAATCAAAGCCTGAAAAGAGGGCAGAGAGGAGGGATTGTTTGTGCCCACAGAAGAAAAGCTACTGAGGTGGAGTTTTTGCTCCTAAGCTCTAGAAAGGCATGTGTCTTTAAAGTGCTCTGCTGAACACTTTTTTTGTTAAACAAAATATAAGTCAGCAAACTTGAGTTTCTTTATTTTTGTGTGGTCAGTCCCTGAAGGAGGGAACTCTGCTCCAACAAGAGTTTTGTCTATAGCTGACAGCTCTAAAGGTTTGTTAGAGGAAGGCTTAACCAAAATAACCCCATGAACTTGGAGAAGAGGCTGCCTTCCCCTCCTCAAGGCTGGAGATGATCCATTTGGCAACCACCTGTGTAGCTGCACAGGTGGCAGAAGGAAAATATTAGCTACATTTTGTAAGCAAGTAGACAGGGAGAGCTGCAACATGCCAAGGCAGCTTGTCATATATCAGACTTGTGAAAAGAAGATACAAAAACCTTTTCACATATCAGACAGTCATAGATTGCTGTCTATTGCAAGAGAAAGACATAAAACTGGAGTTATCTGGGGAATCAGATGGAATCTAAAAGCTATGCTTTTATGTATTTTGTATCAATAGACCTGACCTTGGTCTTTGGTAATCCCTGGGCTTGTGTAAAATATTTGCGATACTGCAAACTTGGGTCAGAACAGCCCTCCTGAGATTACAAACCACTATGGTGCTTTTTGAAAAGTACTTGGCATTTTGGTGAAAAATAGCTGTCTCTGGATGCATAACGAAGCTACAGCAACACATCCCAAAGCTTGTGATCCTTGGACACATTACATATCTTACGAAAAAAATGCTTTCAGAAGCAGACTCTGCAATACAACAATACAGAGTTGGACATTAAAATACGTTAATATTTTCCTTACCTGAGATGTAGGAGGAGACAATAAATCTGATTTTAGTTCCCTTAATGTCTGCAGTAAAGAGGCTATAGCTTCATCATTTGATGCAGACCAGTCATTAACCGTTCTGTTAGACAGAAATACCTTTTCAGTATCAGGTTGATTTGTAGGAATGTTAACACACATTTAATTGCTTCTTCCCACTACGTGACCTTTGAAGTTCTGAGGCTTTACTTATGCAATATTTACGACACAAATGACTACAAATACACAGAGAAATGAACAAGTTCTGCTAATTTTTAAGAATTAAAAGAGCTAAAGGCTCTCAGCCATGACCCACACAAGTTAAGAAGCAGGATAGAAAGCAAAGCGCTATTTTATGAACTCACTTATGTGGAGTTTTATTTATTAACTCATTCAGGTGCACAGCCACAAAGAGCAACTGCTGCCTTATCTTCTCCAGCTGTTGTTGCTGCTGCTGCAAGTGAGGTTTTCCAGTTTCTTTTGTCACAGGCTGTTTGGCACTTCCATCTTTGCTTGAGGTACACAAGAGCTCCTCCTGACAGTTTGGAGTTGGAGGATTTCTTTCTCTTTCTCGTAATACTGCCAGTATTTCCTGCAGTTCTTTAATTCTTTGTTCATCCTTTTGGTGTTGACATTCCAAGTTTTGCTGTTTGAACAGAGTAAGTAGTAGTTAATTGCATCTTATACATACATGCTTATTTAAGTGTCACCACACCTAATTAGCATATCCATCTGGGTGCTCCTTAACTGCCAGACCACTTTTGGGGGAAGGCTTAGAGCACTGCTTTCCAGGGCCACCAGGAAGCCATTTAATGACACTGGAGTGGGCATTGCCTCCATCCAAGGAGAAATCCAGGATGAAACCAATACTGCCGCAAGCCACGACTGGGATCCTAGCTCAAAATAAGGGCAATGACATGAAAACTAGTTTGGTTCCATCCTGCATTTAACCCATATTCATCCCCACCTGTGAACAACCAGCAATTCCCAGCACAGGCAAAAATATAAAGATCAACTTCCATCAACAATAAACCCAGACACAATCCCTTGAAAACAGCTACATTTGAGAAAAGCACGACAAGAGCTCATTTAATGCATTTTTCATAATGCTTTAACAGAAGGAAACATTCCAGTCGAAGAACACCATACAGAGGGTTAAATCCCAGTGTGTCCTATTTCAGTGTAAGGCAGAGCATTCTCACCAGTCTCTCCTGATCTCTTTGCCAGTCTTTCTGTTTCTGTAGTTCTGTCTGTTGCTGCTGTTTCCGCTGTCTCTCCCTCTCCTCTTTCCTGTTCTTATCTTGCTCTTTAAGCAGCTTGAAGAGTGACTGCAGTTGTTCCCAGTCAACTTTCAGCTTGGCCTCTCTCTCCCTCTGAGCCTCCAAGGAACAGATCACCTCTTGCTTTCGTGCCTGAAGAGACTCCAGCGTGGCTCGCAGATTGTCACTGACCTCCCTCTCCTTCTGGGTTTCCTCACAGCACATCTGTACCTCAGCCTCCAGCTGCCTTTTGGACAGGATGGCCTTCTGGTGCATTTTCTCAATAACAGCAGCAAGCTCCATAGTTCGGGCCCTCTCCTCTTCCAGCTGAGCTTGGAGCTCTCGGACAAAGGCTTGTTCCACTGGCAACTCCCTGTGCTGACAGGATGCACCTTCCTTCACTCTCATGCTCAACTGCTCTGTCAAAACACGCTCATGATTCAAGGAATCCAGGAGCTCCAACGAACGATTTTTCTCAGCATCCAAGTTTTTCTGTAGCTCCTGCAGTTTGGTCTGTTCCTGGGACAGCAAGGCTTCACAGCGGGAGTGCTCGATCTGCAGTTCCTTGCGGAGGTTATCTGTTACTGTTTTCTCGTGCTCCAAGGACAAAACCAGCTGGCAATTCTGCACCGACTGCACATCCAGGGCAGCCTGCAGCTCCTGGGAAGAAGAGGGCAGAACACATTAATATTCTAGCACAAACACTCATTTGTGGGACTGGCTGATATTTAGCAATTTTCAACCTCGTATTTTATCCAGGAAGATATTCAAGACTTAACTAGAGTAGTTCAGGTATTAAAAAGTTTAATTTAAAATTACAAGTGTCAGAAAAATGCTCCTTAGCAATCTGACACCAAGCAACAAATCCAAAAATTATCATGTATTTGCCAGTACATTATTTCTTCTTCAGTTAGTAAGACCCTCATTAGGAAATCACTACTTTTTACATCACTCAGTCACATTAGTAAGTAACACCTGAAACAGCAATAACCCATGCTGTTTTAAAAAGAAAAATCTAAGCGGTAAGAGTAGATGTAAAGCTTCAGGACTTGGCTGCCCATCTCTTCAAAGCACAGAGTAGAGACAGATAAAAATAATCACAGAATGGTCTTGGAAAGGATGTTAAAGCTCATCTCATTCCCACCCCCTTCCATGGGCATGGACACCTTCCACTAGACCAGGTTGCTCCAAGCCCTGTCCAGCCCGGTCTTGGACACTTCCAGGGATGGGGCAGCCACAGCTGCTCTAGGTAATCTGGGTGCCAGGGCCTCATCACTCTCATTTCTTCCTTATATCTAATCTAAATCTACCCTCTTTCTTGTTAAAATCCATCCCTAGGTCCATTTTGGGAGCCAGCCTTTGTTCAGAAGGAAAGGCAGGGACTGAAGGCGCAGTCATAGGGCACTGCAGACAGAGCTGGCACTGCTGTCCTAGTACGGAGGTCTACCCTGCCCCCCCCACCTAGCCAGCATCATTTGTTAACTCCTAGAAAGCCAGGCCAGATGCTAAATGGCAGAAGCTTTCCATAATGGGGCTTCAATAAAGATTTGTGAATGCCAGACTAATCTGTTGAACAGCTACCCCCAGGGCAATGCACTTTTCTCCCGGCCTTGGCTACTCTACTTGCATGAGCAGGTTTCTGAAAAGGTGGAGGATGGTAGCAACATGTCCTAACCATGCAGCAGTAACAAAATCCCTCACAAACCTAAACACCTACCAAGAAGATGACAGGAGAAGCCAGACTACAAGGAAATAGTCAGAATTGTGTTTCCTCACTTAGGGAATTTAAGTAGGATTGTTTGGAGTTCTTTGAGAGAGTTTAGTTTTGGGGTTCAAGAAATGGTTTATGTTAAATCTTCCTCCTTTTCCATTTACTGTAGGCCTTTTACAAGCACTGAGTCATTGCTATTACAGTCTTGAAGAGAAAGCTGTTCACTTGTTTTCTGTTCAGTTTAGAAGGGAACAGGACGACTTTGGTTAACCTCCAAAAATACATATGATATTGAAAAGGCTCCACTTACTCTCTGCCAAACCTATTTATCATTGGGTGGTTTTCTTTATAACTTCAGAGATCATATACCTCACGCTCTCATGGTAAGTTTACTCTGGAATTAAGGGTGCAGTTACACAGCTGCAGAATCTGGCTGTCCCTACTCAGCAAGGGGCAGTACACAACAGAGGAAAATGGGAAAGGAAAAAACACTAAGAAGATGTGGAAAAAAAAAAAAAAAACCAACATAGCATTCAACTTTGCTTTATTTCTGCACATGCAATTAATGAAAGTAACTGAAAGCTTTAACTCTGTGAAAAAAGCCACTGTGCACATTCAGAAAAGGTCTGGGGGTTTTAACAGTTACTAAACAAAAAACAGTGGAGGTGAAGAAGACTGCACAAATAACCTGCTAGTTAACGTCATGCCCCAGGGAGCTGGGCGTTACCTCTACGGCCTTTGTTTTTTCATCCTCTACTTTCCTCTGCTGACGCTGCTGTTCCTCAAACCAACGTCGCAGCTCAGATCCCTTCAGCTGCTCAGCCTGCAAGTCCTCAAGTGCAGCTGCCAAATCCTTTTCTTTTTTTTCCAATTCAACACTGCAAAGTTCAAAACGACATTTCTATGTTCAGAACAGAACATCCTTCACTAGCATCACAAGCAAGACATTTTGGGTTGGTTTCTCTGAGTTTTCTATTGATTTGTTTCTTTAAGGTGGTCTCTGTTCTTTCTAAAGAGGGTCAGTTTTCAAGTCACAGCTAGTTAGCCTCTGAAAACATTTACCTCCCTGCAAGCCAAGCTAGAATTCTCAATATAGTAACAATTAAGAGATAGGATAGGTTATTTGTCCTGGCAGAGCAAAGCTGTTGTTCTGTGAGACAAAAGAAAAATATTGGCATACACTAAGAAGGGAGTGAGAAAGGAACATACCCAAGATGACAGAATTTAGTAAAGAAAACATAACCCTTAAGAGTGAGAGACCCTAGTTTTCCTCCCTGTGTTTCCAAGTGCTAAGCCCTTTATGGATCCAATTAGTACAAAGCTCTTGATAAATCAAGTAAATGAATAAATCTACTTCTCACCGTAACTGATTTATTTCCCTCTGAAGCTCCTCCAGGGATTTCCGCAACCTTTCATTCTCTCGCTTACTTCCAGAAAGCTCTGATTTCAGGGATGCTTTTTCTTGATTCAGGAGATCACATGTTTCAGAGGATCTTTTCTGCTCCTCAGAGAAGGTGCTGTGCAAGTCACTTACAATAGATTTTTCCTGCTGAAGCTTATATTCCAATAATTCAACTAGGATAAGAAAACACTGTAACAGCTATTTGTATTACAGAGACCTTGACAATATATCACTGACACTAATTCAAATTAGGAAAAAAAACCAGCTGTATTGAAGTGTTGCTTGGAGAATTCATTTCTTTTCAAACATGAGAGGAATCAGCAGAAAGATGCACAAACACTATGATTCTATTCATTGTGATACTCTGTAAGCAACCTGTTACTAATGGATGTTAAACCACATTAAACAAACTTAACCACTTACGTAAACATTTTAGGACAGGAATCACTATATAGAACCTGTTTTGCCAGCTCTGTTGAGGCTAGTGAGTTAAGAGAAACAACTCTCCCTAAATTTTGAGGTTCCTGTTTGATAAGTACTTAAAAATAATTAATGCACCTATGTCTACAGTATTATGTAAATAAAATTAGCAATAAACTTCTGGATTTCCAGAAAACTTCCCTCTATTGGACTAGTGCATGTGCTTTTAATAAGCTTTCAAATGGCTGAATCCTGAATGATAGTGATGGAAAAACAAACAAGGAAAAAGCAGCGTTTTGCTTTGAAGAGATGTTTATTTTTGACCAAGGTCATTTGCACTTGTTTCTTTATTACGTAAAGGGAACCTGCTGTGAAAACGAAGGCTTGCATATTTAGTCAGGAACATGGTTTAGCAGTGGGCTTGGCACTGTTTATGGCTGCTCTCCACAGTGTTAAAGGTCTTATCCAACCTAAACGATTCTGTGATTTTATACTAGCAAACGTACAGGGGTGTTTTACTGTCCTTGCTGGGTTTTCTCCATGTATATACTATTTCAGTTCTATTGCTTTGGGTTATTTTAGTTTCTCTTTGCTTTTCATTGATTTGTCTTAACTACTGATATGAGAAAGGCTGCCTATGATGTTAGCAGTTCTGAGTGCATTCAGTAAAACTGAGGAATTGTACAGCATCTGCTTCTTTGCAAGACACCTTTTTTTGCCTTTTACCTTTGAGGCAAGCAGCAACTGATGTAGAAGATAGAAAGAACTGACAAAGACAGTAAGAATTACCTTTCCTCCGGAGCTGGTGTTCCTGTTTGTTCCCATGATCTTCGGCCTTGGTAAGGGTTTGCTGTAGCTGCTGGAGCTTCTCCTGGTTCTGGAGATGCGTCATGTGGAGCTGAGCTCGGAGGTCCTGGATTTCTGAGAGCAGGCTATTCCGGTCCGAGAAGAAGAGGTGCTCCACAACCATCTGCCTCTGCTCCTCCTGAAACAAACCAAGGCCTATTCAAACTACAAGGCTATTTCCATATCTTCTGCAAGGATAAACACTAAGGAAACTCTTGCAGTACAAGTTTTGTACAGAAGCACTCAAATTACTAAGTTCATGCTTCACATTAATGCAAAATGTTAACATTATACAAAAAAGAAAAACCCCACTTCACTTGCCTTGTCAAGTTTATACATAATTACTACAACCTAGAAACTAAATATTATTGGCAAAAAGCCCCCAGATTCAGACTTAATTCAATATATACCCTTTGCAAGAGAGGTCTGTGAATTTCTAGACAAATGGGAAGGAGGGAAAGAATTCAACCAAGTAATCCTATTCACTATCACAGTCTTTCTGGATGGCAGCTAAAATAATCAATAGGCTTTGTAACACCACGGACAAAGTTCAAGAAAAACGCTACCACAACAAAAAGTCTAAAAGCCATCGATCCCACACCATCTATATTAACACACAAGATTTAACAGTAGAAGCAATAAAACTGAAAAAAAACTTTTAAAAATTAAAAGAGAATAAAGAAGTGATTTATGAGCAGAACACTAAGAGCTTTTCATACTTGTTGTTTCATTATATATTCCAGCTTTTCCCCTAATGAACTTGCGTCATCAGATGCAGGATTGGAAAAGTGAGACTTCAAGTCAATTTGCAACACATTTCTCTCCTTCTCGAACACAGTCTGTACTGCTTGCAGAAGTTCTCCTCTCCAGTCAGCAGTAACACCTGAAGTTTCCTGTTAAAATATATTTTTTTAAAATGGTATCTCTCAACCTTTAACCCAGTGTCTTTCATATCATAAGAGTATATCTGTTAATTTAAGCACTTTTAGAAGTGTTTAAAGAGTACTGTCCCTTACTCCTTAAACATATATACACACACACACGAGCCTCATAACATATTATTTTTATATATATATATATATATATAATACATTTATATATATATATATATACAACCTGGCTCCCTTGCTTTAAAGGGTATTTTATTGCCATACCTTGTCTCCTCTATCTGCCACCTTGCTGAGGTAATCTTTCAGTGACTGGATAGCATCCAGCAGGGATAATCCCTCCTTCTGCAAGCCCTCCATTGCTGCTCGGGTCTGAGGGACGTTCTTCAGCTCCCTAAAACCCAAGGGATACTCTGACAAAGCCAATATTTTGTGGCTTTCCTCATGCACCATCTTCAGCACAGTCTGAGAAGGGAAAAAAAAACAAAGATAATATTAGGAAACAGGCATCAGCATCCTGGCAGTGTAAGAGTAGGATGGGATAGTACTAGACAACAAAAGTAAGGTGTCTGTATCAATACATTCTTATGCAACTAAGCATAAATTATTATTTACGCCAAAGGGCTGTACTTTACCTTTTTTCTGAACCATTTAGAACCATTTTCTGAACCATTCTAACTTACCTGGGAATCAATTAAATTCTATCAAGTCTGAAGCTATGTTACTAAACCCCAGTGATGCCAGAAAACTGAATTATGTAGTTAGACAACCTTGGCTTAATTTAGCAAATTATGTACAAATAACAACTCCCAAAATTACCAGTTTTAATAATTTACACAGTAGAAATTGTTTCCTCTGACATTGTTAGGCCAAATAATATATTTTAAATAAATTTCCTGTTCACATACTATTACATCATGCACAGATGTTTCCTGGCCTCCTTTCAAGGAAGGTCACTGGAGATTTAAGTCCTTTCCTTACACACATCTCATCAGAAATATCCTAGCCTCCATGTGGAGCTGTTCCTCATTGCTACTCACTTTAACAACAATAGAATACTTTTATTTAACTCTTGTTCTTTCCTTCCACTTTTTTTTTAATTACTTTTGAACAAACTTAAGTTGCTTTTCTGTCATTGGACTCAAAATAGTGATTACTTCAAGAATCAATGAAAACCTTCGGTAAACATTAACATCAAAAGCACAGTAAAGTGTTCAAACTAAACATTCAGTACTGGAATATGCACTGAGATCTTACAGCCAGTAAAGTCTAGATTGATGCTCCACAAAAGAAAAAAAAAATCTGTTTCTTCAGGTAATATAAAATTCACCTCTTCCTTGAAGTCTCTGAGACTATGCTTTAGAGAATTATTAATTTTTTAGACAAAGAATCATAGAACGGTTTTCAGTTGGAAGGGACATTTCAAGACCATACCTAGTCCAACTCTGCTGTGACAGGCATGGGGAACATCCATTATTTCAGGTTGTGCAAAGCCCCATCCAATCTCATTTTGAATGGATTCTGGGATGGACTTCTAGGGATCCACCACTTCTCTGTGCCAGTCTCGTCACAAGAAATTTTCTACTTCTGCCCAATCCATTTCATGATCTTACTGGGAAGTGAGGTGAGGCTGAAAGATCAGTAGTTTCCAGGGTGCTTGTTATTATGCTTTTTAAAAATGGGTGCTATGTTTCCCTTTTCTCCAGTCACTGGGGACTTTATCTGACTGCCATGACTTTTTGAAAGTGATAGAGAGTGGCTTGGCAATTGCAACTGCAAAATTTCCTCAGGACCCTGGGATTCATGTCTTTGGGTCTCACAGACTCACCTATGTCCAGGTTCCTCTGGTGGTCTTGAATCTGATCTTTTACCATAGGAGGGACTTCATTCCTCCAGTCCCTTCCTCATCTAATTTAAAGCTCTAATTTTGGCCAGCTTATTGGTGGAGACACTCTTGTCCCACTTGGTCGGGTGAATTCCATGAGCTCCCAATATTTCTGGCTTCTCAAAGGTAAAGCTGTGATCATAAAAATGAAAACCTTGAGTAATGCACCAGCTGCACACCTGGAGATTCACCTCTATCCTGGTCCCCTTCCTCTGACTCAGAGGATAGAGAATATCACCCATGGTCCCAAACCTTTTGGACTACCCTGTTACAGTGCTGTTAGACCCTACATGTGTGATAATCTGTAGGGCTCACTCAGCTTGGCAGCCTCAATGATACCACAAATACAAGCTACTGGTAAGCAACAAACTTCTCTAGAGAAAGTATCTGGATGGCAAGAGGGTGCTTCAGTGCCTCTCAGTAAGGAATCTCCAACTACTAACACCTGATGTGCTGTTCTGGTAGCACTGGTTCTAATGCCAGCAGATGGTTTCATCAGCTTTGCATGTTTGGCTTTTCCTGGATCACGTTAGTTATCACATCAGTTATTCCATGTGCTCTTCTTTCTCCAACCCTAGAGCATCATGTCTCTTATGAAGGGCAGATGGATGGAGAAAGGATCTTCCTTCTGACTTGAGCAGCGATAAAGGCCCAGTCTCCTTCATCTTGTGAGTTATCTATGCCAGTTAGCTTGAGTGAGTTTGAATTCAGGATTACCTTCCCCGTGCACAAGTCTTCCACCATTGTGCTGGGCAAGCTGAAGGAACCGAAGCATATTAGGAGGCAGGATTCACTTTCTTGGAAGGGTATTTCTTCTAGTTTCTTATTACTCTATTACAGTAACTGACTGTATTCTCTCATAGATGAGAATTTCTCCCTTTCCATAGCTGGAATTTTTGAAATGGCTGAGAGCTTGTTCAGCAAACCGAAGAGTTTTAGGCATATACTTTCTTCAACTTTCCTTACTGACTAGAGTGAGCACTCACTGCTCAGTCTTCTGTATATTCCTCGTGTTGATTGAACTGGCTCTGACCTATCCCTGCACACCTTGCAATGGTGTTTCCACAGCTCTCCATCACATCACGATGACAAGAACAGGCAGAGGAGCACGATGTCAGCCAGCTATGGTTGCTTCTGAAACAACTTTCTGTGAAGCCTCCAAGGCAAACTCATAAAGCAGAATAACATTCTGAAACAGCGCCAGTGTTGTCCTAGCAAAACTAGTTCAATTATAGGAAGTACAAGGAAATGTCAGTAATGTTATCACAAGAGATGCAAGGACAAGAACCATAATCAACTTGAAGTTTAAACCATTACAGAACAGTTTTCAGTGTAAATGTAGCAGCTATTTTATATTAGCATTTCATTTTTGCTGTCCAGTTTTAATTTGCTGGTATGCTCATATTAATCATACATTACCTTCATCTGTGGTGAAAGTATTTCCTTTTCTTTCATTGATTCCATAATATGTGGAATCATTCCCCGGTATTGCAGATAAGCCATGGCATTGGCATCTAGGTGATCTGATGTTTGCAGCTCCTGCTTTAGATTAGCTGCCAAATTTGAGCTGGTATCTGAAGGAAGAAACAACCCCCCATCCCCACAAAGTGTTATAAATATGGAAAGGACTTGAAACTAGAACGACCACTTGCAAAGTAACCATGATTTCGTCTGCTCGTATGAATGCAGGGTTAGATTGAGTTGGTTGGTTGAGATCTCAACTAACTTAAACAACTTAAAAGTCAGTAAGTTGCCTTTAGAACCAGAGAAAGTGTTGTAGTTAAGTGAGGACTCACTCAAACCCCCTGCCTCTGTCTTGTACATAAAGATGAAAAGGTAAAAGCAGGCACAATATACATATATACATATGTATGTTTCTAAACAAAGAACCACCTGCCTAAGGCATAGCTTTCTAGTAAAAGACCCACAGTAAAAGAAAATGGGAGAAGAGAGAAACATGCTTTAATACTGAAGTTACCAAAAGGTTAAAGGAATCTACAAAGTTCAACTTACTGCTGCCACATCCATCGCTCATCACAGATGCTCTTGATCTTTCATCATCTTGTAAATCAGAAGGGGTTAAAGTCAGATTATCGTCTTCTCTCATCTGCTTGAGAATAAGTTTTTCACGTTACTTTGGTTTTCTGAATGCAGCTGTTGGTTTCTGCATTTATGACAGCTTTGTTACTAGTGTGGATTTTAGCAAATGCCTACTTGATCCAAGTGTTAGAGATGGCAAATACCATGATTAATGCAACATTGGTGCTCTCTGGAAGCCATTTAATCTCAATTTTTTCCTCTTTTAATAGTCTTAAGAAAGATAGATGTATTTATATTTAACTACCCATCAAAGCCAGGCACAACATTATACAGCTAAAGATAAATTTTCTGAAGTACAGACTTTATCTTCCTGTGAAATTACAGAATACAGACAACATATAGCTATATGTATACAATATATAAAATATTGCCAGTAAGAACAAAAACCTCTATTCTCCAGTTTTGAAAGAGTCTCTTCTAACACTCAACAACAGATTGTTGAAGAAGTGGGGAGCTGTTACAGTACACTGAATACTGTGGTAGCGGAGGTTTTACAGGTTTAGCTCAATTACTGACACATTAAGTGTTATCACAAATTTATCAGTTATTATCACAGTAAGAGACAAACTAATAACTGTATTTCCAGAACTTCATAGGACCTACTCCCAGTAGTGTGTAGGTTTCTACTACTTGGAGCCCATGGCCCCTCAGTGATCCCAGGGGGACAGAGCTGAGCAGTCTTGTTTAATAAGAATTAAATCAGACATGAGATATCACTTACCAGAATCTTCTCCATATCTTCGTCATCATCAACAGAATAGGTACTTTCAGAGAAAGCTGGAGATTTTCTATCCACTCCCACCACTGCATCCCCACTGCCATTTTCATCCAGGTTAGAATATCCCAGTGATATGGAATTATCTCCTTGCAGGGATGACCTTGCGTGCACAATTTCAAAATCTGTGTTTTCAGCTTCTGAGAAGGGTGTCAGGTGAAGCACTGGTTGAAGTTCCACGCTTGTATCTTGCTTTCTCATGATCTCAGGCGAGCCCCATGAAGACATACTTGCAATTAAATTCTGGAAATCTTTTGGAGTCTCTTTGTCTATGTTCAAATTGTGTTTTGGTGAATCAGGAGTTTGATGAATTTCCAACATTTGCTGGCAATGCTTTTTCAAATCTTGATCCCCTTCAGAGCTGCGGATCATGTCCAACTCCTGGCGCAAGATATTTTCTTGTGATTGCTTAATCTGTGTTTTTGGATTTTTATTGTTAATTGTCAAGTCAAACATAACTTCATCTTTTTCCTATAATGAAATAACATATTAATTGTTTAATGGAATTTGAGTATGATTTTACAAACTGAGAAACATGCACTTAAAAATAGACCTTTTAGAATTGATTCATTTTTTCTTCAATCACTTTATCTAAGTAATTTTAAGATAAAATTACTCTTAACCTCTGATTCTATGACTGAGTCTAAATAATGCACTATTTGAGAAGATATTTTAGTTTATTTTAAACCTGTCAACATGGAAGTTTCATTTCATCCTCCATACCTGTTAGTTTGTCAGATACAGCGAATAATTGTTGTCCCTCTCATTTTAGACCATCACCTTAACCCTTTTGTGTTAATCATCCCTCTTAATCATCTGTTTTAAACCTACTCCTAGCTGCCAAGACTTTACTCTTTTTGCTGCCCCTTCAGCTTTCAGTTTAATACATTTCCATATTTTCACATTGTTTCCACTTTTGAACCCAAGCGTAACTGTAGGAGGGGTTCTTTGCTCCTCTAAGAATGCTGTGAGTGTTATACTTTTTCTAGTACTAGGGTGAACTAAATCCATAGAAAAAAGTCTATTGTAATGAATGCTTGAAGACATGGTGGTTTATTTACTTTGATTCAAAATATTCTCCCATTTTGACAATTATCCCTCCTCAGCCTACTTAAAAACTTCTAGCACTTAAACATGGAAATACATATACTGACATATAAACATCAATTTAAACCTTTCAGAGTCTGAGTTTCTACTTGAAAAGTGATTTTTATATCATTTAACTGCCCCCAGCATGCCAGCATTCCCTGATATCTTTCAAAATGTTACCGATTCTCTCTTCACTGGATCCTAAATTACTTTTATTTTTTAAACAGGGATCTAACAGTCCCTACCTGTATAAACAACATGGTCCAGTAGCCACTGGACTGGAAGTCTGCTGCCTTGTACAGACATATTCCAAGGTCTGCCTTGTACAGACACATTCCTGAAGTACACCAATCTGCATGGGTCATTTAACACTTTTCCCACCTGTTTCCTTTTCCTGAGAGGTTTCTAGGGCAGACCCTGAATGTTCCGTGTCACAGTGTCACTCAGACACTGATGGCATTGCTCCAAAATTGAACTTCCAAGCTAATAAAAATGTAAATACCAGGAATGATCAAATGTTTTGCATAGCTACATTCTTAATTTCTGCTTTAAAAATAAACATGTCATTATGCATAGCAATTATCCTACCATTTCTTTAAATAAGTCAACTACCTTGGCTGATTATCATAACATACTGCCAAGCAGGGCCCCGAAAATCCACATAAGCCTGACACTGAATGTTTTTCCTTTCCTGTGTACTTGATCTCTTCATATAAGCCCTCTTTACTAGCACTTATCACCTCTGTAAGCCAGCCTTTAAAGACAGTAAGTTGGTGCATGACAGATTTCTACAGCTCTCTGAAAAAAGGGTCACCTGGGTCCTACTGCTTTCTAAAATGGAGTGATTTAATAAGAATTTAAGAAGCTTAGGTTACTTGGAGCAAATGGTTCTAGAAAAGATTCAGAATAATTACAAGAAAGACTCACAGTAAACAAGAATTTCTGAAAAGAAAGCGAGACATGATGAAGTGTTTTCAAGTAGTTCTCCAATACAGCCATGAAGGATGGCAAACAGTCGTGGTAGCTCATGGTAGGCTCATTGCTTGGCTTGCAGATGCCCACCCTCTAACTCTCCCTCCTCAACAGATCACGGGGAAAAAAAAATAATCTGAGAAGCACTCACAGGTCGAGAGAAAGGAAGGGATATCACCTACTAACTACTCTCACAGACAAAATAGAGTAAAATAGGGAAAATGTATTTAATCTATTAATCTAGAAACAGATTATTCTAAAAAAATCGCCACAACAAATAATACTATTAAAAATCAAATCATGTACCAGTTTAGCAGTAGAGGAAGCCAATACTCCAAATGACTGCTCAATATTTGCTTCTAATTCCTCCATTTCATTTTTAAGGGCTACACCTTTTCTTTTTGTGTGGCAGAATGACTTGAGAAATTTAGTCTCTTCATGACCTACTTGCTCTGCCAACTTGCAAGACTCCAACTGTGAAAGAACTTCAGCTCTTTCCAATCGTAAGGCTTCGACCTCTTTCATATGGGCCTTGATTTCACCTTTCAGTTTTGCAGTGCTCCCTTGCAGTTCCTTGATTTCTCTCAGATAAGCTACGTCTTTCTGATTCAGTGCTTGCACCTGGAAATCAAGTCTAGAAACTTCTAATTGAAGACTGTAAACATCTTGTGCCTGACTTGCATCTCTCTTTTCCAACTCTATTTGGAGCTCTGCTGCCTTTTCTGTTAAGTACTGCAGCTCAGTTGTGTCAGCTTCTCTTTGATCTGCCATTGTCTTAATTTGCATCTCTTTCTCTAGAATATTTGCTTCCCTTTCTCTCACCCTATCTTCAAGTTCTTGAACTCGAGATGTAGTCATCTTTGTCTCAGCCTCTCTCTGAGACAAATGAGTTTGGGAAACGCTGTATTCTTCCTGAAGTGCATGGTGCTGGATTCTGAGGGACGTGAGCTCTGCAACAGACTGCTCTGATGACTCTCGCAACTGTTGGCATTTTTTCTCCAAAATTTCCACTTCTGTTTTGAGCTGCAATTCCTTTTTTTCCAGTTGCTGCTGCAGAGCTTCTTTAGAAGCTGAGACAAGCTCCAGTTCCTCCTGAAGTTCTCTCACTTTGCAGACTAGTGACGTATTTCTTCTGTTTGGATCAGGATCACCCTGACAATCTACCAGTTCCTTCTTCAACTCATTCTGAAGGTCTTCCCCTGACTTTCCCAATGCAACTTCATAGAAATAATCTTGGTTGTCACTATCTTCATGACATACTGGTCCAAATTGTGCCAGCTCTTTCTGAAGCTTCTCAATTACTCCATGGAGTTGCTCCACCTCTTCATCCTTGTCCTTACGCAGCCTCTCCTGGTCAATGCAAAGGTGCTTGACCAGTGATCTGAGTTCTTCAATTTCAGGTTTTTGGTCTTCTGCAACCTAGGAAAAAGGATAAGTACTGAATATTACTGTATGTAGGCAATTATTATGGCACACAGTTTATATTTCTCTTCTGAATCACACAGGCATTAAATCACACATTTAACAGCAGGAAGAACCACACATTTCAGCTGGTAACTTCTCAAAATAATCTCTATTTTCCTAAGAGAATTACCAAACAGATTTCATTTACAATAAGAATCTGCACCCCTTGCTTTCCCCAAAAATCAAGCAATGAACATCTGGTAAGCACTCTTACTTTATTCTCCAGAGCATTCTGCAGCTCATGCTGAAGTCTCTTCATCTGCTCATTCAAGTGATCAATTTCTTGATTCTTTTCTTCAAGCAGTGCTTGTGGGAATGACAAAGCTGAGGAATCACTAATACCCAGGTCCTGGCTTTGCTTCTTCTTAAGTTTTGTTAGATCCTCCTGACCAGAAAACACAAATTATCTCATTAGAAAGGACTGACTTTCTCAACCTAATGGCAGAACAGAACTAGGGGCTTTATTTAAACGTTCTCCTCTTTACTATAATGGTGAAGAGCTCAGGAACACAACTACAGCTTCTTTGGGTTTGCACCACTGTATGAGACTGCCCCAACCCAGAAAATAACCTCAGCTTTTGATTTACATCAAATCCCCGTAGAAGATAATGCTACAAGCATGAATCTAGAATACTGGGGGGCTTTGGTTCTACAATACCCAGCATTAGTCTTGTAAAGGTAATTCTTGCCACATTCTGCTGGCAAGACAAACAACCCAAATATCTGTTTACAACATCATGAGATGAAGACTTCAACACTCAAGAAAGCAGGTCTCTGACATTTTAGGCAGTGCACTAAGGCTAGAGGAACCTACCTTCAAGCGTGCATTCTCTAACTGAAGTTGGATGATGTTGGAAGTGCTAAAGTTTTTTTGTATCTCTAACTGCAAGTTCAGCTGCAATATCTCCTCATCTTTCTTGCTCAAGTTATCTTTATATTGTTCTACTTGGTCTAGCAAGTTTGCAATCTAAAAAAAATAAAAGATGCATAGTTGTTTCAATTAAGTCCTCTAAGATTAAACTTCATTCATCGTATTATTTAATGACAAGAAGTAACTTCAGCAAATTCAATTATTTAAACTCTAATCAACCTGCATTAATAAAATACCTGAGACATAAAAAGAGAGTGAGAAGCTTGTGTTCCAGCTCCTCATCTGCAAAACCAAAGCACTGAAAAGGTGGGTTTCTGTTTTCTTTTTAAAAAAATCTACCTGCTCACAAAATATCCATTAATCTGTATGGTGAATGATCAAGGCTTGACTGATGTCATTTGATGTAACAATACGAGACATATTAGCATTTGATGTGCAACAATGACAAGAAGTCAATATAAACATTCTTCTCCTCCCAGAAGCCAGAAATGAGCATTGCAGTGCCAATGCCAGTAACACAGACAACAAAGAGATGATTCAATAATCACACTTTTCTCTGCAGCATGATGTTGCCATCCACTGTTTTTATCATCTCTTGCCTTAATGGGTAGCAAGGTATAGTGGCTTTGAGAATTATGATTGTTGAAATCAGACTTCATAAGAGAAACAGAAATTCCATCTCAATAAAAATTAATTTTTATTATCTTGTACTGCTCTTGAAAGAATAGTGTACAATTGACTGAAGGATCACTCCTGTTATTCTTCTTTACACATCCTTAACTGGACTGTTTCTATATCACAGATATAATAATTACGTAATAACAATATAAACATATAGTGGGGTTGTGTATGCATTTATACATGCAAATCCAATAGAAGTTCCAAATATTGTGACCAATTTATCTGTGTTTCTTCTTAGCTTGACACAAAAACTCATCACAAACATTCTCTCAAAACAGGGTAAATTACACCATTATGGGTAATTGCCCTTTCTGGTCTTCAAAGAATTCTCTGTCACTCTCAAACAAAAACTTATCTACCTAATTCAACTTTGGAAAGAAAGGAAAATCAGTTTTCAACTGATACTGATCAGTCTCAAAGTTACATGAATCACCACAAGACGGTTTCCAGCAGGAAGGGAGATGGACACAGAACAAAGCAAGAAAAAGGAAGGTTAGTTGAGGCCAAAGCAACTCAGTCTGCAGAACTCTCCCAAAGCTCTTACCTCTCTCTCCTTGGCCTGAAGTGCTTCCTGCTCTGCCTGTAGCTGCTCCTTCAGCACTGGGGCAGAACTGCCATCCACTGGCACTCGGTGCTTTGCTTCATCCAGTTTAGACTGCAGCGCAGAGATCTGGATCAGGTTATTGTACTGCTGCTGTTGCAATGCCTCTTTATCCTGAACGATGATTTTTTTTTAATGTTAGAATTAATTGCTGTCAATATACAAACCTACTTAACCAGAACAATCCTGCTGAAACACTTCATCGACCCTGACACACCCAGTACAAGAAGAAAAGTACATAATCCCAAAGGCCTGTAAAGAGATAGGAATTCAAAACAACGGAATGTTTTTAACTCATTTAAGTTTTTACCCCTTTATTTTTTGTAATCCAAGTTTAACAACTTCTGAAAATTTAGCATTAAGTGATAAATTACACTTTCTCAATTACACAGCATTTTGTATGTTTAAGAACACAACACCTTGTTCTTGTTGTGAAGTAATTTACAATTTCCAAATTTATTATGATACCATATGTGTGCCAAACTAAAGTTGATAGATGGACACAATTTAAGAAATGAAGAGTTCTGGGTAGATCAAAACCTACTCACAAATACATCAAGTTCAGTCAGAATGTGATAAAGCAGCACTAAGTTTGTCCAACCTCTGATCTGCCAAGCTACCACAGCTTGTTTTATCTAAAAAATTGTTTTGTGATCCTCCTTCTCTTGCAGTCCTTCTCAGGAGCTGGGTCAGTCTAAGGAGGAAAGGTTCACTTGGGAATTGTCCAAACAATAAGCATACATATCTGTATTTAATACAGTAAAGGAAAGCTTGACAAGAAACCTAAGGCAGTAATTGTCTCTGCTGTTCAACACTTACTCTGCCCATAGTTTAATGCACGTATCTTTAACAGGTTATTTTAGACTTGTATGATTTGTAAAAAAATACATAAATTTAACCATCTTCTCTAGTTCAAGAGATCTAAGACCCAGAGTACATGACTAGCATCTTCTGATTGTAAACTGAAACTACTAGCAATTAAAAAAATAAAAATAAATTGCAAAGTTAATGCTGTATCATGGTATCAAAAGGTAAGGGAAAACCAGAAATTTTTCTTGCCCTCACATGAAACCTGTGATATCAACCAGCCCCTCTGGCAGCCCCTCAGGAAAGAACACACATAAAACCAAACCCCAAGCAACAGCAGAGCCTTTTTTTTTTGTTTTTTATCAATTAAAAACGTTACCCAAACCACACTGATCACTGACCAAAACCCTTCAGCAACAATGTGCAATCCAGACTGCTGCAGAAGTGGGCTGCCTTAGCTCCAGTGTCCCGGCCTTTCCTGGACAGAAAAGCTGCAAGTGTGCAGTGTCAGTACAGCTCTCCACACAAGAGTTCAGTGCCTCCTGGCATTCTCCAGTTGCATGTCCTGAGGTTGCTACACCGACCCAGCAAAATCAAGTGGCAAACTAGGCAAAAATCAGAGCTTTATATAATGCACCTTCACTGTAAAACTTTCTAGGTGGTCATTTACGTGTAGTCTAACATGGTGTCTTCTTCCATGAATCCCAAAATCCACAGGAGAGCAGACTCCCTAAATTAGCCCCATTTTTGAGATCTCAAGCAAAAGGATGAGCAATCCTCCCAACACAACCCTATCCAGGAGCTTCAATGTTACATATCAGCAACCTGATCCACTGAAAGGAATTGGAGCAGGACAGAACAAAAACCTGTTCCATGCACATCAGCAGGGCAAATGAATCATACATCTAGCTGTGACTTTACTCAGTATTCCTCACAAACCCCCTCACAAACTGTTCTATATTCAAGACATTCTATTTCCAGACCTATTTCTTATTTCTCCATCACCTGCAATACACGCATTTTTTGTATGTTGGAATTTCGGGGACAATAAAACTCTGCAATTACCATCCACATAAAGTGTATTTTTACTGAAAAATGCCATGGCATGTAATTGTTCTTAGAGCTCCATTGGAACTTACTGCACAAAATTGCTTCAAGACAAGCTATTACAATGCTTTCAGGTGGCAAATTGAATAGTACAACCTTGATTAGATTGGATGAATTAGTTTCTGGGGAAAAAAAAAAGAAAAACCAAACTCAAGAGTGTCTGAGTTGGCTTATTTAAGATATTTACAAGACATCGATTGATGGGGACATTCGCACAACTGAAAGAATATTCTGAATTCACATGGATAAAGAAAACTTGTTTAACAGCAAGCCAAGATTCCAGAGAAAAGAGCAACTTGCCAACAGCAAGCAGCACCACAGTCTCCATCCACTCCAAGGCAGACAGTAAATGGGCATGGCTTTTGTATGTTTGGATAAAACTACAGAAAAAATTAAGCTGGAAAAGGTCTTTAGAGTTCTCTGAATCGAAGCACAACAAAGTTGGCTCTGCTCAGGCAATTCTCAAATCTCCCAGTCAGAGACACCACTGTCACTCTGAACTTCCTTTAAGGAGTAGCTGCCCTCAGTGTGACCACTTCCTCCTTCCATTTAATTGGAATTTCCCTTGATTATACACATAACTTCTCATCCTTTCATTTGCACCTTCTAGTCTGACTCCACCTTCTTATAACCTCATCTTAGGCGACTATAGGCAACAAGATCTCTACAAAGCTTTCAACAATACTCAACCAAGGAAAGTTATTGGAAGGAAACTGAACATTTAGTTTCAGATGATAGAAAAAGTTACTCAGATGTTTGGGAACTTTTGCTAAATGGATTGTAATTCTTAACTCTAGGCTGTGATTAACTCTGTAGTAGTAACAAAGCACTAGAAGTTTTGGACTATGGCAAACAGATCCGGCTTCAAGACACAGAGCAAGAAGAGTTACAGATTAAGATAATTTGATTTTAAGCACAGGTACTTTTTGAAAACCCTCAGTGTTTGATATTCAGTAACACTACCTTCTCAGAAACTTGCACACAAGCACAAGAGCAGCTCTGAAGCAGCAAACATGACAACTGTCAAAAGCAGCCTCCACAGTAGAACTTTGAGTAAGTTTTACTTAAGTCTTCTAAGTAATATCTAAGTACGTACTACTTACAAGTAGTACATAAGTCTGGACTTAGAGTTTGTAGAACCAGAGATTATTTAAAACTGTGGCTATGATATGTGCCATTAATACATGTTTACTCACCACTGGGTGCCAGACAGTGTCGCAAACACTACTGACAACCCCCATAAAGCCACTGCCATGTAATGCCAACCCCATTTAAATAAGGATTTAAAAATTACCTGTTTCAGTTCAGTTTCCACTTTCTTCATTTTCTGCAGCTGTTGTTTCAAGCTGTGTACAGTCTTTGAGACCTCAGCACCACTGAGCTTCAGCTCTTGAATCTGTGCCACCAGTTTTTCTATCTCTTTATCACGAGCTGCAACTTCTTGGTGTTTTCGCTCCTTTTCTAGTAACAGTTTATTATAATCATCCATCTTCTCTTTTATTTCTGCTTGCAAAGATTCTACCTACACAGAAATCACAGTATACAGATATTCAGGCAATATGAACAAATTTCCTTCCAGTTGAAAGCGAGAGTAATTTCACGTTAAAGCAGGTTTTACTATGGATTAAAGTAGTGCTAAAATCCCAGATGAAAATAAAACGAAATATGCATAGAAAGTATGAAAAAGTTAGCTTTCCGAAATCTTGTTTTCCAAATGCAGCAGCTCTTAGATTTGATTACTCTTTCAACATCTGCAGTACTCTCAAAGTACTAGATGAAGGTATACTCTCAAAGAAGCCTTTTGGTGGCAAGGTTATGAGATTAAAAACTCACCAAGATTACATGAATTATTAATGATAGCATTGGATTTACTTCTGTAACCTCATAACACTCTTCCAATATTCCAAGGAATTCCAGTTTAAAGGAAGATACCAAGAACTGAAAGATAAATATGCAATCAGAGAGATTCCCAGGAGTCAACATAGGACAGGTACTTCGCTTTCCAAAAATCATTTAAATATGAAGACGATACCAATTTTGAATTTTAGCTGCAGGAAAACAGTCATTCATTCATCTCAGTAACCAAGGTGAAGGCAAGGCTAGGAGCTTTGGTGTGACAGACAGACAGACAGACAATCTCAGGGTGTGATAGTCATTTAGCATAGCGAAAGCAAGCTCAGGCAGGAAAGCAGTGGGAAAAGAGAAATAATTTGGTCAACACCCATGAGGCAAGGAAGATGGGATTTTACAAAATAAATGTTTTGTTCATCAAAAAGTGTCCGAATTGATCTAAATCCCACTTCAACATTATGAAATAAAAATTCTTTGCATTAATATAGATCTTTACATCTTTAAAGTATTGTGCAGATATTACTAAAGCAGGAAAACATGGTTGAGCAAATAGAAGAGTCAAATTAATAAGCGGGGAGAGTATAGTAGACTGGTTAAGAAAACCAAAAGTTATGAACATTGCATTTTCAACTGCTTACAGGCACAAACATTTCCTTGACTATGTATGTATCTTACTCCCTTCTCATCTTATCAGTAACTAACCACTGCTAACCATAACACAGGTCCTACAGTAAAGCTTTTGGGTATAGAAAAATCTTCTAGAAGTCTAATCTTTCTAATGCTACAAAATTTTGGCATCAGAATACCAAAACTATGACACTTCAGACATAAAAAGCGTGTTTTTAACACCACATTTCTAGAAAGCTGGTGCTGCAATCCTGTAGCTAAGAAAACACTTCCACATAGCCTTCACAGTCACAGTGCACAATGCAGCTCCCAAGAACCAGTCAGCACTCTTTTCACAAAATAATCCCACTCACACATACCTTGAACCTAGTAAACATCAGAGAGGGAAACTTGTTATAAGTGCTACATGCAGAAATCAGGAGTTCACTTGAGCTGATTTGATTTGGAGTGAGTTAAGCACTTACTGATGCTACAGCTGCATTAAACAACTGAACAAATACTGACATTTCCTGGCACGGAATGCCTGCATACCTCAGCCTACCCACAAATGTCACATCCTTGCGTGTTTTTCTCCAAGTAAGTTTTCATCCTTTCTGAGAGAGATTGCGAAGCTACAGCGTTAATTTTTCCAGCTATGCCCTCCAGCATGGAAAATCCATTCACTGGAAATTCATTCATATCGAAGATACAGATGTGCATCTCTAACACTGAGGTACACAATCCCATAAATTATACATAAATGGACAGATGGAAACAAAATTAACTAGTTTACACATCAAAGTTTTGATAAGAGCCAGGCCACAAACAAAAGCTGAAGGCTAAGGCACAGTTTTATCAGATCATTCCAGTATCTTTTTTTCATGCTCCAAACCTCAACTTCTCCTTTTATACCAAAAGGCTGTTTCAGTGAGTAACTGCCTGTAACTCCTCTGAGCAATAAGCCAGGAGAGCTAAGTACTTATGTACAGGAAATTAAATTGAAAGCAGTTCTTCATTCCCTGCAAGAATTCTGCCACCCTAAAACCTGTATCCTTAGCTCTAAGTCATGCTGAGTCATGCCTTGACATATCAAGAAGAGGAAAAAATCTAAAGCATATCTAGAAGAGATTGAAAGGAAAAGAACAGAAAAAAGACATTCATGCTGTTTTCCATACCTGTAGAATCAATTCATAGTTCTGTATAATGTTCATTTATGTGAAAAAAACCCCAACCAACCAAAAGGGAAAAAAAAACAAAAGTTAATCTTTGAAGCCAAGCATCAAGCAAACAAACATGTGTAAACAAGGACTCATTTATAAACTTAAATAGGATGAGGCATGCCATCAAAGGACATCTCTATTACAATTGTTTAGGTGGGAAAAATAAACACATTTAGAACCCAGAAGTCATTCCTCAGATGCACTTTTTAGAGCGGAGTGTGTGTAGTGTTAACCTCCTTGGTTCATTTAAAACAGACTCAGAAGTTCCTTTAAACCAGACTCAGAAACTTCACTGTAAAGCACATACAACAGTTCTTTCGATCTCCGTAACAAATAATATACATGCGTCCTCATTGCCTAAATGTAGTTCAATCAGCTGGGGAAAAATCTGCTCTCTGGGTAACAGAGGAGAAAAAGTCTCCCAAGAGCCAGACCCCCAAGAACATACAGTTTTGGTATTTAATTGTAATAAACAAACTCCATTGGCCCCCAAGTCTGATTTTACTCACCCTTCGCTCTCTGGACTGTCCTGAAGTCTGTGATTTTGCTGACAGTTTTAACTGTTCTTCCAATTTCTGAATTTCCTGCTGAAAATCATCGCGTTCATGTTCCCTTTCTATGGCTTGTTCCTGTAAACCCAGCCAGAGAGAATCAAAGTATTTTTGAAGATTTCATTACAATCTTGAGTACAAGAATAATTTGGGCTTTGTTTTTTTGGTGAAGAAACTGTTAATTATAATTAACTAATTATTAATAATTAATTGGGACTACCTTCTAGTAGTCCTGAAAGCATATCTACAGTTACAGGGAAATAAAAAAAAGAGAAAGCACTTTTTTGACTGCAATGTACATATAAACTACAATTATCATTTAATAAAAAGGAAAAATTACCCTGCAATACTACAAAAAAGGAACTGAAAATTTAACTTTTTTTCTTTCTTTTATGAGACTAGAACACCAAGGTCTTAATTTCAACCAAAACTGAAAATAGCCCATTTTGGGAACCACCTTCCATGCCTCAAACCAGGACAAGAATTTATCACCTCCAAACCCATGGAAATGGGGTCTCTTACTTACATCCATGAAGTGCCGCTGGTTTTTAAGCTGTTTTTCAAGAACTTCAATTTGCTGTTTTAATTCAGCAACCTCCAGTAACTGTGTAGCCAGGTCTTGGTTACTGTGCAGCTGCTCTTCCAGTTCCACCTCCAAAACCTTCATCTGAGAGTGTAAGTTGGAATGGTCCTTTTCTGCCTGACACTGAAGCTCAAGTTTCTCCTTTGACAAAAGTTCTACTTCCTTGAGTAGACCTGAGTAAGAACACAAAAATAATAAAAGCTGTCAGTGAAGGGTACAAAAGTAAAATGTTTCAGATGAGATTAAATTTGGGTATTTTGGACAGCATCTAAACAAAGAAAAATATTTATTCCTGAGATGGGCTGTAAGAGACATCCTACACTGCTCTACCCTAAATCCTTGCCACCATTCTGTCCTAAATCTCTCCTTAATAAAGCCATCCAATACGGAATTCTCAGTTCCTCTACACTCTCATGCCAAGATCCTCCTTAGCCATCCAATATCCAGTCTTGGGCCAGTTTCTCCATTACTCCTGCCTTGTGCCATGCTGGATACTGCTGCTGCCATCTATACTGGTGAGTCAGCACCCAGTTCATCTTTCTAGTGGTCACTGGTGCCCAGCCTGACCCTGAAGCGAGCTGCTATGAAGTTACTGTATTCCTCTGAAGCTGAGTGGGGATTAAAACCCAGAGAAAAAATCATGCTTACAGAATATCAGTCCAGTTCTGAGGTTACAAAGGGAAGAAAACACCTGCGAAAAAAGATGGCACATATTTTCCCTATGGAGACTGCAAAAGAAATACCAAAAATAGGGAAGCATACATAGCTCAAATTATTTAAGTTATCAAGAGTTAATTTATAGCTATAAACTGCATTTTCAATCAGTTGGATGTACTGAATACACTGTTAGGAGACCAAAACTGAGACTCTACTGTGAACACTCTTGAAGAAAAGCTACTTTAATGTGAATATAGTTAGTAACCTGAGCATGAAAAGAAGCCTGTCTATTTTGTATCAAAGCAAGGTCCTGCAAGAGCTCATGATTTTTCAAATGTTCCATTATTCACCTCAAATGCTTTTGGTCATAAGCTAAAAGAAAGTCTATGATCCTACAAGGACCTTAAGAAATCATCCAGCCCAGTTTCCAGAACGAACAATTCCCTTTTTGAAGTATGACCAATTCAATGCATGTGATTTCTGACCTAATGTCATTACAAGTTGCTCTTACAAATCTTTGCTACCACAGTCTACCTACAACATTTTTTCTAGGGTTTCACTATCCACAGATATTTAATGACATTTCTAGACCCTTGATACTAAGCAAAAAATCATGAAAATTTCCGTGTTCATGTATAAAAGGATAAGTGTGACAGGCTTGGAATAATGCAACAACATTTACACTACACATTGGGGAAAATGTCACCACAGTGAGGATAACAGAAAACAATGTGCAGAGTCTGTGAAGTCTCTGGCTCTAGAAATCAAAAAGAGCTGGAAGAAGAGGAACAAAAAGTTTGGGACAAAAACATGGACTACGTGAGCTCTTGAGCTCCACAGCAATCCTGCTGTGGATTACAGTAACACTCCAACTACATTTCAGTCCAAGCACTAATTATAGCCTACGTAATAACCACAGTGCAATCCCTGTGCCACACTCCCTACTTTTTCTTTTATTTTTAAATATTCACAATAAATAATCACAAGTTCATTCGGTTGTAGATGTAACTCAGGCTCTGGCAGAATGCATGAAGTGAAGACTCTCCCCTAATTTCTCTCCCAACCCCCTTGGAGCTGTATTGTACATACCATGTATCATATGTATCATGTGATGCAACAGAAAAAACCACAAAAAACCCAACGATAGCCTGAATTCCATTAGGACACTCAATCCCAGCCATAGCTGCATGACAGAGACTATCTTTTGCTAAGAGCTGCATTTCGCCAAGCAGGAGATGGGAATAATGTGAATAAAATAGCATTCTAGTGTATTTACTAATACATGGTGCAGAGAGGAGGGCAAGGTCAGGTGCTACAGATATTTAGGCACTCAAAGGAAGGTCACAGATGTAGACTGACCTTGAGAGAAAAGAACTGGTATTTGGGGAAACAAGCACAAGAATTTTGCCTCCTATATCCTAAGAAACATGGTTGATGGCTTCTTTTTTAGCTTCCAGAGGAACACTAGTGCTTTATGAGGAACAAAATACTGATTAGGTAACACTGACCTACACAGTCACGGTCACCTCCTCAGACAGAAATGCAAATTAATTGAAAAAAAATAATTAGGCAAACAGATTTTACCTGGAATCAGCAGTCTTTCATAGAAAGCAGGTATCAAATTTTGGCAACCTCTAAGCGCAATCTTTCTGACAAATTTTTAATTATTTTTTTTTTTTAAAGCACATGTTCCCCAAGTGTATAAATAGAATTTCAAGCAACACACCAATAGATCATCAGCTCACAGATTTGATTCTTCGTAGAGACAAATCTACTTTATTAATGCTACTTCACATCATGCAGTTCCCCTTCAGAAAGGCCCCAGCACACTCCTCCCCGCTCTCAAGATCATTAGCAAATGCCAAGCTCCATTCCAAAAGAGTTTTAATTAGCAAGGCCATTCTACTCACATTAGTACTCCACGTGAAAAACAGGAGGAGACGTCAGCTTTTCAAGGAATAAGCCCGTGTCAATCAACTCCAAACAATATGATTTATATTTATCATGTTTTCCACATACTGCAAACATTTCCAAACCTGAGGAAGAGTACTGCACTCGGGTGGGGGAAAGGGCATGGATTTCAGGGCTTGGTCCTTGCAGCAAAAGCAACTGTTCAAGTTCTAAGGAGCTGCTGGCAAGAGCTGGGCTGCAGCTCCCAGGAAAATGTCAATCCCAAAATACACCGTAACCAACTCGGTTCTACATTCCCTCTCATTCAGAGGGCAGCAGCAAATTTCAGGACAGTGAGGTGGCTACCAAAAATAGGCTAAATTAAAAATAGTGTTTGAGGGAGATCTGAATGGACAGAAGGAATAAAGATACAGTAATGGGCCAGAAAGCTCAGTGCAGCTTTTTGACTCTAACAGGAATTTACCTACGTAACTTTTTATTCACCTGAGCGGTTTGGTTTACTCAGCTCACACTCTCTGGGGAAAAGAAAAAGTCCAGAAACAAGAGACAGTGAATATGCAAGAATCTATGAATATATATGTGTGTATAAATAAAATTAATCTAAAAACCAATAGGAGAATTATATTTTGAGTAGACCACAAAACAATCATGGCAACTATGAATTTATCAGATCTAAATGTTAGCCACTCAGGAGTTAAGTATGCAGATTTCAGTTTAGGAGGAAAAAAAAATTCCTCTCTCAATTTGGCATCTACAAATTTGACTACAGCACTAGACTGCCAAAATCAGTGTATAACTCTATGGATCCTTCCTGCTTATTTCTGGTTTCCTCTTTCATTTCATTACTAGCCTTCTCTACCATTCTGCTTTCCTTTTTTCTGACCTACCAATCCATTCAGTTACATTTCTCTCATCTCCCTTAGATGTCCTTCAGTTCTTGCTGTACTTTTTTTAGCTCACAGTTTTATGCCACCTCAAATATTTTTCTTTTTTCCTCCCTTCTTTAACTTAATTGACTCATTTTGACAACCCACTTTGTATCACTAGAAGCTCACAGCCAGCTTGCAACCCACTCCATCCCCTCAAAAAAAAATGAAGCTGCCAAATATAAAGACAATGGCACAACGCACTTTAAGCCTGATGGCAGCAATTACTGAATTGAATATTCCTAATTTTGCTTCACAGAAGTCAACTTTTTTTTGGCCAAGATACTTCTAAACCCAGTAACCTGTCAGGCCTAATTATTAAGTACTATTCCTCATAGTTAAAATAAAATAAAAGTTATCAATTCATTCACTCAGTGTTACAGCAACATGGCAAGAAAAAAATCCACACTTGTCATTACAAACCTAAACCTTCTTTTTGTGCTACATTAGCAACAGGTGTTCCTAGAAATCAAAACACAGACATGTACAAGACAAGAATAGGGCATTGTGATCCATTCCATTTTCTAAATCACCAAAAATGTGTATGGAATACAGATAGTGCCTACCTTTAGGCATTTCATCTTTACTGTGACACAAAGCTCCTGATGACCTTGATCCACATCTGTAGAGCTTTCTGCCTTAACAGGAAGACCCTCTCAGCTGTGTACCAGTCTGAGCTGCTCACTAGGTCATCAAGCCAAACTCTGATCCATGGTAGAAGGACATTGCAATGTGCCCTGACTGGAGACAACTTTGTTTTGCGCTAAGAGTGCTATACCCTCTCCTCACCAAGAATTGCTTGCTCCTGGGTTAGCTCCTGGAAGCGCTCCCGCATGTTCTCCAGCTCCACAACAAGACGATGCTCAGATTCCTCTTTCAGGTTCAAGGCCTCTTCTAACGCAGCTTTTTCTGCAACATAGCCTTCAATAATGCCTGGAAGCCAAGTCAGAAAGCAAATAAAGCCCTAGACAAACAACTTATTGGGAAAAAGCAGCTTGAAAATATGAGTAAACAATTTTTGCCAAACAATGGAAGGTGACATAAAAAGGAAGAAGTAGAAGATTATTTATGTTTATACTGTAGCTAGGCTTTTGAACTATCTTGAGGAATAAAATGTACTAGTTAATGTATTCTAAGATTATCAAGATTTTATGAGGCTGACACATCACAGTGTCTCCAAATCTGTAGAATTCAAATGGGGATCATTAAGCTTTGACGGCCTGGGATGAGCTTACAACACATCCTCTGCTGAGGGCCGACACATCCTCTACTAAGGGCTGACGTTTGAAGAAACAGAATCTCCAGAAAGTAAGATCAAATGTTAGATTTAGAGCCCAAGAAATCCACAAAACAGAAAGCACATCATAGATACTGGGAGGAACAAGCTCTGAGTAAATGACACTGCAGTCTCACTCAGCTTCCTTTTCTTACCTTCTGCCTTATGAAGCTCTAGTGCCAGCTGGTTCTTGGCCTCACTCTCCTCACTGAGGCACTCCATCAGCTCCTGGTGCTGACTCACCACCTGGGCCGTCTCCCGACTGCAACGGCTGAACTCTTCCTCAAACTGTGCATGGTTTTCATGCATCTTCTCTAGCTACAAGTGAATAATTTCACCAGCATCAGACCTTGGATGCACATGCAATGTAATAATACTGCAGACATTTCAACAAAAATCTTAATTTTTTAATAACATTTATGCATTAAGGTTCAAGTTTTGAAGTTGCATTTTAGTACTAAGCTGACTTTGCCCAAAACCTCTGGACACTTTGGTGAATCCCTGTACTTGCATATTTTTGCCACAAGTCTTGCTTAGAAACATAAGTTTCTTCACTGTGCATAAAAAGAAATACCTCCCTATTGGCTAAACTGCTTAGCTTGACGCTTAATGAGCCACTTGAAATTCAAAGCATCCTTACACTTAAATTCTTCAAGAGATTCAGTCATGTCTAATAGACAGTGAAGTCCATACACCATCAGGTTTCCAAGGTATACCACCAGTAAGCAAAGTATGCTGGATCACAGATGATGAGGGTCACCCAGAACCCAGATCTGCCATGGCTTGGGCAAGTGCTTTAACCACAAGTTAGCTATCTCTCAGTGGAACCATCATCAGTACCTAAAAGTAAATAATTATGTACCTCATTCTAGGAGGGATTTTTGAAGATGGTGAATATACATTTCACATGGACACATATCTCTGAGTTTCACAAAATATCTGATGAGTAGATTAATTTCAGACACGTTTTTCCCCTTCACATTTTCTCTTCAATTAGGGACTTCCTTAGTCAACAAACTAATCATTGTCACACTAAATTCAGTCCTCAGATGTATACAGTGCTTGTGCATCTACCCCAGATTTGCAGTCTAGACACTGCAAAACTCAAGGAAATACTCAAGTTCTTTTATGATACTAAATGCATCTCCTTTTGTCACAATTAAAGCAGCATATAATTCCAAGGATGTTTGTTTACTGCTATCTACATATTCCCCAAGCATTTTGACATTGGACTGAGTTTTCCTGAATGTGCTTACCAGTGTTGAAAAAGCATCAATGTGAAGTGTAATAAAACCCCCTCAAGAAAACTCCTGGTCTCCCGAAGTTACCAAATGAATTTAAAATTCTAGTTTAAATCTACTTAAGGTGACCAATTTATTGCCTTCCCATAGGATCTGTTAAAAGGTTAAGTACACAGACTTAAAACTGATTTCACATTTTCAGTGTTATACACAAAATCATGGAATGGTTTGGGTTGAAAGGGACCTTTAAAGACCAGCTAGTTCCAAACTCCTGCCATGAGCAGGGCCATCTTCCACTAGACGAGGTTGCTCTGTACAGATTAAAAAGCTTTACTTGTTTAGTTGACTCTGTAACCAGTTCCAGAAGTCTCTCCACTGCAGCGCGCAAACGATGACAAATTTTCAGTACCATTTCTTCGCTTTCACATGCCAATTCTGGCTTTGCGAAAACACTTTCACATAAGTGTTGGCTTAACTCAGACACCTCATCAGTCCCTGGAGACATCTGGTTGTGTTCTGTGAGAGTTTCATCAAGCAGCTCCTCTACTGAAAACAAGGAAGCTATTGAAAAACACAGAAAAGCGACAGCTAGCCACAAAAGTGGTCACCCAGATAACTGACATCAGGCAGTGACATGGTCCTGGACATGCACAAGGTGAAAACTTGGACACATCAACAACTCAATGTTGAAAAATCATGAGGGTTTTTCACAGGGTTTGGGAATCTTGTGCTATACATCAGGACCTGGAACTCTGCATTCACTAAGTCCATCTTTCCTGCCCTATCATCTATCCAGGCTTTTCTAACAACAATTTAGTAGTTGCACTATTAAAAGAATTAAACAGAGAATACTGGTAGACACTATCTTAAGTGTGGACCAACTTTGAAAGACACAAACACTGCAAAAAGAGATCTTCTCTTTCCGATCTTCATCCATATAAAAGGAAATGAAAAGTTTTCGAGAACATGAATTGACTACATCCAGGTTTGCTGATTTGTACTCACCTTTTTCTAGGTGATAGTTTTCTTTGGCTTTAAAATACTGCATGAATCCCATTTCTTCCATAATACTCTGAGTTTCTTTAGAATCTCCAGAAGCCAGACTATCATCAAGGCAAAGAGCAATCTTGCTACAGATAAGGTCCTCAATAGCTACGGTGGCCTTCACCACTTCCATAAGCAGTTTCAAAACGTGCTGATAAGATTCACGCAGTTTTTCCCTAGAACAAAAGCATATTGAACACTTGAAAAATTGCACGCACTTGATTTGAAAGAACTTCGAACCTACTTGAAAACCTGATAATCTAAAATGGGTGTCTGCCATGGCTGTGCAGTTATCAGTGAAAATCATTCAGATGACTCACAAAAACCAGGTCATTTTTAAAGAGCTGGCACAGCAAAACACCTTTGTCATCTCCACAGGTAGATCACACTACAGTCACAGGCATCTCAGCCTTCCATACCTGTGAAAGCACCAGCAAGGAAGATGTGTCTACTATTACAATATCAAAATAACTAGAGGTTTTCTGGCAGACTTGACAACAAAAGCTCTATTTCTATTTATGAAAATATTTTAGTTTTAAGATTAACACTAAGCCAGTTTCTGAAAGATGAAAGAGGGAATTCTAGAACCTTATTCAGCATGACAGCTTCTCTAATCCACATGTCCCCATGACACGTCAAACAAATCCACTCCATCTGAAAGCCTTTGGGTCACAGAACCTCTCTCCATTTTTTTAGATTTTTCCAAGATTAGAGACAATAGAAACCCCAAAACACCAAAGTCTTCATGAGACTGAAAGAAAAAGAGCAAGAAAAAACCCCAACTTGCTCTTCATGTTAGAATAGGTTGATAATTTTAAAAACCTCAAAATAATTTGCAAATAAAAGTGATATATCATCATCCTGCGCTATTATTTTGAGCTGGCTTAGTTTTGCCTAGTTATTGATTTCTTTATGAGAAGTGAGAAAACAAGCAAATAAAAAAACCCCCAAAAATCCCAAGCACTAAGCAGTGTGTAACCAAAGATGAACAAACCTTTCCTCCTTGGACTGCTCAATATCAAACCTCAACAAGGCTACCAAATTCCCTCCTTCTTGGTCTTCTCTGTCCTGCCGCTGAAGGAGTGTCTCCACTTCAGAGTTGGTCTCTTCTATTTCATGCTTTAAAGATGCCACTTTCTTTTCCAGCTGTGGAAATACAGTGACAACACAACAAAATCAGCAATTTTGCCTTAACTTTGCTTTATAAACTCTACCTGAAAACAAGTTTCTAGAAAAATTACTTCTCTCCTCATATTTATTTGTTCAGATGATACCTATACCAGATTAAAACATATGATTACATATAAATAAAAATACATATTTGTATGTATATACCTACCCCCACCTTCAGATTTTGCTGCCAAACAAATTACTGCCATTTTGTTAGAAACTCTGTCTCATAAGTAAGCTAGCAAATAAGTCAAAGGATCTATTTGGGAGAAAACTGCAAAGAAAGAAAAGCATTCTGCTCCCACGCCAACGTTCTCAACTCTCATCAACTCCTACAAGAAGAGCTGGAAAGAGTAATGCATTCCCAGTCAGGAAATTCTTAGTATTACTCTGTTTCCCCCTAGTCTAATATACCACAAGAATTATACCTGCAGTCCCTCTATATACATATTGAGACAGAGAGCCCTGTGCTAAAATACAATCCCAAAAGCACATTTAAAATCTAGGTTTAAAGTATTTTCTCCACACCTGGATAATTATTGCTGCCTTTTCCTGCAGCTGGGCTGATAACATTTCTTGTTCCTTTTGGTGAGCAGCCTGTGCCTTCTCCCTCTCTTGAATCAACATCTGCCCCTTGTCATGTAGTGATGCCTTTTTTTCAGCTTCAAATTCATCCTGTATAAATCACATATACTTGGATTTACTGAGAGAAGAAAAAAATGCCCAAATACCACCACCATCCTCCCAAAAAACCTCAAACATCCCCCGTATTTTTCCTGCATTCTTTAGAAGTACACATTTTGCCTCTCAGAATAATAAGCAGTAACTTACACATCAACACCTCCAAAAAACAAAATTATGCTGAAACTGTGATTAAAACCAAAAATAGCATGGCCAGCAGAAGCAGGGCAGTGACTGTCCCTCTGTACTCAGCACTGATGAGGCACAATTTTATCTATGAACATCAATACACTCCAAAGGTAATGGCCACCTATTTTTTACATTGGCAAGTCAAGAAAACAGTTTTTCCCCAAGACAAGAAATAAGACTTCAGAGCAGAAGACCTGCAGTCACCCGAGCTGACATGGATCCTTTGCAGAACACTGAGCCAGTCTTTGCCCCATGCTCTAGCAGTTAGGAAGGTAAAAATGAACTGACACAAAGGGGTAGGACAACTTTCTTTGACGTAGAACATGGCATTTGTGGACAAACTCTCCGAAGCAGCCTGCTTGTTCTTCTCAGAAGCACTCAGAGAGTATGTCAGAGCACAGACAGCAATTCTGAATACCTCAAATCTGCTAGGGGAGGCAGAGGGAAGAAACCAAAGGAATAGGTTGGCATGAAGACAACTGCATAATCAGCACAGGGGAGTGAGAAGGGAAAGGCTTATTGTAAAAACCTGTATCAGCTCACAATATGGCTCAGCCTGACACCGCAAAGAGATCCAACCAGTCTCTTCTGGGACAAAACACCCATCATCAAGTTCATGAGGCAAAAAACTCAATTGAATCCATAGACACCTGTACCAGCCAGGAGAATTAGCAGAATTCCAACAAAATGTGAAGTGTCTGGTGTTGCAAATACTAATTAAGGCAGCATAAGAGAAAAAAGCAGGGATCATTTCGGGAGTTTCTGCATAACACTCAGTCCAGTCTCAACTTCTGTGGGCTAAAGGCTGAGGTTCAGCTGAGGACAGCAGTGCCAAATATACCTGCAGTAGCTTTTCAGGATACACTTGTGCCCTCTGTTTCAAAAGACAGCTGCACCAGCCAGAGAGAGGTCAAAAAGTGATCAGGACTATACAGGGCCAGAGGCAGGAAACATCTCGAAAATGCTTATCATGATGTTTATCATGGTGAATCAATGAAAGCAGAGATTAAGAACAAGAGTAACAATAAAGTATCTCATAGACAAGAGTTCACTGCCATCACACACTTGGTAAAAGCTTAGATAATACTGAATTTATTTTTGCCACATACACACAGTATGTGCAGTTGACATGGAATGATAGGCCAAGGGCACAGTCTCCGCAGACACCAAGAAGAAAGTCTCAAATGACAAACTGAACACGTACACAAGGAATGCTGCTTAGAGCATGTCCCACTGATTTTTTTGGTTTTGGCTGAAGGACACTTCATATCCAGTTCAGGACTTTAAGACAACTCTGTGGTAAAGACAGCTGCTCACAGAACACTGCTTTATTTCCAGTGCTGTTTTTCTAGTTCTAACATTGTGAAGCATGGGAGAGAGCTCACTCAGACTGCCATTTTAGAGGCTGAAGAACAAAAATCTAACACCAATTGCTCTTTTTCAGTGAAACACACTCCCAGTGCATACTCAGAAGTACATTTTCACCAGAGCTTACCTTCAGCTGTGCAATCTGCTGTTCCAGCAGCACCTCTGACTGACACTTCAACAGCTCAATCTCCTCCTGGAACTGAAGCTGCTGCTTCAATTTTGCCTCCTCAAATTGAGCCAGAAGAGCTGTTCTCACAGACTCTACTTCAGAAGCTGATGCAGAAGCATACAGCTGCAGACAAGGAAGGAATATAAAATATTTTAGCCACAATGTTGGAATTAAGGAAAAAATGAAACCAAACCAAACCCATCAAGCTCAACCAAATTCTTAAGAGTACATTCACAATCCTCAAGGTCATACAGGGCGGCTGTCTATCATCATGCTGAGTATAGAAAAAAGCAGGTTGATAAAAATAGATAAGAAGCAACCAGGCATTAGGTATCAAGTATCTCCTGTATTCATGAGACCATCAGGTCAGACTAACAAAGTATTCCCAACTTATTCTTTCCAACAGACACTTTCCTAAAAGAAATTAAAAAAAATAAAGAGGAAAGAGGTGGAGAGAAACACATGGAGAGCATATTTTGTTAAGATATGATTTCCTCTGTTCAAAGGGGAGCAAACATTACGCACCTCTATTTAATGCAATTATTCTGGGATACAATACACAAAGGTTTGACAGATTTTTGTTCATTTAGGGTTTTTTTTCCTACTATTCCCTCTAAGAAGAGTCACTGTAGTCATCAGAATAGACATAAATCCTGTTTCTAGGATGATGCGCTTGAAGACTGAATAACCATTAGAACCTCCCAGGAAAATAGTGAAACTTCCTCCCCAGGCAATCTGTTCTTCTAAAAGCGATTTAAGAGTTATTTGGAACATTACCAAATTTTCAATTTAGCAAGTGAAAAAGCAATATTTTAACTTAACATGTTCTGTGGTTATAGCTGGATAAAGCTCATTTTGTTTGTGACTTTTCCTATTATATGAATGTAATATATAACACTAGTGGCTGCTTGCATCCACAGAAGTCAGATTGTATCCTCTTATTATTTGCACTATTAAAAAAAATTCAGAAACCATCTAGATATACAGCCTTATTTCTAAGCTTAATAAAACTGAATTTACTTTATGATAAAACATGGATTGTTTTGGGTTTAGGTATTAGGAGCATTCTGACCTCTTGCTCATGTTCATGCTGCGCTTTTAGTTTCCCCAGTTCTTCTTTCAACTCCCTGGAGTACTCTTCCTTATGTTTCCTAATTTCTGCCTCATGAAGATCCTGAAGCTCTTGGAGTGCTTTCCTGTGCTTTTCCTCCATCTGCAACACTTCCTCACGTAACAGATCCAGAGCCAGATGTTTTTCTTCTTCCAGCAACTGCCTTTGATTTTGAAGAGCTGTGTTCAGATCATCCTGTGTAAGCATTAATTAAAAAAAGGGGGAGGGGGAAAAAAGTAAGTACAAATATCTTTGCAACCCATTTGTCAAGCACATGTCCTGCTGTATCAAAGCTTTTAAAGTAAACAGAAACAATATTGTTTCATGAAGGATGAGAATACATGCATATACATACTCTCTACAGTATTTAAATGGGTTTATTTTTCTTATCTAGTATAAGTTTTATAAATCCTTACTTCTTCGGAAGGATCTTTAGATTCCTAGAGATGTGGCTTAACCTCCAGAATTGCATTTACTTTGTTCTAACCACTTTCTGAAGAATTACACAATAGCTCTACTGGGGAGAGAAGCTCTGAGCCACAAAATGGAGATCCTCCAATCTTAATTATGTTAGAAGATATACCTCATTTGTACCTTTTCCACACATGATACAGAAAACTCATTAGACTGAGCATTTAGGGCAGGAAGCAACAGATGGATTTAATTTTCAGCTGGAGTTTCCTGTTTCAGCTCATAATATGGCCATACACAATGTGTCAGTGCTGGCAGAAAGAGGTTGTGAAAATATCCCCTGAGAACAAGGGAAAAGGTGATCCCACACAATGTGTCATGAAATTTCACCTCCTATGCCAGGTTTTCTTTCTGACTCACCTTATGAGCTTCTTCTGCTTCAAGAGCCATGGTTTTAAGCTTTTCCATATGAACAGTAGCTAGCTCCATTTTCAAATTAGTTTGGGAAAGCTGAAGTTCTTCAGCATGCTTTAATTTCAGCATCTCAATCTCCTGAAGCAGTTGTGCCTGATGCATTTTATCCTGCTCTTGGAGCTGTTCCCAGTGCTGCAGCTGTAGCTTCTCCAGAGCTCGACTGTGTTCATCTCTTATAGTCTGAATTTCAGATAGGTAGGAAGACTCCAAGGAATCCAGATTTGATAAGTGTTTAACCTCCAGCTCATCGATTCGGGCCTGATGCTTTGTCTGTAGTTCAGCAACACAACTCTCAAGCTGAATCTGCTGTTTACTTTCCAGTGTAGATTTAAGAGTCTCAATTTCGGCTTGGTGTTTTGCCTGAAAATCAGCTGTCAGAGACAAAATCTCCTGCTTATGCTTCTCCTGTAACTGCTGACTTTGGAGTTCCAGCTCATCCACATGTTTCTTTTTCAGCTCTTGGAGAAGAATCTCTTGCTCAGTCGTGAATTTCTGAGTCATAGCTTTGTGTTCCTCCACAAACCTGTATTATTTCCAAGAAAATTAAGAGACTATAGTCAAAAAAGTCACTGTTTTTTTGAATAATTAAGCTAATAAATAATAATCCAAGGAAAATAAATAGACCTCATTTAGCCTCCACAAGTTTTACTTGATGCTTCAAATACAGAACTAAATTCAAAGCAAGCCACAACAATGGTTGCCTGGCTACATGATTAAAGGTTTCTGCAATGTCACTTGGGAGTCACTTGGTTATTACTAGAGAGACTGGCACCCCTATTAACTTACAAATACAGAGCAACATGTTTGAGAAATACTGTCATGACAGTATCTCATGGTATATACATTGCTACATCTCAAACATATTGTTCGCAAATAAATGAACTGTCATAACAAACACCTCTAAAAACATCTGTTAAAGACAGACGTAAAACCACTGTGGAAATGTATGTGGGATACTTGGGGGCTCCTCCAAACTCAGCTGAGTTCTGCTTAAAGCTTGATGCAGAAGATTTAGTATCTGAAGTGCTGCCATTTACTGCAATCAGCAACTACAGTATTTTTGCATGCAGACACCAGTAACTAAGAAAAACAGTTATCTAAAAGTTAAGTTGCTGCTTTCAGTGTTTTCTTGCAGTCATTATTTCTCCAGTCTTGTTCTGTGAACATAATTTTGGAGAGGGAAGAAGGGATAAATTTGATGCAATGCATGCAAATACAAAAACATGTAGTTGTTTACTTCCCTTAATTCACTTGAAACAACTGGTGTAGGAAGGGGAAGAAAAATAATAGTTCCAGGCATCTAACTAGAACTAAAGAATACTAAAGGGGGCCCCATCAACCTCAACATTCAATGGTTCGCACAAGCTTCATTCACCAAGAAAAGCTTGTTTACATTCATTTGAATTGCTTAAAAACATTTAGAGAATTTTTCCACTTATATATCCTGTCACACTTCTCTTTGAAGGCTGGCATATGATTTTCAGCTATGCTGTACTCTTAGCAGGCAAAACTTGACTACACGTCTTTAATTCGGTAGACTAGATGAAATGCCTTTACACAAAGCAAAATTCTACAGCAGATCATAATAGACAGCAAGCTTCACATATATAAGTCAGATAGTGCCATCAAGTGACAACCCTGCACTATCACTCATTAAGTTTAAAATAAGAAAAAGCAACTCTAACAATGAGCCAACTCTTAAGGGAAACTTACTCGTTTTGTGCTTCCAGGAGTTTCAGTGCACATTCTTCCTGCAGGCAGAGTGTAGCCTTTTCCGTTTCTTTTGCCATGAGGGCTTTGGCTGCCTCCAGGTCAGCTTCATATTGCTGCTGAGTTTTCCGCACAGCCTGTGCACCTGCAAAGCTGTCCTCCAGCTGCTGCAAATTGTTTTGCTGCTCCTTCACCAGCTTCTCTAGCTCTAGAATTTTGGCAGCTTGGTGATCTTGAAGTTGAATCATTTCAGCTTCACGGAGTTCAAATTGTTTTTGTAAGTTCTGCTTCTCAGATTCTGCTCTAGTTTGCAGTTCTATGTGCAATAGTGATAACTTCTCTTCTGCTAGGATTCTCTGGGCCTCACTTTCACATTGCCATTTCTTCTCTTTTTCTTTGTATGTATTCTCTATTTTCTGGATTTCTTCTCTTAATTCATTTTTGTGATCCTCAGCAATTTTATATTTTACCTGTGAAGACAATTATTTAAAAGGAAAAAGAATAAACCACCAAAACCAAACTGAAGTGCATGAAGTGAACACTGTCAGGCATTTAAGGCCTTAGAAAGATTAAATTCTTGTAGTGAAGTAACCCTTCCTAATGAAAGTAAGGCTGAAATGACAATTTATAAACTGACATGCATTAAATTCAATGCAATATTAAGAATTAATTTGGGTTATGAAGAAAAAATTAAAGTAAAATTCTAGAATTAATATGGTACTATATGTTGATTCCTCTTGAGGCCACTTATCTCCTTTTCAGGAGTTCAACTTATACAGCTGTGGGCATCTTAGGTGTTTATATTGGGCATGAATAAAAATCCCTTTTAAACTTCTCCTTCTGCGTTCCAGTGGTATTTTATATGTAGTGTCCAAGTTCATGACGAGGGCAGTGGCCTTGGACAGAGCATAAAAGCCACATAAAAAAGAATGTAGCACAAAAACGGATGCCAAAGCAGCAAATGATTTCTCAGTGACAGAAGGCAAAAAAAGGACTCTCTCTGGCTTTCTCCATCAGTTTATAAACCTGGAAAGGATACACATATCCATGGCTCTTTAAAAAGAGTGGAAAGGAGGTCTTGATAAATAAGAGCTTCACCCACCTACTTCTCACAAGCATTCAAATATGCAACAATTTAAGCAATGAATTAACATCCAATCTAAGTTTATCCTCAGATGTAACAGCTGATTTAACATGTAAGAGCAATGGTACCAGGTATGATTGTCTCAACTGTAAGACTTTGAGGTACAAGAGCTACACCAAAACAGAAGTGTATTCCAACATTTGTGTCTATCCAGGCAAGTCCATTTAAAGCTTTAGCTACTATACCCAAACCGGGGACTTTTAAATGCAAGTGCTGACTCTCCCTCCCTTGGCCTTCCCACCAGACTGGAGCTTGCCCAACTCTACACAAAACAGTTCTGTAGTACAAATGACCTTTTCCATTTCTTCTTTCAGATGCTTTTCATTCTGCTCAGAAAAATCTTTTTGTTTTATAATCTCTTCCTTTAAATGTCTTATTTCCTCTGAGAGCTCTGCAATACACTGTTTCTCAGAGTTGGAGAGAGCAAGCTTGGCTTTGCGCTCTTCCTCCAGCACAGACATTCGCTCAGCCACCTCCATCTCAACCTGATGTGCTACATCTTGAACACTCTGGAGACACAGTTTGGTGATTTCTGGAAAGAAAAAAAAAAAAAAATCAAAGAAAAATCTAAGCCAGACAATAAAATGACATTCTGGATTTTATTTTAACAGCTCCTATTGATGCACAGAAATAAAGCTGAATGTTGTCAGCTGTGCAATTTATCAGTAGCCATGCCAACTACAGGACAAGGAGAACCCCTTAGGCTGGATGACTTTATACTCTGCTCCATTTTATCATCACCTTGGGAATTTACCAGTATTAACACACACAGAATAATCATAAAACCTGTGGCAGGACCTCCCTGCTTATCTGCAACAGCCAGAGGAGCAGACTTTCTGGGCAATGTAATGGCAGATTTATGGAAGTTTTATCTCCTCTTTTGCACATCACGTTTACATAAGGCATTTCCCCAAAAGTCAGATGGGACAAATCTCTAAACATTCTAATTTAAGCAGTTTTGATAGTCTCTCTAGTATTAAAAATAAATAACTGAAGATAAGAAATATAAGTGCAAATTAAAAAAGCTCTACTAATCCTTTTAACCAACATGCAGTGGAATACAATTATAACCATGTGTGTTAAATTATCTAACTAAGTTACGTATTGTTAGTCCAAATGTTTGTATGACAGTGCCCTTCTAGGCATCAAAAATGGAAACTTGATTAACTCCTTTTAGCAACTGCTCCACAGTGCCAGTAGTTTTCACTACAGAATGAACAACTTCATGTCACCGCATCTTCAGAAGTGCAAGTCAACACGCCCATAAGTGCTTAATGAAAGGGATTAACACCTGTTAAATGTTCCCCATAGTTTAAGGTAAACTAATAAGTAGAAAACTTCTTCAGATAAGCCTGTTTAAAGAAAAATATAAGCCACAACAAGCAGCTTCCTGTTTTCCTTACCAGTCTGTCAGAACATCCTACCTTTAGAATGTTCTTCTGAAAGTCGGGCACGGAGCTGCTCAAGTTCTAAACAATGCTTTCTTTTCACGGCCTCAATTTCTGTTACATATTTGTCGGATAGATCCATCTTCATTTTCATCAGGTCCTCTTTATACTGAAGTGCAAGGGAGGATCTTAAGGAATCCAATTCATGCCTGTGTTGTTGTGTAAGTTGTAGCTGCAAATAGGCAAGTTCTTCCTACAGAAATAAAGGGTTAGGAAGAGATCTTTAGCTTCTAAGAAACCATGATGAGAATCTTTCAATGAGAGAAAGGAAAATTCCTTTTCCAAACTCAAGTCAACTTGAAACAAGTTGAGCAAAGATGTTGAGATCTTCAGTTACAGCAAGGTGCATGAAAATAGGGGCATAAATGAAAGAGGCGCCAAATTAGCATCTTGGCTTGAAGAGAACAAGGACAGGCACAATTACTACCAGAACTATAGAAAAGAGAAACACCATGAATTCTGCACTTGTGTAGAAGAACTGATAAGCTCCTTACTCAGCACAGGATAATCCAAATAGCACAGAAAATTACAGAGCACTGTTTCAGCTGTTGTGCTGTACAACCTCTCTGAGGCTGAGAGCTATTTAAAGTTGGTAATTTACAATATTCTTGTCAAAAATAATAAATCCCTACTAAACATCTGAAATTAATTTACTCTTTGTAAGAGCTAGGAATCAGACATCAGGTTTCATATACATCATGTAAAGAACAGTAGAACTTTTAATATATCAAAAATCCTACCTGTTGTTGTTCAAGCTGTTGGTTTAGCTGACCAAGTGCAATACTTCTCTCTTTCTCAGCAGTCTCTTCAAAAACTGTGACAGAAGAACTGAGAAAAGGGTTTTAAAGTTTAAGACTGTGATATGTCATGAATTAAGTTAAAGGAACTTCATAACTTATGGTGTAGTACTGAAAGTAGGCAAAGTGCAACGATAACAACTGCTCAGGACTGGGCCATCACCTAATGCTCAATCCCAATAGGTTTAGATGCTAACATCATCTTTTATGTTAAAGAAAAATAAAATGGAAGCATGCTGTCATAAAATGAAAGAAAAAGAACAGATAACCTGATGTGCCCTGCTTGATCTTGACTCATTTCCAACTCTGACAGTGAATAGTCCTTCAGTTCTTGCAGTCTCTGATTCAACAAACTCAATTCTTCTTTGTAGTTTTCTTCAGCAACAACTAACTTGTTTTCAAAATAAAGTCTCAGTTGTTCCAATTCCGCTTCATGCTCCTTGTTTCTCTGCTGACACTGCTGTTCAAACTCCTGTTTTAAACACTCTATTTCTTTCACCTGCGATGCTCGAGCCAGGAGCTGCTGTTTTAGCTCTGGAACAGAGGCAAAACCAATACAAGCACTAAGACTACATATCTTTAGGCAAAGTCATTCTGTGAAGATTAGATTTAGTTGCCGAGTGTCAGTGGTTTAGGAATGGCATCGCCCCATTAATATTTCCACTAAAAGCACCACAAGCCACTCCCTTCTCAATGGGAGTCACAAAAGGCAGAGATCACAGGTTGAAGTAAGAACCATTTCCTGGAAATAGCAATGAAATAAGAAAAATGAACTTCTGAAAAACAAAAATTCCTTCCTCTGAAGACATTCTCAGTTACACTGCATTTAGAGAAACCATCCTCATGCTAAGAATCAAAATCATCAGCACACTGTTAGCTCTCCTCATTTTCCTGCAGTCCAGGACTAGGCTGGTAACACGCAGAGTCCTGCACTGTTGCTTAATCTTCACACCTGCTTGCTGTTGTAGCACCCAGAAGCAATAAATTATTCAAGAACATTTAATTTGCTCCAGGCAAAACTATCCAAACAAAACCAACTTGAGCATAAAATGTGCAGGAAACTAAAAATCACAGGAAGGAAAATAAAATCAGTTCTGGATTACTTTAATGATGATTTGCTACCTATTGTGTGCTCAGAGGCTGAACTGACTAGATTAAAAGAATCAACCAATCAAACAGGAATGCAGTAAAAAACAGCTACCAAGGCTGGTTCAGCAAGCTGCCTTCCTTCCAGAGAGTGAGAACAATGAGCATTTCAGCCCTTTCATTAGCCCTCAGAGAACTTTCTTCCCCACCTTCTGTATTAAAGCAGCAGTAATGTTTTGGGAAGGTAAAAGGTAGGAAAAAAGGGAAAAAAAAAAAGATCTCAAGAGAGGTAAATTTCCCCAATAGCTCAACTGTCCAAATAATTCAAGTTAGTTGAATCCCCACAGAATCAACTGAAGGGGGAAATACATTTCAAGAAAAAGGAACTTGGAGAAGTTCCTCGAAAAGAAACTACTTGCCTGGAGAAAAGCAGTTGCTCGTGTTACACAACAAGAGAAACTTAAGAAACAGATTGATGGAAACAGAGGATGCCATTCAGGAGCAACACAACTGATTGTCACAATGTGGTTTTGTGTAGCAAACCAGAAAATGCACTCATGGCATGAAAAAATTCTCACAATGAACATGCAAACAGAAAGAGTAAGAGAAGAAGTAAGTGTTCAAGGCCAGGTTGGATGGGGCTTGGATAGTGGAAGGTGTCCCTGCCCACAGCAGGGGTTGGAATGAGATGATCTTTAAGGTCCCTTCCAACCCAAACCACTCCATGATTCTGTGAAATAAGCCCATGATTCAAGCCTGCTTCCAAAGAGAGAAGCTGCCAGGCATGGGGACCAGAGGAATCAAGTGACAAGAAGAGATAAGTAACACCATCAATGCGATAGGCGAGGGAAGTCCGATCTGACACGGGTAGCTTTTGCCTAACCAGCAAAGTCTACTGGCACAAAATTAACCCAAAAAAGTGTTTCGCTGTTTTAAACTGGCATGTCATTCTTACACCAGAGCAGCAATCCCATCATCCAGCTGCTATGATTTGAATCCTACCATCTACTCAAATGCATGGTCAAATCATCACTCAAATGAAGAACAGCAGAGTAAAACAAAACACCTTTAAGATCTCACACACCAAAAGAGATCCTCACCTGGACCATGCGCCTGCATTCTGGTCTCACCATCTTCAAGAAAGATGAAGAAACAGAAAGGGTCCAAAGAATGGGTTTGTGAGTGATTAGAAACATGGAAAGACATGTGAAACATTAAAGATTAGGGCCACAGAGAAGAATTCCAGCAAATACTATAAAGTGCTATGTACTATAATTCTGTAATATCAAAACAAAAAGATGACATAGTCAAGGTAAAGTCTGCCTAGATAGAAAAAATTATTTATTTACTGTATGACCAAACCAAACAAAACCCTAATATACTTCAAAAGCTACCTACAGTCATATTATTCAGAAAATCTGAAATAGTATTTCAAGTATGTTATATGTGCCTTCTAACTACCCCAGCAGAAGTCAAGAACCTCATGTTCATCTCAACACAAGGAGAACACTGGCAGAGTCATGGTCTCTAGGTTGTTTTTTTCCCCAGAAGTTCTTTAATGTGTTATTCATGTCTGTGCATACACATCTAAGACATGTTATATTTTATTTCAAAAGTGTATGTCATCTCCAGCCACTACACTGCAAAACTGGCTGTTTTATTTAATACACCTGGGTCTTGAAACAGAAATACACATATGAGCATGTTATTGCACTGACCAGCATTTTCTCCAGTTTTTAATTACATGATACTTACTTTGACATTTCAATGAAAAACCTTTGGTTTTCACTAAAGATTCTTATAGTGTGCAGGAAGGAAGTGGGAAGGGAAAGGAAAAGCACAGGAGTAAGCTTTTTCCCACAGTCATACCATGCTTTTTCACACTGCAGGACCTGTCATCTGACACTGACTCACCTCACTCTAGAAACAGATCATTGGGCTACAACCTACTGACACTGTGGCCTTCCTGTGTGTTTCTAGTACACAGTTAAAAGTATTTTGTGTCAATAATATGTACTTCTGTATGAAGAAGAGACAAAAAATAAAATGTGTCAGTTTTGAACATACCACTTAGCTCTTGTTGATTTGCTTGGGTACTGTCAAGCTGAGACCAAAGCTGCCTGATTTCTTCTTGTGACTGAGCCTTGAGTTGCTCATGCTTGACCTGAAGTTGGTCCAGCTACAAAAAAACATGTTAAAACCAAAGAAACACCGCACCACAACTTGTTAAATAATTTTGTTCTCAGGGCTTATTTTACATGGAAGAGACACTTCTGTCAGAAATAGGTGGAAACAGTGACAACACCACTCTCAGCTCCTGACAGCATCAGAGATACTGAGTAGCAGCATCTCTTAACTATTACACCCACTCCTCTGAGAGGGAAGAATTTGTTCCTGATGCCGTAATTATCTTCACTGGCAAAAAATAAAGCATTAGCCAGATAAAAACAAAATGTGAGAACCAGAAAATCAGGAATATAAATATGGAGGAAGAGACGGCACCAAATGACGCCAAGGCAACTGCATTCCAAAGGTTTTGAATTCCTGTGGAAACTCTCAGAGTATTTACCTGCTTTACGAGATGCATTTTGCTTTTTCAATAACATCCCTAAATACAAACAGGTCACACAAATGATATGTGTACGGTCTAGTTTTTGTTACATAAAGAGTAATCAACTACTCTAAACAACTAAAGAAATGTAATTTACCTCCTTCTGAAGATCCTGTTCTTTTTCTTGGCTTTTCATCTTTATCTCTTCTAGGAGTTGGTTATGTTCAGCCTGCAGCTGTTCTTGTAATTTTGTGATGGCTAACTGGTGTTGCCTCTCCAATTCTATACATTTCACTAAAATTAAAAATTAGTTCTGTTACTCCATCATACCGCTTAATGAATAACCTGCACAACTTCTGTGCAACAAAAATGGAAATCCACGTCTCTAGCTTAAGCACTAGCTTTCAGGGAATCACAGAAATGCCTGAACAGTAAAGTATTTGGAAGTCAAACATTTCCATGCACTGCTTCATAGTTCTCTGCATCTCACACTGTTAGTCAGCCAAGAGACAACCAGTTTGTCAAACTTTTGTTCCATTAAGCCTTAACTATTCACAGTCTAAACACAATTTTTTGTTAGAAAAAGCTTCTATTAATATTAGTCACAGTTTTGATTAACTCAGCAACTGTCAAAACAGGTTTTCAGATGTAAGCAAAACAGCAGCTCCCTTTAATATTCGCCTCGCATCTCATACTCTGTGGAAGTCAAAGTGCAACAATGCTATCCAGGTTTTAAACAATTTTTCATTTACAACCTGTTGTCTATACAGTCTCATGCCACCGTCCCAGTTTTTAAATAAGGCTACATAAATACATCTTGTATTTGCTTTTATACATGTTGTAAAATCACTTAGCTATGTCACTGTTCAATAAAACAGCTGCTTCCCAGACCATGGTACTTACTTTTAGATTGTGCATTCTCAACAGAAAGAAGCCCCAGCTCTGCTTTGACTTTTTCCAGATCCATTTCCAGAGATTTCTGCAGTGTGATCATCTCAGTCTGATGTTTTTCAGACAGCTCTTCACACATGTTTTTTAAACGTGTATCAGACTCTAATTCCCAGTCTCTTTTGAGGGTCTAGGAGAGTAAGACATACATTATATTAAAGCAAACATGTTTAGTAAATTAGTAATTTTTTTCTCCATTTATTTGCCCTTTACAAAAAATGTGTAGCAGATCTGGGACTTGTACCAGCTCTTGTTTTCTGAAAAGAGCTTTATTTTTTTCTTGTATGAAGAACAGAATTTGTACCTGTAATGCCTGGATATGTGTCTCTTCCATTTCCAATTCTATTTTCTTTCTCTGGTCAACTGTGAAATAAAATACTTATTAATAAATTTACATAAAAGATTATTAAACGATAAGTAGAAATATGGATGAGATTACAATTTTCAACATCAAACTCAGGACTTAAATGGGCAGGCATAGAGCAGAGTAAGGTGCTGGGTTCTATCCACACTTCCTGTTATGTTATATTCCACTATTCACTTTCATTTTAGAAAACAAGCATTCTAGAACTTACAGCTGCAAAGACAACTCAGAAAGTAAAGTACAGTTTAATTAGTAAAGCTTGTTTAAGTCTACAGAGAACATGATACTAAAAAGAAAAATAACCCTAAAGATACAAATTCAAATGACTATTGATGTCATTTTAACATTTCACTGCACACCACTATGAGCACAGAATCATCTCCAGAAAGACAGAAGGAGCAGCATGCAGTAGCATCAGGTAGTAAACTTCAAATGTCTTCTACAAATGTCTAGGAAAAAGACTGCAAGACAGATGCCACTATCTGCTCAGTTATCACTGATACCAATAGATTCTTCCTTTCCAGCTCCTCCCTCAATTAATTCCAGCTTCTTGTTCGGCCCCTTTTTTGATTTGCAGGAACCCTGTAAAGGCCTATCAGCCACCTTCCCAAAGCATCAAAGCACTGTTGCCTTGGCTTATTTATAATATTTAATTGTTTATAATATGCAACCATTATTTCAAGTCTTTCCATGGGAAAACTCAGAGATTAAACTGGTATTAAGTTACATTGGCAAAACACACGTTAACAGCATTGATATTAAGAACTGCATCTTGACCTCCTCCTGCTCCCAAATCCCACTGTGCTATCAGTTCACTGCACTACTAGTGGTAACAACTGGTTTCCAACTTTTACGTCAAAATGAAACACCCTTAAATGAACGTTCTCTTTCTCTTAGGGAAAGACAACTAAAGGAATGGTTTCTAAACCTTATTTCAGAGCTCAGAGGGTTGTGATGAGCAATGCAGAGACTAGCTGGAGGCCTGCAACTAGCAGTGTTCCCCATGGATCCATCTGAATACAAGGAAAAACTTTACTGTGAGGGTGACAGAGCCCTGTAACAGGCTGCCCAGAGAGGTTATGGAGCCTTTCTCTCTGCAGATATTCACAACATGCCTGGACACAATCCTGTGTGAATTGCTCTGGGTGAACCTGCTCTAGCAGGGGTTTGATGATCTCCAGAGAGCCCTTCCGCCCCAACCAGCCCGTGATTCTGTAAACTTCTCCAGTGAAGTGCTGCAAGATTCATGTTTCTCCAGAAATTTCTCAACCTCTGCCATACGGGTCAAAAATGGTCTGACATGGAAAGAGGGAAATTTCCCAGACAATGCCAAGAGCATCATCAGCAGGCCTTCAGTACTATGAGGTGCAACCGCCTTCTTGCTTATGCCACAATACAATCTTCTGTGAAGTGCAGCTCAAAGAACACCCAGCTACAGGTTCTCACTGAGCCTTTCAGTTCCTTCCTAACACTGGGAGGGCAAGCTGTGAAGCATTCACGTATCTGCTCAGAAAGACAACAGTAGTGCTGACTTAGGGCAAGAAAAACCCTGACAAAACGTAAGGGATAAGAGCTCTACTCTCTGCAGTGATCAAGTTCTTTATGGGAACTTGGTCTAAAGCCTCCTGAAAGAAATTAGTTCAATTTAGCACTAATTTACAGATGAGGAACAACTAAACTTAGGTCTGCACAACTTCATTTTCATATATAAAACATGCACTCTTGCACATGGCAGTCCTGCCCGTATTAGAGGTAACACCAGCTGTCATTCACAGGTCAGCTCTACACCAAGACAGGAACCTGTGCAGGAAGAAAATACTTATTCCCAAGTTTTAATACCTAGTTCTTGCTGATACTTGGACTTAAGGTTGTCTTTTTCCTTCAGACACTGTTCTTTGATCTTCTCCCACTCCAGCTGGTGGCGACTTTGCAGAATCGCTACCTCCTGAGCACGTTTGTCATTGAGCATTTCCCGCAGCTCCATGAGGGCAGTCTCCTTCTCTTTCCTCAAGTTGGACTGTGTAAGCTCCAGCTGAGAGGTGTGCATATTGTTTAAGGTCAGGCGTAAAGCTTCCAGTTCAAGGCTGTGCAGTGTCTGCAGTGGAGGAAAAAAGGGTTTCTCCCTCCCCTCTAATGAAATGTGCTTGCTTTTTTCATGACCAGTTTCAGTTTCGACCGTTAGGCAAAACTTAGATGTGTTTTTCTGTACTTGGAGAGTGTTTCTTTCTGGCAGGGACCCTTAAAATAAGCTGTTATAATGAGATTTGAATGTTTTCAGTGCAATATAAAAGGCTTTCCTTACCTGCCTCTTCATTTCCTACAAAATATCCTGTATCTGTCCACTTCCTCACACTAAAGCAGAACACAAGCTCACCCCAGCCCTTCACTGTCTATTGAAAGAATTCCTTATGTTTGCTGTTGGTTATAATTTGTTAACAAAGTAAAGTTCTACGTGATACTGGAAAAGTAGAAATAAAACTCACCACTTCTCAATTCTTAAGTAAACTAACCAGTGTACTAACAGGTTGTAATTAGACCTAACACTAGATGTATTCTTTCCATTTCCACTTCGCATTTAGTGGAAGTGTTCAAAAACCCAGGAAATATATAGTAGTCAGGTTTTCACACTTCAGCCTAGCAAGAAAGCATTCCTAATTATTATAGTGAGATAATTAAAAAGTGGGAGGGGTTTATATCCTTTATAAAATTTACTTGTTAAACTCACCAAGACAAAAAATTACAAAGCTGTTTTCTCACTCTTAAAATCATCCATTTAAACATCCAGCTTTCTTCAGAATTAATGTTAAAATATAATTGCAATGAGAAGTCCTCTAAAAAATATCTACTACCACCCACCAAGAGAACACTCCTTTTCCTTTGGGTGCAGCACAATGTGAAAGAGCACACGTAATATCCACAAAAATTAAGGAGAAGGCTCCTTGATTTCTGTGTATGCTGGAGATCATCAACAGTCAGGTAAGCATAACATTAATCACTGTTTCCTGTTTTTACCTGGGATTGGAGCTGAGCTTGCTCATGCTCTGCTCTGTGTGTGGCTGCCATTTGCTGCTTCAGTTCATCTAAAAGGCACCTCTGTTCTTCCTTTAGCTCAGCACGGAGCTGCTCCATTTCCTCTGCGTGTTTAGCAGCCAGCTCAGAGATTTCACGATTGTGCTCTCGTTCATGAACCTGCACAGAATACTCAGACGAAAAGCTTTCTTCAAAATGTGCTTGTTTAGCCCTAATTATGGAACCAGAATTCACCCCTCCTCCTGACCCCAAATCAAAAACATCACGGAAAAAAACAATGAATAGAATTTTGCGTCTCTAAAATGTTTACACTGCTTACGTGACAATGCAAAATGACTTCATTTTTCTAAAATAACCCAATTACAGCATGTACCTTTTTTATTATAGCAATCTCTTCCTTTCTTTTTTCTTCCAACTTCTGTTGTTCTTCCACTTTGTCTTTTATTTCAGCATTTAACTCTTCTATCTGAAAACAGGCATACAAACATTTGCAATGGCTACCTTAAGTATTCTGAAATCCCATGACTCCTGCAGTTATCAGGGTTTCTTACCTCTCTCTTGTGTGCCAAACTCACTTCAGTTAATTCAGCAAGGCGCTGAGTCTCCATCTTATCCATTTCCTCTTTGTAATGCTTCTCCATCTTGGACTGAGCCTCCTGGGCAGCTTGGCCAGCCTGCCAGGACTCCTGCAAGCAAGCCTCGAGCTCCAAATGAGCCTTTTTCAACTGGGTGATTTCTTCAGTCAACTGGCTTTTTTCCTCACTGTATTCAGTAGTCTTTTCCTTTATTTCAGCAGTAAGTTTATTAATTTCTTGGTTGCTGAGGTTTAACCTGTCCTCATAGCTTAGTCTTTCACACTCCTGTATTTCTTTGATGTTTTTCATTTTAGCATTAAGCTCATGGATGTTATTCTCAAGGTCCTCAATGACGCTAGTGTTCTTGGCTAGTGCTTCTTCTGCTTTCACTAGATCCTCCTCCACATTGGATAGTCTCTCTCCTAAGGCTGTTTTTTCCTTCAACAGAAGTGCTAAATTTTGTTCTTTATTATTGATTTCAGCTTTGAGCGACTCCTGTTCTTTTAGCAATGTCTCTTCAGATATGGTTTTCTGACTGAGCAGCTCTGCTATTCTCTGATTCTTAGCCTTCTGAGCATTAAGCTGGCTTAGCATCCGATCTCTTTGACTTTGCAAAGCAGCCAACTGACAGCAAAAAAGAGACTGCACTTCACTTGTCATGGAATCAGAAGCTGTTTTCTGCTCCTGAACATTTCTCACTAACTGCTCCTGAGTTTGCAGCTGCATCATTAACATGTCTCTTTCCTCCTGGAGGTCTTTCACCATTTCTAGCCAGGTAGAGGGGTTTGACACCTGTGTTAGAGATGGCTGGCCTCCATCCTCACCCTGCCGCTTTGCTAGAAGCATGGGATTATTTTCAAGTTCTTTCTCTTTCTCCATTTTCTGAAGAAGTTCTTTTTCGCAACACATCCGTGCTTCACTTTCTTCCTCCAGTTCTGCATGCATATGAGAAAGCTCAGACATGGCTTTTTCCCAATTTCGAACAGCTTCTTGGGTGTCCTGATAAGGCATTTCCAAGGCTGACTCCTGACGGAGCTGTTCAGCTGCCTTCAGCTGTCTCTCTGCTAAACACAGCATCTCATCATCCTCTATGTCACCACGGTCTCCAATTTTGTTTTGCTGCAGGGAGCCATCTGACACAAATAAAACAAAGGCCTCTGCCTCTTCAAAAGCATCTTGAGCCAAGCCACTAAGACACATCCCCTCATCAAGGCTAGAGTTTAATGCAGGAGATATAAAATCTCTGCTGGGTTCTAGGAGCACATTGTTGTCTAACCCATACGTACTGCATCTGCCCTCTTCAACAGCATGGCCTTCCAAAGAGCTGGACACGTAGGAGTCTTCTGGAGTTTCTGTGGAAATGAGGTATTTAGCCAATATACCTTCATTGCCACTGAAAAGCCCTAGTTCTGACAAAGGTTCTTCGGACAGGTTCTCCCCTTCACTACTTCCATTATCTGTCGTGATCTCTGAATTCTTAGTTTCTTCTAACTGATCCCTTGAGGAGTCATGCTGGAACTCCAGTTCTCCATGCACTGGCTCATCCGTACCTTCCAACTGGTGTGCTTTGTCCCACATCTCCTCATGACCCTGCAACTGAGACATCCCTGATAAAATCTGGTTTTCCCTCAATTCCAATAACTTTTTATTGGAGACAATCTCTCCATCACGCTTTTGCCATACATTTATATTTTTTTCAGCCTCATAAAGTCGCTTTTCATTTAATTCCTGGATGTAGGAATTCAGTTTCTGAATCTCTTCATTCAAGGACTGTTTTTCTTGTTTGTATCGCTGGGCTTCCTTAACTTGCTCTTCTGCATAAGAAAGTTGATACTTAAGGCCATCCAGTAAATCCTTGTATTTAGTTTCTATTTCAGATTTTTCCCTCTGAAAGTCTTCCCATTGGTTTTCAAGTTTCTTCCTCAAATTTTCTTTACTAATTTCAGATTCTTGAAGACTTATATTTAAGTCAATTATTATGCCATTCAAATTCTGAGTATGTTCTTCAGAATTCAAAGCACAGAGTTCTTTTTTTAATTGTTCAAGTTCATTTTTATATTTTAAAATAATTTCTTCTTCGTAGACCTGCTTGGCTTCTGCAATCTCTCTTCTGTGGCACTTCTCCAGCTCATTCCTCAAGTTATCCAACTGTCTGCAAATATCCTTCTCATGACTGATTTTCAGTTCTTCAATACGCTGCTGTTCTTTCACTTTTGATAAAGCTATTTCTTTTTTTAATTCTGTTATTTCTAAGTCCCGAAGAGAAAGTGTGTGCTGTAGTATGGACAAGCCAGATCTTTCTGATGTCAGTAGATCTTGCAGACTTTCAATAAATTGTTCTTTTTCATCTACGCTTTTGTGTAGCTCTTGCATTGTACCTTTCATATCCTCTTCCATTTGGGCAAGCAGATTTTCTTTATCTTTGGTATTCTTAAAAATAAAACATTACATATAAAACATGCATAATTTCATTTCCTTAAGCCTCATGTTTTTAATTTACATTCACAAATAACAATGCTTAAGTTTAAGGTTTCTATTTATGGCACTACTAGTTACATTCTTAAAGGAAACCAGACCTTAAGCTGTTTCAATAATGTATGTTAGTCATCACAATCTCTATAAATTTATTTCTATATAAAAAGACTTTTTTCATGATTATCTCACTACAGCAGATTTGAGTTATCACCAAATTTGAAATAAATTTATTTAAAAAAAAAAAAAAGTATGTTTTTACCTTTTGAGAAGACTCCAGTTGTACTTCCAGGTCACGTGCTTTCTCACACAGTATCTCCAAGTGTGCATTTTGCTCTCTGAGACAATCCTGAAACAAGGACATTTGCTGCTGGGCTTCTAATCCTCCATTTTTCCTGAGACTTTTACTCCTCAGTGTCTCAGTAACCTAGACACATGAAAGGCACTCACAGTCAGGAGAAAGTTTATATCCAAATAACTCATACACAAGACTCACTGTAAGCATAAAATACAATGTATTTACTGATTTACCCTACATCTTTCATTCTCAAGGAATAAAAATCATCCTAAAAAGGCAGACAACACTTGTCATAGTTTAGATACTATTACTTACTGAAAAGATGCAAATGTTAGATAATTTATCTCTATGGTGAATTTTCTAACATTATGAACCTATAAATCTAGCATAATGAATCATATTGAATTCCTCCAATACGAAGCAGAACTTCCAATGGACTGGACATGCCACTAAGAGGACAATGAACAAAACCAGTCTTTTCTGCAAAGGATTTACAGCTCATTACTAAAGGCTGGTTTCTTCCTCTCCACATCCTTTCAAATGAAAGGAAATAATTTCCCCCATCGGGGTAACATAAAATACGTTTTATTTATTTTTAACATATTTTTCTCAAGATGTTGCTAAAACCAAAGAAGAATATGTAAGACAGTAATAGTGCTTTCATCTGTTATCAAATTTGACATCCTTCCACAATGTGCATCCTCTCACTAGACTTATTTAGAATATGCTTGAAATGCTATTTAGAGGCTTGATCCTTGTCTTTCAATGGCTTATGGTGCAAATCCCAAACACCTGTTGAGTAGCCTTCATTTTTACCACATTTTGCTCTTGCAACCAGAATTGTAGATAGAAAGCAGTATTTTTTGTTATTTCACAAAATTTCATTTAGCAGTTTACTTTTCAGGGCATAAACAACTCCTTTAAGATAATTCCTGGACTAAAAAGTCTCACTTTTTATTTTTAAAAATTTTAAACCCTTTTCCCTTCCTATCCAGACCTTTAAGATATATAATCCCAGGTAGGGCAATTCTTATCTTGCAAACCTGAAACAGTTAGTTAACAGAAATATTTCTCTTTGGCATATACTACAAGGCTCCAAGGACAACAAATACATTGTTGTATCTGCACATTCTCTGGAAATGCATGGGGCTCTTCCCCAAAGCTTGGACATAACTTTGTGGTTACTCTCTCAAGAGTTGAGTGAAAGGACTCTGTGTACCCCATCATCAGTTTGGTGGTAAGTTACACTGACTCCCAATCTACACTATTTCTTTGCTAGCTATAATATAGGTACCTTTATGTCATGCACTGTTTTATGTAATCTACTAGTAGTTCTTCATTTTAACCTGTGTAGTAGGTAACTGTTTAAGGTCACTTGTCTGTTATCCTCTGTAAATAACTCATTTTATCATAGACCTGATCTGCCATTCTTAAGAACTCATGAGCCAGAGCAGTTTAGGTGCGCCTCACCTGAATTTAAGCTGCTACCAAAAACCTGAACCTAAGGCAGGGTTTGTCTAACGTTTTCACTCGATCCATAACACCACTAACAACCTTGTGTAAAATTCCCTAACAAGGGCTTAAGTGATGAACAAAGAAGTGCAATGACCTTCAAAACATTACGCAAGCAAGTGGAAAATACGAGGATATTTTCACGACTTCTCCGCAGCAACCAGGGAAAAACCCTGCCTCGCCCTGAAATAATTTTCATTGTTGTGCTACAAACTGAACTACGAAGAGCTACATCATCAGCTCTATGCTTTTACACTCATAGTCTAAAGTTGTTCTTGCGGTCTCTGTAAGGACACGCAAATTGGAGGAGAGGCACACCTGATGTAACTGGAGCTGTAAATCATGGATCTGACCAGCCACATGTGAAGCCTCTTCCTGTAGCTCATCCCAGTCTTTCTTGGCCTGTTGAAGGCAGGTTGTTAACTTCCAGATAATTTCATTCTGCTCTTGAACCGTTGTTTCCTACAGGGGTCAGAAGGAGTACGCTTTTAACATTAAAGTATTCTTAACATATTTGGAACCAAGCAGGTTTTCTTGAAGCAAAGCCATTACAGAGTCTGTAGTTACATTTCCATTTTAACCAATGTGAACCAAAGAAATCTTTGTGTCCAAAGATGATGGTGGGCATGATGGAAGAGGAGTCTTAAACTGATCTCAGAGATTACAAATCTAATCAAAAGTGATTTTAAAAACAAATTATGAGATAGCAGCCATGAAATTGGTAGTCTTACTTCCAAATTTGTAGCTCTTATTGATGTAAAAAGCAATCAAGTTTTCAAAAAGGATATAATGAATATTTAGTATCCCCTAAATTGTTTCCTATCTGCCAGCAATTCCCTTCAGTCATGTGAGAGGAAGCTAATGAGATGGGATACATTAATCCTATTTTATGTTAATCACATTTATCTTTTCAATTTATTTCTCACCAACAGGAAATGTCGTTGTTTCCCCAATCCTAGAATGAGAAAAAGAACATATAAAGGGGAAAGTAACTAGCCTTAGAAAGCATCTGGTAATAATTTACCTTTACATAGAACTGCTAGAGAAAGAAAATTCAAAATATAATTTTTTTAATATTCTAGAACAAGATGCTGCTTTTTGCAGTACATGTTAGCAAGGTGAAGTACTTCTCACTAAAAAACAATAGGTTTTTGAGTCTTGCGGCCTAAATATTTTTAGGATTAAAATAAGGTAGTATTATCCCATTACCCAGTTCTATGAAACATACCTGAAGCTGCATAGAATTGCTGTGCTGGGTGAGGTGGTCCTGCAGCTCATCCATCTGTACAGTGAGACTTTCCATTGCTTCCTGTTTCTCCAGCAGTCTGCTCTCCAGCTCAGCTACCCTCGCCTGACACATCTGAGCATCAGCTTCACTGTATTCTGGTGCAGAATTTATCCTATCTTTCTTCATAAAAGAAACAGAAATGCCTTTATTCACTAAAAATACCATTTCTGGTTTGTGATTAGCCTCAAAACAAATTCAGCTTCAAGGTTGAGTCTTGGGCAAATTCTACTTTAAAAGTAATTCAACACTGGGACTTTGTATCTAATAGAAACATTTTATACATAAAGTCCTTAATGCTTAAAAATTTCAAATTAAAAATTATCATAGATAATACATTTTCATTATAGTTTAAGGCACAAAAGTAAAGTAAGAGCTTTGTGATTCTATAGCACCAAATGGTGGCAACATGCCATTTTGGTAGGTATTGGGATTTAAATACCTCCAGTTGTGAGGAAGGAGGCAGAATACTACCAATTTAAACAAAGCTTTTACATCCATCTGTGCTGACTGGAGAACAGTACACCCAAAGGAGAAACGACAATGTAAAGCTCTTGAATTAAAATTAAATTCCTGTGGTTTCTTAGGAGCAACATTGTTACAATCATCACAGAGGATACAGTATCTTGTATTTTATTTTGAATGCTTTTTGGTTGTATTGTATGGAAAAATGAACCTAGGTATCAATTGGAAACGTTAAAAACATTCAAATTTCTTTGGGCAAAGTCTATGATTTTACAAAACCCAATTTTTTTAGCAACGAATTTTCACAGCCAGTACATGTAAGTACAGAGAAATGCCTGTTTTATACCATAAAATAGTGAAATCACATCAGTTTTATCATATTTGATAACAATGTTCAATTAATCATTTTAGCAACCAATGATCACAGTCCTCTTTCAGCTCTATCCAGCATTTTTTACCAAAGATACATCCTCTCACACTTACTTTAGTTGCATGATCATCCAGTGGCTCCCAGCTAGATAAATCAGTGCTGCCCTGATAAATAAAAAAATAAAACAAACACTAAATCATAGCTATTTTAAATAAAAATAAGGGAAAACAATTGTTTTGGAAACACCTTAAGCATGAGCCATAAAGGTCTGTGTTGTGAGAGACTGACTTTATGCTAAATCCAGCTGGTCTTTTATGGTGAAAAGAACTAAACTGCAAAAACCAACCAAACAAAAGTATTATAATACTACTACTTAAATTTAGGGCTAAGTCTCCACACTGATTCAATGTTTGATCCTCTGCTGTTGTAGTTGGCAAATATTTGAACAATATTTAATCTGCTACTAAAAATTAGTAAACTGACAGGAGATTATCTAACAAACATGCTAAAACCATTCAGGTAATCACAAAAGCAACACCTTTTTCTGACACACAGATTTAATATAGCTTGATACCTTGAAAGATGTTTCCCTCTCACTAAATTCACAACAAGACCAAGATGACGATAGCATTATTTGGAAAAGGCAGTCCATAGCTCTCCCTGCATTTTGAGTCTGCTTGAAGTAGTTCCCAATGATCACTGTCTCCCTGGAGGTACCCTCCACAGATAACCTAGAATTCCAGTTGCTTTACAAACCAGCAATTTTGACAAAAGCTGCTTAGCAGCAGTGAGTGATTTTTGTTTGTTTTTTTAATTTAAGTTCACACGAATGTAGCAAGGACACTGCTATGAGTGAGTGACAAAACACTATGTTTTTCCTCAGTGCAGACACTCGTGTGTAGCTTTATAAAATCGTTGCAATGCTAACATTATGTTGAAGATACCCTGAAAGCATCAGGGGTACCCTCACAACAGAAAGCAGGATAACACACGCAAATTTTATCCCCCATCACTGCAGGTTTGCAAACACACTAGTTTGATGCTATTGTGGTATGTTGTGAAAACATACCAACATCTGGAGAGATGCTTCTGGTGCAGAAGACACCGGCTCCCCAGAATTCTTTCCAGAGAGAACATGACTACCTTTAGAGAGTAATCAGTAAAAACATACTGAAATACATCAGACACAAGCAGAGTCACACCTTAAACAAATCTGCAGAAATAACATCTATGCTGCTTTACAATGGCTACTAAGAGCTTGCTGGAATAAATTATAGTTTTTCAGAAAACTTTAAGCATATTTGAGTCAGCCAAGTGATACAAAACCAAATTAATGCTGTGCATTATAAGGTCCCGGCAGTTTTTCATCTGTTGATCTCCCAATCCCAGATTTGCCATTTAATGAATCCACAGCCACATAACCATAAGTCTGCCCAAAGAGAAGTCTATGGCAGTGAAAGTTGTTAGCAGGCTAACAGGTCCCTGGCAGTAACAGCTGCCTAGGCCATACCATGGAGATGTCTTACTCAGTAAAACAGATCCCTTTGTCAGAGAGTGAACTATCACAAGTGAAAATACACCAGTTCACTTACCTCCCAAGGACAGCTAGTGGCCAGTGCCAGTGAGCTAACACTCAACTGAGTAAAACAACCACCTGGAACACTTGTTACCTGCAGACAGAGTGGAGTGAAGGCAAGAAATTCTAAGATTTACCTGTGTCTCTGTCATTGCCTCTGGCAGGTTGGTGTCTTCAGCCTGATCCTCTACGCCCTTCCCAGCATCCCCAGCTGCTACTGGGTACTCTTCCTTTGGAAGGTCATGCGTGTGGACAGCCGAGCCCTTCCTCTTCGCCGCCTTTTCCTGCGACTGCGCGACGTCGCCCTTTGTTTTTCGCTGTCTGAAGTAAGCAAACTGTGCAGGAAAGATTGCAAGAGGTACAGGGAGAGGTAAGCAAGGAAAAAGTAGCAGGACCACAACATTAACACAGTCATGGGTGACAGAGCTCCTGTCTTGATAAAATATATACATCCGCAGAAAAACTGCTTTATCTGCCTACTTTCCACACATTCACAACATATTGGATAACTGTGCCATTAAGGAACAAATCTCACACCAGCACTAAAGGCTTATTTCCATACAAGAATCAAAGTTTTACTCAGTGAAACTTCGTGTGTCAATGATAACCCAGAATTATAGCACAACAAATTAGTAATGGAATGAGTTGTCAATATACTAGAAGCATTAGGAAAAAATAATAATTGAGCAGTCTTTCTGCAAGACCAATAAAAACAAGAACCCCCTTGTCATGGTGCCAAAACCAGCACACCCCTACAAATACATCTAAACAGATCTTAGCCAGTGTAAGCTTTGAGATGAGGATTCACTTCCGTTAATTTTAATGCTTCTTCCCTGCCACCCACTTAAGAGAACACAGCAAAACTTCCTCACCAGAAAGCAGCCTCCAGTACATAAATAGAAAATCAATTAAGCCAGGTCATTTTAATTTCTTCTGGTGAAGAATCAGATGCTCTACTTTATCAGGCTATCACAGCTCTACAAAGCCCCAGGGACTTGTAAAGAATGTCACTGACAATTTATTACCCAACTCTCCCTAGCACCTTAAACAGCTTAAAAAGGATTATTGTTATTTTCAACTCTACTATTGTGTTCAGGCAGCATTTCCAAGTAACATCTCCCCCACAGCATAAATCCAGACATCCTTCTCATACGGAAAAAGCCTTCTTCAAGGTTAAAACCATACATTATAAAGTGCAATGTTATAGCCTTGTGATAAGACAGTTAACTGGTGACTGGATGTAAACATCACTGCCAAGTTCTACCTGCAATACGTATGAAAATCCACTGCTTAACAGCTTGCTTTTCCTGTCAAACAGCCACCTTGCAAAAAAATCTTGTCCCATTCTTCTCAGTCAGTTTGTGGAAAGGATCTAGTTCAGTCCTCTCTCCTTACAGGAACTTCTACCTGACAGCTTAGCTACTAAACAGGTGCACATTTACACATCTGCTACACCCAGTAGCCTGTTTAAAAGGTATATTTGCAGAAAAACATCAATTTCTTACCAGTTGATAAAATTCTTATGTACAAACAACTTATTTTTAAGATTACCTTCTGTAATTTCTACAGTTAGTAATACTGAAATGCAGATTAAATGAAGATTGCCAGACTTGTGCCTTTCATTATAAGCAGAATGAACAGACCATAAAGCTGCAGTGAGACACAAATACTACCCTCTGAAATCAGGTGTCAACTCCAGCACTTACTAACAGCAATGTATGCCAAAAATAGCTATGGCACTAATTAACCTGATAACATGGGGAAAACAGGGCAGGAGGAAACTTGCAGAAAAATGGAGAGCAGAGGAAACTGCTGAAGCAGGGAAAAAAAGGAAAACAAGAGTAAAACAAGCAGAAAAGACGAAAGGCAGAAAGAGTGGGCATTACAAAGAGCATTTACTGACTCATGAAGGGAGACCAAGTATCTCACATTAAAATACCAAGACTTGGCATGACTGAACACCTAAACAGTATGAATTTTTAAATGCATGGGTCAAAGAAAACAAAACTTATTTTGTCCCATTCACATGCACTAAACATATAAAATCATAATACATACCACGCAAAAATATCTAACTACACCAAAATTTTATGGAACTACTGGACTTGGTGGAGTGGCTGGATTCAAACATGCTCCAGATTTACGGGAAAAGTTCTATTTAGAGCCATATCGGGTTTCCAAAGCCTTTCATCAGCTACATAAAGTTAAGTGTCACTGTAAGAGAATCTCAAATTCACAGACAGCCATCCAACATGAAGTAGCGACTGTGAATGTGAGGCAAGCAAGACACAACTGCCTCCGCCCCATCACAGGGAGATCCCATCACACCCCTTTTGAATGATTTAATCCTCCTTTTGCTTTCTAGAAGCACATGCAAAGGTGAAAGCTTCACTTTTAGCCAAGATGTAGCATTGACACAGGAACCCTGAGAGCACTGTCATCCACAGCGTCCCAAGCAGCTGTTGTAACACAAGAACACCTTTCTACAGTGCAACTTCATTTCACTAGGATCAGTCAGTTAAAAGTTGATGTATTACTTTACGTGCTTCAGAAATTAGTACCAAAACCAACACCCAGAGAAAATGGAATAGAGCAGAAAACCACATCAACACCAAATAGAATCAGGCTGTTCAAATAAACCTTAGTCCATCTCTTCGATACAGCATACAGCAAACATAAGCAACAAGCACTCTTAGACAAAACCTACAAATATTTTCTAGACCTTCCTCAAAATGATGAGGGGGGGGAAAACTTCCTGGAAAACCTCAATTCATTTTTCAGGTCCTAACTGTAAAATGGAGGTGGAGCAAAAGTTCTCACAACTGAGGTACAGCACAGAGGGCTCTGTAACTAGAGGCACAGGTGGCCAACATGCAGACTATTTAATGTGAGGTAATAAAAAACAAGGAGAAGAAAGCAGCACTGAATAGTTAGGCTTGTTCTGTTTCTCAATTACTACCCTGGCTATCAGTATTGCATTTATTAGAAACAGGAATCTGAGGTACCTGATACAGTCAGTACTTAGCTGCCAATTACAATCTCCAATAAATACAACAGTTGGCATTATCATTATTACTAGGTGACAAATGCATCTCAGTAATGGAATTTTTATTTCTTTATGAAAAAGAATAATGAAAGTACTGGTTTGAAAAGGAAAATATTTAAATCATATTTTTGCCAAGCCATTGCTTAGCAGACTAAAATCTAAGGATGCTAAAGACAAAATAATTAATTTTTTGGAGGATGGGGGTGAGGCAAAAAGCCCTCAAGAGTTGACACCTCCAGACTGAAGCAGTATCAAACTGCAGTTACATCACTGCACAGGTTGGTGCAACAGAGGCCTCTCGCCTACAAACCAGCCTCACTCCCATCCCCTGCTCCCTGTCAGGAGCACCTGTGCAGTGAGGGGTGGAGAGGGTTCAGGAAGCTGATCTGAGGGACATGGAACACTTCTGTGTCAGACCAGAGATGGAATCACCTTAAGCTGCTCTAGGCTGCACCACAGGAAGGAAAACCTGTACTTGCTCATGGTTCTTCCTCCCTTTCAAAACTGCACTGTATCCATGAAGAAGAGAGCACAAAGAAAACTAGAAAAAAGAAACGCAAAAGAATAAAAAAGAGGAAATGTCATCTGGGTGGTTTTTGGAAGCTGCCTGGTGCCCACAGTCTGTCAGCCAAGGAATGAATCTCTGGGACGTTTTAATCAGCAGAGGAAGCACTATCTATCTCTGCCTCTCTAAAACTCTTCCTCTCCTCTCAGCATACCATATGATGTGATGCAGTAGCAACATTGATGGGGCTGCTAATAATGTTTGGGTTTTTTTTAATGGGAAGAGAGAGATTTAGCACACAGTGTAAAAAACAGTAAATGCAACACTTGCTCTGCAGGTATAACTTGACACATAAGGCAAGTCCCTGCTCCTTTTTTTAATGGCAAGCAACAGTTTTCCAACAGGTAGGAACTGTTGGAATAACTTATTCAAGCTAAGTCTGGCACATTTTTCTAATCATAAACAGGTCCTGCACCCAGAATTAATTTATGTTTACAGAAATGTTATGGTATGCTGAGGGGAGAGGAAGAATTTTAGAGAGGCAGAGATAGATAGTGCTTCCTCTGCTGATTAAAACGTCCCAGAGATTCATTCCTTGGCTGACAGACTGTGGGCACCAGGCAGCTTCCAAAAACCACCCAGATGACATTTCCTCTTTTTCATTCTTCTGCTTTTCTTTGTTGTTGTGCCACACTAAAGTAACCTTTCAACTGGAAGAACTCCTGCTCTCAGAGTTCACTCTCTTGAGCCAATGATGCAATTGTTCTCCAGCAAAGGATTGTGTTCTCACAGCACATAACCAGGCTGGAAAGACAGGCAGATGAGAATCTGCCAAGCAGGAGCAGGTACTGTAGAATCCATGGCAGCATCAAGGAGGGCCAGGCCAAGGATGGAGTCGCTGTACTGCCCGTCACCAGGCTGCTGCTTCAGCACAGCTCCAGCTACAACCCTGCTCCCTTCCAGAAAAGCTCTCTCTGATTTTCTTGTGCACAGCACTGGCAGGAAGCAGCTGAAACAGAAACACAGCAGACAGACACAACAGCTCCAAGCCACCTCTGACCCCACTAGCCAGATATTCAGACAAGTTCCCTGCAGAAAGGGCAGGATATGGAAAGATCTGATGGGTCCGAAATTCCCAAGACCCTGTGCAGCCTCAGCTATCCCTGCCTAGCTATAGCCCCCATTCCAGTCCTACTGGAATGGCGAGAACAGCAGAATACTGCAGGCACAGACTTGCAAGCCTTATTTAGCAGAGACAGCCAGAAGGGAAATATGACAAAACCAGCTCAAAACCCAGCAGAAATGCTGAATTAAAAGGAAAGTAACCAGGCATTTCCAATCAGCTCCTTGATCATTACCAAAACAAAGCAGAAGTTTTTACCTAATGGGGTTAGCACACAACCAGTGTTAAACACATGGTTGCAGGTAGTAATTACTTGGAGAATATTATCTTTATATATCAGCCTTATTCTGTGAGCTCTACACAAGTCTCCAAACTACATACAAGTGAAGACACTTAAATGCTCAAAGCTTATGAAGTGTTTGCTACCGGCGTGACTGGAAACCAGCAACCCGAGCCTAGCTCTCTGCTAATCCATCTGCGGACACCGAGGCAAACAAATGAGCCAGCGGAGTAATAAAACAACACCTGTTCTTTGGGATCCTCAATTGGAAATGCAGTATTCCCACAAATAACTGAATCCTAGGTAAAAATGGGAGACCTGGGGGGGGGGAAAAAAAAAAAAGCCAAACCAAAACAGAGCCTGAGGGAAAACATATGCACCGCTGTCAGCTGCTCTGTGTTCACCTGAGGTAATGTTTCTATGCCTGTGTAGCTGGACGGGGGCCTCGCACGCAGCCTGCACTCAGAGGCACCGTTGGGCACGACTTTTCTTGCAGAGCCGCGGAGCCAGGCGACCCCCACCGGGCTCTGGTGACAGCCCCAGGCCGGCAGCGGCCCCCCAGCTCCGCCGCTGCCCGCACCCCGCATCCAGTTCCGAGTGCGGCACGGAACTCGCGACGGAGGGGAGGGACCCGGAGCGGGCTGAAGCGAAGCGGCCCCCCGGCCTGCCAGCCCTCTCAGGGTACCGAGACCGGGGCGGGCTCAGCCTCCGCCCAGCTAGGACCCCTTTCCCTCACCTTGGCTCTGCCGGCCTCCAGCTTGCGCCTCCGTGCCTCCTCCTGCGCGTCCATGCGGCGGCTGGGGCAGTCCGCGCTCCCCGCGCCGTCACAGCAACTACCCCGCACCTTCGGTCATGGCCGACTCAGGCCCCTCCCCACCCGCCGCCGCGCCAGCCACATCGCGCGGGGCGGAGCTCTGCGCCCATTGGCCAGACCGCCAGCTGCAGGGCGGCCGCCAACCAATGGCAACAGCCTTCCTCAGCCGGGCTCCGCCCACTCCCGCTAAATGGCTCCTGGGATACCCCGGGCAAACTGGCGCACGCCCCTGGCCACGCCCCCTGCGCGGCAGCCACCAATGAGAGCGTCCCGCGCCATTTCAAAAGGGCCGCCGGCCCGCCCAGCGCAGGAGGCAGCCAATGGGGAGTAGGGCTTTGGAGCAGCCAATGGAGGCGGGGCTAGAGGCAGCCAATGGAGGCGGGGCTAGAGGCAGCCAGTGGAGGCGGGGCTAGAGGCAGCCAATGGAGGCGGGGCCGGAGTTCGTCCCGCGGGTTCGGGGCTCCTCTCCTGCCTTTTCGCTTATTTATAAATTTTTAGCAAACAAATAAATTAATNGGCAGCCAGTGGAGGCGGGGCTAGAGGCAGCCAGTGGAGGCGGGGCTAGAGGCAGCCAATGGAGGCGGGGCCGGAGTTCGTCCCGCGGGTTCGGGGCTCCTCTCCTGCCTTTTCGCTTATTTATAAATTTTTAGCAAACAAATAAATTAATGTTCATTGGTTCTAAGTTGCATGATTCTCTTCAGTAATAAGTATGCTGTCCTCTATTGCTTATTGATTTCTCGCTCTTCATGCTAATTTGGTCCACATTCTTTTGTCCTCTTACCATCTTTTTCTTGGACAGGCAGTGTCCAGCTTTCCAGGCCTTAATCTCCTCTGGTATCTTCTGGTTACTCCAACGTCCTTGAAAGGCCATAAATTTAAGATCCCAGATGTCCAGTCGTCAAGTCCCTTTGGCTCTGCTTATCGAAGCTACAAAACTGGTGGTTTCTTTGTATTTTGAAGCCATTAAATTATAAAAATATAGGCTTTAGTCAAATCTGTTACTCTGAGCAGTGTGAGGGATTGGCAAACACTAGAAAGCCCATCTGCATCGAGGACTGAGTTAAGGTTAAGCTTTAACCCATTGCAGAGGTTTCTGGGGCACAGTATTTTTTGCTTTCCTCTTCATGAACAATTTTACTCTTCTAAGGAAGAGTAGAAGTTTCAGTGAGCAAATCATGCTAATGTTAGATCTGGTAGGGAAGATGTGTGCTAATGTCTTTACAAACACTTCTATGGGTGAATGTATGAGTGTTAACATCTTTGAAATGGGTCTTAATGTCTCTACTAACTTCAAGCAGTGGGTTTGTTGCAAAGCCCAGATAGTTCGACTCTTGAAACAGAAAACTGGGTCTGCACAAGCCTGAACTTCTGAACTTTGGGGTAAAATGACAGGTTCAAGGGGGGATATGTGGTAGGTGGCTCGGGAAGGCTGTACCTTCCTAGTACCTCAGCTGATGGGGAAAAGGAAGACGGCACCATGCGCCGGGAGTGTAGGATAAAAGGGAGGCTGCACCCTCCGGAAACTGAGAGAGGGAGAGAGACAGCGAGAGAGAGGGGGAGGGAGAGAGAGAGGGAGAGGGAGAGGGAGAGAGAGGGAGAGGAGGAGAGAGCCAGAGAGTGGGAGAGAGAGAGAAAGAGATTGATTGATTAATTGCAGGACTCTTCTGTCTCCTTTGTGGACACTGGCTTTTCATAGATTGATTTTCAGTACAGATCTGACATGGAGGATGGGCTCCTAAGGCTAATTCTGGTAATCTCCTGCTTTGTCAGCTCCTGAGGTGTTAATTTGTTTTTCCTGGTAGTACTGTCATGCTTTCTGATTTCATAGCCAGGATTCTGAGATTATCCCAGTCAATACCGAAAGACAAAGTCTGAATTATGAAATGTCTTAGTGAACACCTCCAAGGATTGGGCAACCACAACTTTTCCGGGCAACCTGTTCCAGAGCTTCACAGAGAAGAACTTCTTCCTAATATCCAATCTAAACCTACTCTCTGTCAGTGGGAACCCATTCCCCCTTGTCCTGCCACTCCAGGCCCTTGTAAATAGTCTCTCTCCATCTTTCTTGTAGGCTCCCTTCAGATACTGGAAGGCCACAATTAGGTCACCCCAAAGTTTCACTTTTCCAGGCTGATCAATCCCAATTCTCTCAGCCTTTCCTCATAGCATAGTTGCTCCAGCCCTCTAATCATCTTAGTTATCATCATAATATCTTTTAAAACTGTCTTTTAGAACTCATAGAAATTACAATTAAGGGTATAAAATATCAAAATCAATAAAAGACGTCAAAGAAATGCAATACTGGTATGGACCTCATCAGGTTATCTAATTAATTCTTGTATCTGAGGGGTCCTACAATAGTCCTACAATGTTCAACACATTTGGTTTTTTTAATTGTTCGTAAACAACTTCTGTGAATGTTTTTCGTTTGATAGCTGCTCCATCATTTCCCTTAGTGGCTAATTAAGATTTTTTCCCTGTTTTTATCAGATTTTTCTCTTCCTCATTAAGCAAAATGCCTGCATTTTTCCGGACAGAACCCCCCACCCCGCCTCGTTCTTGATTGTATCCTGTCATTTATTTAGAAATTGCTGGCCTGTCCTCTTCTCACCATCTACTTACTAATTAAACAAAGCCAGTTCTTTAAAGTCTTCCTTAGAACCTACATTTTGTAAACACACCCTTTTAAATTTTTTTCTGGATTTTTTTCCCTCTTAAACCACCATGTCTAAAAATAGGCACAGTGTCCAAACTCTGCCTTCAGCACTGCTAAATAGAGCGGAGTAATTATGTCCTGTGAGGTGCATGTAACACTCCTGTTACTCCTTCGTAGGATTAAATTTGTCTGGTTTTGCTCTTTTGAATCCTCATTCTCAAGTGTGATCCCTTGTTTGGGGTTCAGTGTAGCTATAGATCCCTTTCAGAAAGATCTTGTGTGTGGCTGGCACATTCCTAGCACCCCATTAATTAGCAGGTTGTAAGATGTCCGAAGAGTAGGGATCACACTGTGACCAAGGCATCCACAAGTGTGGGAAAAGAGAGATCCTTTAGCAGGTTTGCTGGAAAGCCTTTTTTTTTTTTTTTGCCTAGTATTGGATTTCGTCTGGGATACCTGTCACATCAAGCAAAAATTTCTCTTCCATTCCTCTTTAGTAAATTCAGTTGCTTAACACTGGTGCTGTATTTTTAATGGAATACTTATACCTGGTTCTTTTTGTCAAACTTTCTTGTAACCTTCTATTCATACTGCAATGAAGGCTCTAGAAATTTAACTTTTAGGGGCACTGTACTAAACCAGTTGATAGTAAATTAATCCGTTCAATATTCACCAGCAATCAAAAAGGGGTGGGTGTTTTTCCCAGCATGGAAGCCAACTATACTTATGCAGTTTACAGGCATAACTAGGCTTATGCTTTAGGTTAAGATAACTAGGAAACTCCTTGTCAAAAGTTGTTGCAGCTGCTGAGATGAAGGGGTCAAAGATGTTAGAGAAAAATCTTGTTGGGGACTCAGAGTTGTTTCTCAGGAGAACTGCTGGCTGGTGAGAGGGTTTTCTGTTCTGGCTTGTCACTCCTGCCATTCACCACAGAGCCCTGCCAGAGGAAGCTGAACCCCGCCAGAGGAAGCTGAACCCCAGCTCTGACACAGCACAGCTGGTTTTGGGATCCCTGCACCTCAGTTTCCCTAACTTCTCCAGTGACTTCTAGCCCGTGAATTTTTAGAGACGGGCTGTGTGGGTCACAGCTGAGGGAGGTGATCTGTACTGCTCTTACACAGCTTAGGAGCATCTCTGACCTGCTCCAGCTGCCAGGAGTGGCTCTGCTGCAGTTTTGCTGTGGTCTTTGAGTGAGGAAGGGGCTGTAACTTGTCTCTCCTGGGAGCAGAACTAGGCTTAAAATATGATACTGAGAAGGAGTGTCTGTTACTTGGCTTTTTTCTCTTGCCTTGGTGTTCATTTTATGGATGGCATTGATAAATGTTACCCTGTTTTTATGCTGGTAGGGCTTTGCTGGGAGAGGGAGACATTCTACAGGTTTCTTGGGAGACGGTAACAAAAACGATGTTACACCATAGCATCTTTACTCTTGAACTTACCCAAGGATGAGTTCCAGCTATGCTTTCACTTTTTTAGTTATTGTGTGGAAATGACAACTCATGTAAAGGGCTATGTCAAAAGTGTGCAGACCCCTTATAGTGGGATAAACAGGTACCAATCAGCAAGATCATAATCTGACCTCGGGCACTGGGCTTGTGTCAAAGAACCATTGGCTTTTATTTATTTTTTTCTTGTCCACTGTGCTGGGCATTTGCTTTACCAAAGATACACAAGCTTCTGTGCCTGGAGATTAAATTGTTTACGTTATATATTGACACTACAAACTTAGCAACCAGGTTACAGGCACAAACCTCTGAGCTAATTAGAAGGCTCTAACGACACAGAGGCCAGGCTTAGTGACGCTGCCAGGCGAAGGATAGCAACCATTAGGAACGGACAAATAAATATTCAGTGTCTCAGTTGCCGGCCTGTGAGCATCACAACCTTCAGCACAAAAGTGTGTTGAGAAAAATGGCAGGAAAAGCTGTGTCCGTGACGTTGTGAATGTCTGTTCTCATTTTTACCTGTGAGTGAAACTGAAGGTTTTATCTTCTTCTCTCGATTTCTACTCATCTTGTATTATTGTTTTTTAATAATGGAATTATTCTAGGAAGACTGTGGAAGGAAAAAACTGAGTACTGAAAACCTATCTGCCTCTGTTTAGCTTTTTAACTTGTTTTTGCCTGCCTACTCTTCCAGGAGACAATGGCAGATCCTTCAGTGGTGGATCACCTGACACGACTGAAACTCAAACTCCTAGAAAAGGTATGGGAATAACTCTGCAGTGGTCACCTTTGCTCTGCTTTTTGCTCTTGCATGTTGAAGCATTAACACTGTATTTTAACACAGTATAACTCCACTGACATACACTGAGGAGTGGTACTACTTACTGTCACTTTCTTAAATAACATTGTACAAGTTTACGTGGACCTACAGTAAATTAAATTGACTTTGATTTTATGGGAGATGTCACCAGTTAGCTCAAAGCCAGTTTGAGCTGTGACAGGCAAAGTTTAGGAGTAAGTCTTGGGTAAAGAGAATCTCAGATTGTTTTAAGGCAATTTCATGTCTGCTTTCACATAAGATGTGTCGCCTGGTTAGACCTTTGCTGAATCAAGAGTCCAGATCTTGGACTATCAAGCAAGCCTAAACTGAACATTATCAAGTTCTTCATATGATGCAGCTCTCTGCCCTACAAAATAAATTATGTATACATCTCCTGATTCACCATGCTATCAATTTTCAGGTCTGGAATAGCCTGGACGGTTGGAAGCATGACTATTGTTTACTGTAACTAGATTTGTAATGAGACATCTCATACTTCTTTAAGAACCACCATTTTTCTCCACTTCTGCTCTATTTCCTCCATCCCAAACCTGTGCCATAGACTTGGAAATCCTTGTGAGCTTTTCTGCCTGACTTATAACCAGTTCTGGTTATGTTTCTGCCAACAGAGACTTGAAAATGAACAGGAGAACCTAGAGAAGATGGAGTTGTCTCTCCCAGGCGCAAGTAAGAGAAGCATTTGTTCTAATTATGGGCATACTTTGGAAAGGGCTTGGTTATGTTCTCAGGCATGAGTTCCTCAGGAGACGATCCCCTCTCCTGCCTAACAGCTGTGAGCTAACTGCTTTTTATCTTTTGAATTTCTTCAGCTATTTTTTTCCTGACCAAGGGAAATGAACAACCAGCTGAACACTAACATAAGATGACTTCCTGCTCAGGTATCCTCTGCAGCCTCTCAGCTGCAGCTGCTGGCTCAGCTGGAGCAAACTGATAGTGATCCAGTTTGTCCTAGGTCTTACACCTAGGAGTGAGCCCCTGTTGTAGTCCAGCTGCTTGCTTGGCTTTGGTGATGCTGAAAAGGCATGAGGAACACTTTATTTCTTTGCATGGCACATGCACTGTTTATATTATCTATGGATTCAAGGCTACCAGTAGAAGCTTGATAATATTTCTAGATTGTACTCTGGGCTCCTGTTCATTGATCTGATGCACAAGTAGGTGGAAACTTCTAATGCTGTGACCAAAAATTTTAAAAAATAACCCTATAACAACTTACAGTTTCAAAATATGAAATGGTGCTTTCCAGAGCAGATGCCAGGCATGGCTCAAAAGTATCTGAAAACATTCTTGCTTATCTTCCTTTCAAGCGAGTTCAAAATCAACCGCGTGTGGGATGAACTGAAAAGGAAGTTGATTCAGAACAAAATAGAAACAGAAAAGTTGACATTCAAACCTGAGTTTGTTTTGAGCTGTTACAACAGACAAGCCTTTTGCGGAAGAACTCAAGCTATCTAATAACACATTTTCCACATTAATATCATAATACAGGTGCTATAATAGCTCTGCCTTTGTGATCCTTTGAGAAGTTAACGGACTTTTCCTCTTCCAGGGAACAGACCTCTGGACGTGCTCCAAAGAGCCCTGAGGCAAAGGAAAGATCTGCTGCAGGAGCTTAGGGTAAGAGCCCTCTCTGGCCAGAAGTAACAGACAGGGCCCAGTTACCTGTACATCCCCTGCTGATGAGGATTCAGTGTTTTCCTGTCCTTTAGTTCTGGGGCTGGGCAGGATTTAGTGCTTTGCTGCTTTGGAATATAAAGGCTGGGCCAGCTAGTCAAAGGAGAGAGCCTGGGGAGCAGCTTGGCTTCCCTCACTACAGCTGTGGAACCTTGCACCTGCTTCACCTTAGTGGAATGATTCTGCTTATCCTGAACTGCTGTATTGTAACCTTTCTGTGCCAAAATGCAAAGAAGGGATTTTTAGTGCTGCCAAAGTAGGGACAATAGTAACTGTTACTTATTCCTAGTTTGTGGAGGATACCAACTATTAATGAAATGTTTTCCCAGACTTTTGGCAGCTTGTTCTGCACTTTTTATTTTCCCAATCCTTCTTGCTTACGCTTCAAGATCTGTGGGAAGGAAAGCTTTCTTTAAACTTATGCAGGCACTGGCAGTGCCCTTGTTCCAGGTCGCCAGGGGCTAATCCCATTTAGTCCAGAGAGTATAACTGTACTGTCTGCATTGTTGTGACCAGATTTTCTTTAAGAAAATACTTGATTTTGAAGGAGCAGCACCTTCTAGAAGAGCTTTCACAGCCACCTGCACCAGCTGGAGGGCGCTGCCATAACCACAGAGCTGCCTTCCCTCAAGTCTACCAGATCCCTTTTCCAGCTTCTCAAGTGGAGCCACCAAGGATTATCCAGCAGACGGTAAGGACTGTCTCCTAGAAAACACCACTAGCACTGTGCCAGTCTGAGCTGACAACCATTTGGGAGCTGCATGGAATTGCTCATCCCACAAAAAGGGAAGATATGCCTCTTGCTCTTTTACGGGACCCTTGATGCCCTCAGCAAAACCTAAGGGGAAATCATCTTGCAAATAAGCCCCAAAATTAACAACGGGAATGGCTTACCCCCCGAACAAGATGGCAAAAGGAGTGGCAGGGCTGCCCACACTCCAGCCTGGCCATTCAGCCACTTTCTAATACACATCACAGTCTGCTCATGCAGCCCACAACCTCAACAGCTTCTCTACAAGGATCCCAGAGTTTCCTGATGCCTAGGCAGATGACAGCCCTTCCCACAGATGGGGGAGCTGACCAAAACCATCCCTGACTTCTCCATTTTTCTTCCTGTTCCAGATGCCAACTCAGCCTGCCGCCATCATTCAGCAGTTGCCTCAGCCATCCCCTCTGATCACGCAGATTCCTCCAGCCAAACCCTTTGCAGCCCACAGCTCCGGAAGCATTAAAGAAGGTAACAAACTCTCCACGTAGCAGCCAGCTCCTGTCACCAGTCCTGGAGAGGGCAGGGCAGGTACCATGGCAAGTGGAAGGGGACATGGGATGGTGTCCAAGCTAGTTAGTGACGTGCTGTTTAGTGAGCTGGTGGAGCTTCGGGAGTTGCGCTCCATAAGTGGGATGGGTACCAGTTGTGAGAGGCTTTCAGGCAAACTCTTATGACTAAAACTAAAGAAAAAGGAACTACAGACTTAAGAGAAGATTGGGAAAGTAAAATAGCTCTACTCATGGCACTGAGTAATATTAACAAAGTCAAACTCATGCACATGGATGATTCCAGAATTAGCAAACAGGCTTCTAAAATCTGGTTTTATTCTTTTGTTCCTTTCTAACCTGCTGTTCAATCTTGTGTTTGGAAACAAGACAGAACATCTGAAAGTGTTGTTCTAAATATAGTGCAATGCCAATAAAAGAGTTTGTTTCTAAACATAGCTGGGTGCTACTGTGAAATAATACATGAACTAAAACCTGGGACGACTTCCCTGGCTCAGCCTTCAGCCTAAGGTTCATCCCACACAGGAATCCTCAGTCATGAAACTGCAATATTTCTAAGTTCATACTTCCTCTAAGTGTCTGGATTTTTGTATCAGACTTTATTTCCATAACCAAAATAGTCCAAATCCAGTCATGGATTGGAGGGAGTAGGGTCTGAGTATCAGGTCATGACTTCTCTGAAGCTGCTACATGTAAACTACTTTTTGTATGATCAGTAAAAAGGAAAATGGGAGTTGCCTTCATTATTTTTTCTATTCTTTTTTTCTCACCTCTCCCTCTTTACTTCTCCCCAAGAGAATTAGTTACACTGCACAAGTCCTTTGGATCCCAGAGATCATGTAAGGAGACTCGATGTGTATGAAATGACAGTTTGAGGGTTGGACTTGATGATGTTTAAGGTCCTTTCCAACCTTTACAATTCTATGAGTCAGTGGACTCTCAAGGTGGCACTGCAATATCACATAAATTTGAGGAAACCTCTCACATGGAAAGCAACGATCCAGGACTGAAGCAATGGAGAGCACAGCCAGGAGCCTGTCCATGCTGGAGTAAGGGAAACCTGCAGCTCAGCTCTTCTCCATCCTGCCATTCAGCATATCTAGGGGTGTGGGCTTGCAGGGAAAGCAACAGACAGAAGATACTCAAAAGCAGCTTTCTTGTAGAAGGGAGGAGAAACAGGAAGGCTGGTATGAACAATCCCATTCATAGACATTAGCTTTGCACTATCTGGGGAAATAATGCCAATATTCTTCATGTGCCCCTTTCAGCTGCTTTGCCTTGGTTGCAGTGACCAGTCTATGTGCTGGAGGGCACTCCTTACCACGATGCCTCTTCTGCTTGTCAGTTGTGGATAAAGCTCTTCTTCTTTTCTTCTCTTCCCAGATATGGTAGAAATGATGCTGATGCAGAATGCTCAGATGCACCAGATTATGATGCAGAACATGATGCTGAAGGCTCTGCCACTGACGGTGCTTGCACAGCTTAGGGGAGCCAGCTCTGCCCTGCTCCAGCACACGCAGCAGGTAACAACACCCCACCCCGAAGGGCATCCTTGCCCACACCAGGCAATGGCTCATCTTCCTGGGAGGGCAGAGGGCCTAGACAAAACACACAAAGAGCTGGGAGAGCCAGAGGACTGTGGAAGACACTGCACCTTAGGAAAGATGACAGAGCAAGAGCATGCCCTGATGACCACTTTCCTCTCCAGGCCATTCTGTCATTCTGCATTTCCCTGACATTGACTGATGGAATAAATTGGAGGGAGTAGGGTCTGAGTATCAGGTGAAATCTGAAGTCACCAAGTGTTTTTGGACCTTCTGGACTGGAACCTGCAAACTCTTCTCCAGACACATTCCAAAGGTCTTTCTTTCCCAAGGGGTGGCTGAGTGGACCCCTGGCCCCTCAGCCAGGGACCCCCCCGTGGGGACACAGGTTTCTGCAGCCACCCTTTGTCTCTCTCCAAGAAGGACCTGCAGCTTGCTGCTCCCCTGGTCGTGAAAGCAGACAGGCCCAGGCCACCTGTGGTGCACCACCATCACCATTACCCTCCCTCGGGGGTGTTCCCAGTGCCCCCCAGGAGCTTTCCATCCACATCCACAGTGCAGCACTGGACCAGCAGCTCTGCCCAGCCTAGGTAAGTAAGCAGGCAGCTGTGATGTGCACTTGGTAGCCCTTTCTTCGTGCCCAGGTGTGGTTGGAAGGCAGATTGTGGAATAAACATGGGGATCTGACAAGGATGAGGATCACACAGATCCCCCACCCTGCCATGCTGCATTGTTCTGCTCTGCAGGGGCTCTCACCCTGCCTTTTGGGTCTCCCTGTGAACCCAGCAGTCACCTGCTAAATAAGGTGGGGGGATGGGGGGAGTATTTTACATTCAGGCTAAGGTTCTCAGCGGGATTTATGTTCTTAAAGCACTGCTGAGACATTTGCTAATCAGAAATTCCTGGGGAAATAAAAACCCAAACCACCAGCTAAGAAAAATGGTACAAAGAGAGGGGAGTATCAGAAATAATGCTGAGTCTTTGCCATAAGCTTGTGCTTGCAGCTGAAGGGGGTGGGTTTCAAGTGCAGAAATGGATGAACTTCTCCCCGGGATGCTCCTGAATCCATAAAGCACTTGAGCCCCGTGCACAGGTCACAGCCAGCTCCTCCAGGGGCTCACTTGCTTTGTGCCTTCCTCTGAGCTTGTCCTGCTTGGCTTCCAAGGTGCTAGGAAATTCTTACATGCCCAGGCTGGTAAAGAAATGCACCTTGCTAGAGCATAGAAGGGGGAATGACCTGGGGACACACTGTGAGAACTCAACTTTTATTTCTGTGCCATGGCTCTTTCAGAGCCTTAGTGAACAGAAGGACAGGATGGAGGCAGCTGCAGCCTTGGGCACGGGTGATCTGCTGGCAGGGATATCTGTACAGCTCTCTTTAGCAGAGGATTTGAATTCCTGAACTGATTATTTACGTAATGGGATTATAAGGGATGAACATTTCTACCTATTTCCCTTTGACACGGGTTTGTAATCTGAACCAGTAAAGAACTGGCTCCTGTCAGGATCAATGCAATTCACTGTTTGCAGTAATCAGTAAAGGTCTTGTCACGGCCTTTAAACTATGTTCTTCGTCTTCTTCAGCTGCCTTCCACCACAAGGTATGAGACCAAATATATCTTTTTGCAGCTGCAGCACTGCTGGCTGTTACTAAACACAATAACCCCATTTTTCTTGTTGCAGGTGGCCCACATACTGACAGTACAAGATCCTCTGCAAGTGGACCATAGCCTTTCTAAAAACAATAAAATCCTAATGTTCTTCCTCAGCCATTAACATGTCTTTTTCTTCAGCAAGATAAATCGAGCACTTTTCCCTCCTTTACTTTTCCTACTAGTTTTCAAAGGGCAGGCTTTAATCCATGCCCATGCTATCCTGTTCCTCTTAGTTTTATTTATGACTCCTTAAAATCTTCACTCAGAGTTTTTATCAGGCAACACTTTTTCATGCTCTCAGCAGCCTGTTTTTGCTTAATATAGAAAGATGAACAATGATTTTGTAGCCCTATCTCAATATCTCCCCACCTTCTGTTTTTAAAATGGAGAAGGTGATATTTCTAGATTGTACACTGGGTTTGCCTGGTGCAGTTTGTGGGTGAGTCTGATTAAGAAAACCCGAGGACCTAAATTTTGTTTGGAATGAAGAAAAGATAGCAACTGTCTCTCCTGGAAGCTAATCGTGTGCTGTCTGTGTTCGAAAAATAATTAATGAATAATTTATTTACTATATGTAAAATCTATCTTGCTCTTTGCCGTGTCTTTGCTCTGTCATCTTTGAGATTCTTATCGCTCTCTACAACTTCTCACTCTCTACAACTACCTAAAAGAGGAAATGGCCTCAAATTGTGCCATGGGAGTTTAGATTGAATATTAGGAAGAAATTTTTAACTGAAAACATTGTCAGGCATTGGAAGAGGCTGCCCAGGGAAGCATCTGAGTCCTGCCCCATCTGGGCAGGTCTTTAATAGTTGTGTAGATGTGGCATTTAGGGTCATGTCTTAGTGGTGTGCTTGGCAGTGCTGGGTTAACAGTTGGACTCGATGTTCTTAGAGGGCTATTCTATGCACCAAATCTGTTGGTGCCTGGCAGGTTTAGAAATAAATTGTACTTGGTGATGCAAATGTCTGGACTTCTACTGCGTGCTGTTTAATTATTGTATGTTGGCTCTAATTGGCTCCTCCCTTTTCCATGCTTCATGTGGGCAGCACTGGCTCAGCAGAGCATTTCCTCCCAGGGATGGGCATATGAAATGATGCCTACAGAGATGTTCCCTCACAGCCTCGTCCAAGTCCTGGAAAGCTTCTCCAGAGCAGGCATGGACCCTCTCCTAAGCATCACACCCCAAAACTCCTGAGCCACACACAGCTTCCTTGGATGAAAGATGTCCTCAAAGATGGGATGAGGCTCCTGGGCAAGTAGTGTGGCTCACATCCCACCCTCAGAAAAGAGTCTGTGAGGCTCCAGAAGTCACTCCACTTTGTCCCACCAATGCCTCTGCAGTTGCATCCCAGTGAAGCACCAGCAAAAGCCTGGCAGATGCAAGTTCTCCTCCTGCTCTATGTGTATTCCTTGGAGAGTGCAGGATTGCTCTACAATTTCCAAAAGAGGCCTTTGTCTAGAGCCTGACTGAATAACACCATGTTGCCATCTCTGCACCTCAGGCTCAGCCACGCTGACTCCCTGACAGTCTCTGGGCTAGGAGTTAAACTTTAATATGAACCGAGGGAGAAGAACCCAGGCATGACTCAGCCACCCACATTCTTTCCCTTCCCCTCCCCACTGGCAAGGGTAGTGAGATTGGGGAGAAGCAGAGGGATCAGAGACGGAGCAGGGATCTGAGACCCAGGGGCTGACCTAGCATGGAGCCCTGTGACCCACGAGGGAAAAGAGTTGCTGTTATCGGTGGTGGTCTGGTAGGAAATGCCATTTAGCTGCTGCATGATTGTGTTTGCCGGGGAGCTGGGGCTGTAAAAGCACTACTTGAATGGGGGGGTGAATGTTTTTCTTAAAATCATTCCTCTGTCAGATGACAGGGTGTTGTGAAGGGGTTGATTGAGTTCCTACTGTGGGAGGCTCCTGTCCTTTTCTCGGACGAAGGGGTTTGGGTGGCGGTGGAGCAGTGCTGCCCAGGCGCACTAAATAACAGTCCTCCTTTGGGCTGCCAGGTTCCCCTGTCCCTTGGTTGATTTTGGCTGTAACCAAATCTCTAATGTGAAATGCTTTGCAAGGGCTGAGAACGGTAAATGCCGGGCTGAGAGGAAACGCCTTCCTCGGCCCACTTTTGTTTGGGAATGGTTTTCATCCACTGCTACTTGCACAGAGGTGTGACACTAAAGGCCAGGCTGGATGGGGCTCTGAGTAACCTGGTCTAGTGGAAGGTGGGCAGGGGGTTGTAACAAAATGGTCTTTAGCATCCCTTCCAACCCAAACCATTCTATGAGTCTGTGATTCTATGACAGCTTGGGGCATTGCAGCACCTACATCTCTCTCTTGATTTTTTGGACATTAGCTTCTGGAAAAGAGTGATGATAGAAGAGGCTGTAGTTCTGACAACAATTCATAATGGAAATGAAATTTTAAAAATTATTTAAATTACAAACAGGACATATTTGTACTGTTCTCCGTCACTGTGTTCCCAAGGTAATGCTGCTACACTCTGAATTCTATTGAGGAAGGTAAACGCAGTCCAGAGAGGAGCTGGGAGCTTGCCTATGCCAGCTCCTGCTGTCTCTGGCTGAAGAGGTGAGCCCTGCTGCACTCAGTTGCTGTGTATAAACAAGCCTGAGCTTGGCATAACTTTATAAAAAGAGTTTTGATGGGTGGCTTTTGTCTTGGAGACTCTGCAAACACACAGGGCTGCCAGAGGACTGCTCTTCAGTAAAAAATCTTCTAAGGTTCTTGGTCAAAGGACCTCCCTCTTTATGCTGAGCTGCGTCCCCTGATCACTTCTTTCCTTTGATGCATCTCAGTACTGACCTCTGAAATACTTCATTCACCTGATCCTTGTCTTGTAGGTAGGTGCATTAAATGCCTGTTTCTTTGCTAAACGAGGTTTCCATGTTGACGTTTATGAAGCCAGAGAAGGTAAGTTCAGCCTGATCATTACTGTGTGAGCTCACTGAAACTAGGAATATAATGAAATCTGAGAGTGGCAGTTTGGAGATATTCTTTTCTCACTCCCCTTTAGCTCCTGTGGTGGGGAGGAGCATTTATTTGAACTTCGTCTTGTGTGGAGGGAACCCACCCTCTAGCTACTAAAATGATGCCCTTTTAATGTTCTTGGCTTAAACATCAATTTAAATCCTCACATTTGAAGCCCGGTCTCTGCAGGAAGCATTATAGTACAGTGCTTAGTCAGAAGGAGAGATGGAGACTCCAGGTCCACAAGGCACCACAAAAGAGAAATTAGGATTTAGAGCCAAGACTCCGGTTCAAAGGCAGAGAAATTGTTTATCTTCAGTATCTGTCAGCTGGCAGACAAATAAAACCTGGGCAGAGGTGGCAAGCCAAGTGGCAGGTGAGAATGACACTATGGAAAGTGAAACTTGACTCAAATGTGCAGTGAAGGGAAGGAGGAACCATGCCTGACACTCTGTGGCAACTCTTCCTGCCCTGGCAGACATCAGAACAGGCAGTTCTGCTGCACAGCTTACAGCTGTTAGAATTTCTACAGCTTCAAAAAGCCTCTGATTGCTCTTACCTGCCTTCTGAGTTGGATGGATCTTACTGTGCTACTCCAGCTTTTGGCCCACTGCTCACATTGATATACATGCTGGGATGAGGAGCTCTGCCCCATGCACTGTCCAGACAACCCAGGAAGTTTAAATGAGGCAACTTGGAGGAGGAACAGGCCAATGCCCAGACATTTCCATCTGATCAGCCATGAAGAAGGTGACCTGCCAATGTCCTAAAAAGCATCAGTCTGTGGGCCTCAGCAGAACCTGCCAGGCATTCATTGCTCAGCCTTCTCCATTTAGAGGGGAAATGGCTCTTAACATTAATGGGCTCTCTGGCACGTGAGGTGCTGTCCGAATCCAGCATTCCCTTTGCAGCACTTGGCTGCAGCTGCTTCTTCCAGGCTAGAGGTGGCATGGAGGATCCAGGCTAGAGGTAGCATGGAGGATCCAGGCTAGACTCCCTCTTACCCCACCTGCTGTTGCTGCAGGGGGCTTGGGAGATGTTCCCCTCACCAGGCTGTGCTATCAGTGCCTCCATAACCAATTGCTCTTCCCATGTAGATATCCGAGTGGCCAGCTTTGCCCGTGGCAGAAGCATTAACTTGGCCCTGTCTCACAGGGGACGCCAAGCCCTCCAAGCTGTGGGGATGGAGGAGCAGGTATCCTGGCACATTCTGTTGGCAGGGGGGGTGGGTCTCTGTGGTTAAAACACTCTTGCCCTGTCCCAGCCAGACCTCTTCCACTGCATGCCTGCAGCCTGGCTCTCCCCCACTTCACAGCACATCTGCCAGCAGGATCTTCCCCACCCTAGGCAGCTGGGCTCTGCTTCTGGCAGTGGGTGCTTCCCTGGGAGACTAAACACCTTCCTGTGTTTACCTCCCTGCCGTGCTCCCCTCCCCCCTGGAGATGAGGGCAAACAGGGCAGGAGTAGATGGAGTCCCAAAGGAGCTGATGCAATAAAGCAGGATGAAATAAAGGCAGTTGTTTTCCCCACTGACATGTCCAGATTTGTATTTTCCCACAAAACCTTGATCTTTGGGCTGACCACTGAAATCCATCCACGCTGCCTTCTGCCCAGCACACTTGGCTGGGAGTCCAGCACTCTTCTTGCAGGGTGCTGGCTACTGTTTAACATCCATTACTGTTTAACTGTTGGCAGTGGTGGGATCTCCTGGTCCCTGGATCCCTGCAGAGGAGCCCAGGCTTTGACAACACACATCCCAGTCCCAGGATGTAATTTGGTTGTCATCCCCTGCCATGTCCAGCATGCTGGGATTTTTCATGTCCCTTCTATCCAAAAACAATTTCCCTCTGATTTTTATGAGAATGAGCTTGTAAGTAATCTCAGTAAACTGTAGTAAATTGACGTGACAATCCTGTTAAAGTTTTCCCTGGTAATTTGGAAATATGTGAGGAAAGAGCCCCCTATTCTTCCTTGAGTGCAGTGATTGGGCAAGGGGATGATGCTTGGTAATTTGTACTAAAAACCCACAGCTTTGGCCAGAAGCCTGGGTTGTATTCATTTCTGTTTCAGATTGTGGCCAAGGGCATTCCCATGTGGGCAAGGAGGATACACACACCCTCAGGGAAAAAATACTCTATCCCTTATGGGAAGAAGAACCAGGTACTTGGGTTGCTTTGCAGAGCTCAAGAGGTCTTTGTTAGTGTTTGTATCTCTGTGTCATGGACAGTGTGGGGCTCGTGGATGTGGGAGAGGCTGGAGAGAATGAGGGAAAGGAATTGTGTGGAGGGGAGGGTTTCCTGTCTGGCTGTGCAGAGTGTCCTTCAGCAAAGCTTTCTGAACCTCCTGTTTGTTTGCCTTGCAGTACATTCTCTCTGTGGACAGAGCAAACTTAAACAAAGAGCTGCTGACAGGTAGGTTGTCACCTCTGTTTGCAAATTCTTCTAACACACTTTTTGCTGGGGATTTAGGGCTTGCCCCATGACCAGAAGACTTTGGGCCCCAAGCTCCCTTACCTACCTCTCAGAAAGCGCAAACCTGAACTATCAGAGGAAAACGCGTGCTGTTTCCCAGCTAAAGAAGGAGACACCTCCTCAGCCTTGTCATGGTTTGTGGCATTTTCCATAACCCCTGATTTTACAGAAACAAATAGAAATTGGAGCTCTATGGCCAAGTATGTAATCAGACTAGACCAAATTTATGCAAATTCCCCACTGACTGCAGGCACTTCATCCCATCCTGAACTTCAGTGGAGTGATGGTGGGAAGTAGTCAATTATTCATGTCATTGTGGGGAAGAGAAAAACCCTTGCAGGATTCCTTGCATTTTTCAAATAGTTTATACCATAGTTGACCAATCCCAGTGTGCCCTGCCTGCTGGCCCTCATGCAACACAGAAAATTATTTGCTGTAATGGCAAAAATCCCTATAATTTAGGGATCTCTTCGAAATATTTTTTGTGGTCACAGTAAACCCCTCTACATTTAGTTGTCTTTTCTTTTCACAGCTGCTGAGAAGTACTCCAATACTAAACTGTTCTTTGGATACAAGCTCCTCGGGTGCAATGCAGAGTTGGGGACATTATCTGTAAAAAGGTAATCTCTGGGCAAGTGTGGGATCAAGCACTGTGGTCAGTTAGATTCTGCTTAATCATTCATAAAACCTCAAACAATTGAGCAATCTCAGTTTTGAAACTACTGTGCAGGCAAAACCTTGTGCGAGCTTTGGAAAGGAGAGACATCAAGGCAGCGTTCATGGGGAGACTGAGAAAGATTTAAGCAACTCACTAACCCCCCAGCCTGGCAGCAGGCACACACTTCCTGACCAGTGCAGGGGAAAAACGTGACAGGATCCATAGCACTGGGTTCAGGGACAGATTGCTTGTCAGGGAAGGCAAGTAACTGGTGATGCCCCATCCCTGGAAGTGTTCCAGGCCAGGCTGAATGAAGCTCTGAGCACCCTGGTGTTGTGTCTCTTCCCATGGCAGGGGGTGGAACGAGCTGAGCTTTAAAGTCCCTTCTAACTCAAACCATTCTGTGGTTCCATGACCTTGTTTCACAGTCTTTCACACAAGTTCTGGTCCTAGCCCCCATCCACCTGGCAGGTGCTGCAGGCTCTGCAAAACAGCAGTGTTATCCCAAAGGTGCCTGCTGCATTGCTGAGTAGATTTGGCAGAGTTATGCTTTTGATAACCTACAGGATAATTATTTATCCTAATGCTGTGCTTCCTAGGCAGTGAGAGACCATCTTCCCTCAGCCTAGAAGATTAATAACACATTTTGCAAAAGGCAGATTCTCTGGGCAGAGCGATGCTGAGCTGGCCTGGAGTTACAGGATTAACCATAGAATCATAGAATGGTTAAGGGTAGGAAGGGACCTTAAAGATCAGATTGATCCAAGGGGCTGTCTTGCTTTCAGATCTGACCAGCAGACCTTGGAAATGACCTACGATCTCATTGTGGGGTGTGATGGAGCCTTCTCAACAGTCAGAAAACAGTTCATGAGGCAAACACGCTTCAACTACAGCCATGAATACATTCCTCATGGCTACATGGAGCTGGCCATCCCTCCCAAGGATGGAGATGTGAGTGTGCCTGTTGCAGGGGCTGCTACAACCTTCAGAGGTTGGACATCCCACTCCCTTCTCACTGTGGCTCTGCTATGACAGCTTTGGAGGAATTAATTTCTTACCTGGGGTTCAGGCAAGGGATTAAACCTTTCCTAAGAGAAGGCATGGATCTCTTCCTCTTCCAAAAGTGAGGCCAATGTTGGTACCTGCATGCAAAAATCCTAGAGAGCCTGTCCTGGAGTGGTGGGATTAACTCTGGCTCTGAGAGGTCCCAGAGGCAGGGGAACATGTCTATGAGGACATCAGCAATTGCAAAGCATCAGATTTTTGCCCATATTTCTTACCCTTTCCTCTTTCCCTTGCTCTGTGTCTCCCTGAAGCATCAGGGACCAGAAAGGGGCCCTGTAGTTGTTGTGTCTTCCCATGGGAACTGTTGTGCTGGTGTGCAGGGGAGCCAGAGCCTGGGCTAGGGAAGCTGAGCAGGGCAGGTCAAGGATACAAGGCAATTTTCTTTCTCTTTCAGTTTGCCATGGAACCAAACTACCTCCATATCTGGCCGAGAAACACCTTCATGATGATTGCACTGCCCAACATGGTGCTAACCCAGGGCTATGTTCTCTTGGGGCACAGGATGGGGCTGGTGGGAATGAACTGGCTATGGTGGCAGGGGTTGGGAGGGTCAGGAGTCACAGAATAATAGAATCACAGAATCAATTAGGTTGGAAAAGACCTCTGAGATCATTGAGTCCAACCTATGACCCAACACCACCTTGTCAACCAGACCACGGCACTGAGTGCCACATCCAGTCTTTCCTTGAAAACCTGCTGGGACAGTGACTCCACCATCTCTCTGGGCAGCCCGTTACAATGTCTAATCACCCTTTCTGTGAAGAAATTCTTCCTAATGTCCAGTCTAAACCTCCCCTCGTGCAGCTTAAGACTGTGTCCTCTTGTCTTGTCCCTTGTTACCTGGGAGCAGAGCCTGACCCCCACCTGGCTATACCCCCCTGTCAGGGTGTTGTAGAGAGTGATAAGGTCTCCACTGAGCCTCCTTTTCTCCAGTCTAAACACCCCCAGCTCCCTCAGCTGCTCCTCATAGGACTTGTGCTCCAGATCCTTCACCAGCTCTGTTGTCCTTCTCTGGACATGTTCCAGCACCTCAATGTCCTTCCCAAATTGAGGGGCCCAGAAATGGACACGGCACTCGAGGTGTGGCCTCACCAGTGCTGAGTACAGGGGAAGAATCACTTCCCTGGTCCTGTTGGCCACACTGTTTCTCATACAAGCCAGGTGCCTTTGGCCTTCTTGGCCACCAGGGCACATACTGGCACATGTCCAGAGAAGGAGCCAGTTGGGACACCCAGCCTGTGCCAGGCTTACCAAAGCCTAAGGAGGTGCAGGACAGGGTGCTCAGAGTCAGTTCTACCTCACAGTGCTGAGTAGGTACCTGTGGCACCTCTCTCTGCCCACACATCTGAGCCCAACCAGACCCCCACAAACCAGCATTCTGCAGCTGGATGTTATAACCACATACCAGGAGCATCAGGACGGACAGTATGCCAGGCCCATGCTGGCCAGTCACGCACTGTTTCTGCCTCCCCTGTGCCCGCCCACCATGAGAAAGGGCCAGACACTTGTCCCTTGCTGTGCCAGTGGGTCACTGTGATTGCCAGGTGATAGGCTGGGCACTGAGCTGCTGCTTGAGGTGCCACGTGCTCTCTCTGCTCTCTGGGCTTCTTACTGACCTTCCTTCCTGGCTGTCAGGACAAGTCCTTCACCTGCACACTCTTCATGCCCTTTGAGGAATTTGAGAAGCTCACAACAGGCGAGCAAGTGCTGGGTTTTTTCCAGACCTACTTCCCAGATGCCATTCCTCTCATTGGAGAGTAAGTGTTCCTGTCTCCCCTTTTCACTCATCAGCACAGTTGTCTATTATGGGATGGGCTTTTTCTTGGATGATATCAACAGTCTCAGCTGTGTTAGGCAACTTCCTTTCCTCTTAAGATGAATTATCACAGGACTTCATATTAACTGAGAAACTCAGATATTCCCTTGTATGTCCTTCCTACATTGACCAATACCTACCACTGCTCACAGTAAGATGTCAATGATCAACTTGTGTACATAACTTAAAACCTGCAGACAAAATATCTAGTCCACAGGAGGGAAGTTGACCTCCACATTTTTCCCAGCACAAATAGCCTAGTGCACAGGCTTGGGGTTTGCATACCAAAGCTGACAGTGCCTGTGGCCTGGCTTCCTGAGCTTGGACGTGGCACAGCTTGCTCTTCTCTCTTGTGGTCCCACACAACAAAATCTGTTGTTTTACCTGAAGGCAAGAGCTGAAGCACGATTACTTTTTGCTGCCAGCCCAGGCCATGATCTCTGTGAAGTGCTCTTCCTACAACCTCTCTTCCCGGTGCGTGCTGATGGGAGATGCCGCGCATGCTGTTGTGCCCTTCTACGGACAGGGCATGAATGCAGTAAGTTCATGGCTAGCCTGTCCCTGTTGGTGGGGATCCCACTCCTTTCACCCACAAATGCCTGGTTTTTAGTTTTTAACTCTGTAGAGTTCATGAGCTGGCCTGTCCCACGGCCTGATGTCCTCTGCATTGGCAGGGGTTGAGCTCCCATCAGGATGTCCTCCTGGGAAGGACAAGGGACAGGGTGATGATGCCACCTTCCCATGGAGCAGAGGACTATATGGGAAGAGGGTCCGGCAGATGGGAAAGGCAATCCCCTGGATTTCTCTCAAGACCCCTGTCAGAAGGGCCCGGAGTAAGACTCCTGCTCTGAAGCTGTGGTCAGTGGGACCAAACAGCTACATTAGCTAAGCATCCATGAGAGCACTTCTCCTGAATGTGTGGCTTCTTTATGCCTATTAAGCCCCTAATATTCCTCCCAGGGCTTTGAAGATTGTCTGGTCTTTGATGAATTAATGGACCAGTTCCACAATGACCTTGGTAAGTGAGGTGGCTGGGGAGGAGTGAGAGCAGAGGAACATCCCTCTGCAGCTGAGGGCAGCTGGATACCCTGCAGGGAGCTGCCTGTGAACTGTTGCTTTCTTCTCCCAGGTGCCTGCCTTCCTGAGTTCTCCAGACTGAGGGTGCCAGATGACCACGCGATTTCGGATTTAGCCATGTACAATTATGTAGAGGTAGGTGAGACCCACACAGACCTGTGGTTCCATGGGCTGTGCACACAGTGGTGTTCTCAAGATGCATGCAGCAGGCAGGGCCTCTTCAAGACTCTGGCTGGGCTCTCACCCTGGCAGGCTTTAGCCTCAGAGCTCCTTGGGAATGTCACTGGGGCTGAGGAGGCGCTGATCCCTGCATGACCTCCAGGACAGGCAGTGGGAGAGGTAGCAAAGCACAGGGGAGCTCTGCCAAAACTCCTTGTGAAGGGGTGACTGTTGCTGTGTTGCAGATGCGTGAGCATGTGAATTCAACATGGTTCATTTTCCGGAAGCGCATAGACAACTTTCTCCATGCCCTCATGCCTTCCACCATTGTCCCACTGTACACCATGGTAAGCCAGCGTGTCAGTCCCCACTGCCATGAGCTCCTCCTGCCTGGCTTTGGGGTGGTGACATTCTCCTGCAACCGTCCCAGGTGACCTTCACCAGAATTCGCTACCATGAAGCCCTTCAACGCTGGAAATGGCAGACAAAGGTTGGTCAAGGGTGGTGCCCATCCTCCCCATGCCATGAGCCTTGGGAGCATCCCGCACGCCAGCACTGCTCAGCTGTAGGGGGCAGCTTTGGTGGTGGGATACTGCCAGGTGTGATGACTTTGCTTGGTGATGCAGGGTAGGGGCCAGCCTCTGATGATGTTGGGGTTTCTCTTTGCACTTGCAGGTAATTAATCGAGGGCTCTTTGTTGTGGGGGTAGCAGGACTGGGTGGCACCTACCTGCTGATAAAGCGTCTGGCACAGAACTTGAACTTCTGCTTGGAAGACTTGTGGGGCTGGTCCCATTATCTGAAGAATACTGGAAATCTTCCCTTTGGCACACGAGTGGTTTCAGTGTAAGGGGAGCTCCTTGTTGTAATAAAAATGAAGGCATGGGCTGTTGGCTCAGCTGGGTGATGTTGTTTCTCTTGGGATATGGTTTGGCAGCTCCTGCAGCCCCTTGGAAGCAGTTTGGCCTCTCTCCCTTTCCCAGGTGAGAGGAGCCTGTCAGGCACAGAGTGCCCAGAAAGCCTCTCCAGGGGCTCAGGTTTGTGACCTTGGCAGCCTGGTCTCAAAGGATGTGGTGTGTAGATGTGGCACTTAGAGATTATGATTTAGTGTTGGACCTGGCAGTGCTGGGTTAATGGTTAGATGATCAATGATCTCAGAGTTTTTTTTCAGCCTTAATGGTCCCATGATTCTATGACCTGAGCAGTGTGTCCCAGCCTGCAGACTGCTGCTCTTAGCAAAAACAAGCCAAAATTTTGAGGGTCCTGAAGCCAAAAATAGCTGCAGCCTGGGATAGTACTAGGAGGAGTATCAGACACACTTTCCTTCTTCTTACCTTGCCCTAGACCCTCACAGTCACTGCTGAAGAACAATAAAATGGCCCAAATTAACCCCTGATCTGACGTGGCACAGCCAATCTCATTTGAAGTGGCCTACGTACAGCTGCCAGCACATGGGCAGGTACAAGAACTGCTCAGCACTATTCAGTGAGTCAGTTTTGGCTCGCAAGGGAGCACCATTCAGGGCACAGATGGCAAATTGTGTAAAAACCAGTTTCTCTAGCTGGGATCTTTCCCAGGCACTGCACCTATGGAAGGTGTTGGCAGCAATGACAAGGTATGACTTTAGTTTCTCAATGAACACTTTAGCTGCTGCTCTTGCACCTAATTCTTAGCAAGACAGATGTATTTACCTTATATATTAATCTTTATTCATGTTAAACCTCTTCAGAGAGCAAATAAAGATGCAACACAATACAACTCTATGCAAATTAATCCCAAACATAAAGCAAATAAGGAATTGTACCACTATTTCACAAGAATGACCCATTATGTAAGAGCAACTGGCTGCTGTGTGTGGTTGGGATAAGTGCTGAGCTGGACATACTCTGTTTTGCACAGCTGGCTCCTGGTATGTCTGCCATGCTCACAGAGCAGGGAGAAGATCGTGCCCCAGAGGGTGGAAGAAGCTGTGGCTGACCTCCAACCTGCATCTTGCAGATGCTCATAGATCATAGATCAAGTTTCATAGATCAAACAGTGACTCCTTGCTGTGCAGAGGACTTCAAGGCATGATGGAGGTAAGCCAAGCATGCAGAAGCCCAGGCAGAACTCTGCCTGAGGTAGGTCTGAGCAGGGAGTGATTTGGGGAAGCAGTTGGTGATATGGGAAAAAGATTCAGTGCATGTTCTCCAGCTGCTCTTCATCACAAGGTACAGGTGCTCACTAGCCCTTAGGGCCCATCACATCACTGCAGCCTCTGGAGTGGTTGCTTGGACCCTTTATGTCCAACTCAGCAGTGAGTTCTCCAGAAAACATTGCCTAGTGGGGGTGACCAGTGCAGCAGGGGAAGGCATGGAGCAGCCTGGGAGCAGATCCTGCTGGAGCAGAAGAGAGACGGCAGTTTTGAAATCCCAGCTCAAAACCAAAGCTGGAAGCGCTCTGTGCTCTCAGCTGGCTTTGAGGCTCGGTATTCAAGACTCCTGCCAGAAACCAAAGTTAGCATCAGGAGATGGGACAGGAGCCACTGCATATTCCTGTGGTGAGGCCTGAAGTTGTGTCTGTTCCCCTCTCCCAGCTCCACTAACCCAACCGTCTGGCATGGTGCAGTCCCTCAGCCAGCACCTGACATGATGGGGGCCTCTTGGAAGAAGGGAAGAAACCATGACGATAAAGAAGAGGGGATGGGAGCCTTAGTTTAAGATTTCCTTAGTTTGAGCTTTCCTTAGCTTAGCATTTCCTTATTTAACAGTACGTCCCAGCGCTGACAGGTATTGCCTCATTCATTAAACCTGGGGTTGACAACAGTGGTGGTGGCACTCTTGAAGAGGGGGTTGTCAGCCTGGAGGGAGAGAAGTGAGAGGCTTGTGTTGGGCTGTGTTGGATTTCCAGCAGAGCATTAGCCATCCCACCCATCCCAATGCCAACAGCACAGACAGCACTGGAAGAAGAGCCCACAGGATATTTAGCCCTCTAAATGGCAAAATCCAGCTGGGCTGAAAAATGAGCAGTGGGGTGGGCTCAGGTCTACATGGCTGCCTCTGGAAAGGATGTCCCCTCCTACTGTCTCCTCCCCAGTGGATCTGAGCACCCCAGAACAACCCACTGGCATGGATGGGCTCTCTTACATCATTCCACTTGGCTTTGGTCTTCTCCTTCTCAAACCGGCGGTATTCTCGACGGTCAAGCAGCTCCATCAAGAACCGCCAGATGATGAGGACTAGAACGCCAATGAGGAACACGCCGGCGATGGTGCTGCCCACGATCAGTGGGACGTTGGGAGGCTGTGGGCACTCTACGGGACAGACAGATGGTGTCAGGCTGCAGTCCCTGGTGAAGCAGCGAGGCTGCCGTGGCAGGGTTGGCAGTCTGCCTGTGGCAGGGGAGGAGGAGCAGAGATGGGATACCTCTATCAGGATCGACGATGATGGTGTACATCTCCTTGCCATCTTCCTGGACCATACGGAAGGACATCCAGCAGTTCTGGGAATCCTTTTCCCTGCATTTCCTATCATTTATACTCACCTCTGTTGAGTTTGTGGGCAGCTGGATGTTGGGACAGGCCTGGGAGCAGTTCTTCTCAAAGGGGCCACTGTTGAAGAACTTGCACTCCACACAGGAGCTGCAAAACAAGCAGCCACAGCTCACATCTGCAGGGGCAGAAACCTTCTCACCTGGCTTTGGCTACAGCTGAGCTCTGCCCAAGCACTGGCAGGGCCTGCCTGCGCCTCCTTGAGATATTGGGGATCCCCGCTGCCCCTGTGCCCTCTCCGTGCGCATCACTCACATGTATCTGCCACAGGGTGAAGGGCAGCCCGGGCATTCCTGGCAGAAGGGGGGCTGGTACCCTCCCCAGCACTGGCAGCGGTTGCAGTGGCAGATCCCGCGGAGGCTGCACACGTGTCTATGGATGTTGAGGCAGCCCTCCGTCGATTGCTGGCACTGGCAGGCGCTGCCCTCATATCCAGGCAGGCACTTGCACGCCCCGCAGTCGCATTGCCCGCGTGCTGCAGAGGAAGATCTTTCAGATCCCGCAGACAGCCAGGCGACCCTTCCTCTGCCCATGCTTGAAGAGCATTACCCACCCTGCACTCTCCACACCACCCTCCATGGGATGCTCAAGGAGGTCCTACAGGTTGGTGCGGTGGGACCCAGCAGCCCCAAACCCTCCCACTGGGGTTACGGCACAAAAAGGCCGCATCTCCCTGGACATTTAATTCTTCTAAGCAGTGGCCAGTTGGAAAAGCTGTCCCAGGCACATCACCTGGGCCACCACAGAGGGAGCCGTTGAAGAACTCGCAGTTCATGTTGTCACACTGGCAGTAGGTGCCGTAGATGTACTTGCCAGGCACGTCACTGGTGTGGCAGACGCACTGCCCACACACACAGTCCCCCTGCCCCGAGCAGATCACTGAGCTGTTATCCCTCCGGCAGCTGCGCTCCAGCTCCTTGCTGGTCTTGCCTTTGGTGTCGCACTCACAGTTCTTCCCCGTATATCTCGAATTGCAGCTGCCGCCAGAGGAGAGGAGCAAGCTTGGGTCAGTGGCCATGGGCCATGCACAGGGCCCGGACCTCCGCAAAAGCAGAGCAAATCTGGGACAGCCTCACCAAAAACCAATGACAGCATGTTGGTGCTAACTCCATGCTGGAGCAGGGTGGCTGACTGGGAGCAAACCTCAGAAATGCCGCTTTTCCACCAGTCATATTCACAACACCGAATAAATCCCCAGAAATTATTGTTATATTTATAATTTCCAAGTCCTTGCCAAGGAGATGTGAGTATTTCCTGAGGAAACCCAGTCTTTTCCTCTCCTTGTCACTGCGAGGCCATGAAGCAATAATTACACTTAAAGACCTGGGTGAGCTGCAGCCAAGAAATGGGATTTTGAGAGATTTCTACAGAAATCTGTGTCTGTTCAGTGGGTAGACTGGTGAATGATTTGATACTGGGATTGATGGGTGGATAGTTGGATGGATTGAGGCCCTTAGGAAAATAGCACAACCTCCACCAACAGAAGAGCCAGCTCACAGTGTCCCCTGCCTCCGTGAACACAGGGGACAGTTCCAAGGGGAATGCACGAATCCACCTCTTTGAACAAAAAAATTTGTACAAAGCTACAGAGCCCAGCCCTGGCTTGGCCCAACATCCCTCTCCCAGCAATTCCCCAGCTCTGGCAGCATTTGAAATCGTGTTTTGGGTGGACAGCACATACCTGCAGATCCCACATTCGATGATGCCTTGCCCACTGCAAGCAGCTGGGTCAGGCTGGTCATTGCAGTGGCAGTCGCAGTTGCTGGCCACATGGACAGTGAGGGTGTCTGTGAAGCCTAGCGGCCGGATGGTGAATGAATAGTTTGGAATGCACGCCTTGGCTGTGACCTTCACTTTGAAGGTGACCTAGAAAGTGCAGAGTAGGACAGGGAAGGGCCAGATGCCCAGCTGTCAGAGTGTGGTATCGGCCCTAGGCTCAGGACATGCACATCCAGAACAACAGAGGATCTCCCCCATCCCATAGCATTTTGGACACTCTTGGCATTAAATTAATATAAATAGAAAACCTGGAAGAGCAACCAGGGTTCCTGTCATTAAACAGGATGGGCAACAGAAACTGTGAAAGCTGTGGGATGTTCCTGGTACAGGAGAGCATACCTCATCATTGATCTTGACATTGTCGCACTGGCCTCTTGCTTCATCCATGGAGTCCTTGTCATTTTTGCATTTGGAGTCATATTTGACATCCAGAGTGTCCAGCAAGGCGGAATGGTCCAAGATGATCCGCGAGGAGAGGTTCTTTGGAAAAATGGTGGAGAAAGTGCCATCAGTCCAAGAGTAGACTGAACCAAGAGGGTATGGGATTGCAGGTTAGGAAAAAGAGCCAGAGAGCACCACAGGTCAGGATCTCAGCTCCCTGGGGTGGTTCTGGAAATGCAGGTGATGGCATTGGAGAGGTGGGAACTCCAGCATTTACATTGTAGGCCTCTTGGATGAGTTCAATGATGTTGCTGGAGTCCTCGTTCAGCTCTCCCACCGCTGACTTTGGGATCATCTCACTGAGTTTCTGCCAGTGGAGAGCAAAGAAGTGAGCACTTCCTACCATGTGACAGCAGAGCAGGAGACAGCAGCAGGAGACACACACAGCTGTGTCTGTCCTCCTGGGAAGGGAATGGAGGCACCTGAACCATCTGACATATTCTCACCTTGTAAACATCCACCACCTTACTGGTGACAGCAAAAATGGGCTGAATGTTGTTTTCGGCAAGTTTCTGGACCAGCTGGCCAACAGATGGGTAGTCCTGGATGGGAAGAGGGATATCGCACTCAGCACAATCTCCCCCACCAGCAGAAGAGTAGACACTTTGGGTGTGGCAGCACAAGTTATGGTGATTAAGGTGATGTTTTGATCTCCACAACAGGCTGTTTCACATGTCTTTTCTGCCTGGGGGAGCAAGGTGGTGGGTGTTGGAGATGCAGAGCAGCCCCCAGGTACTTACAAACTCATTGCTCCTTTTGTACATGTTGTCCTCTAAGTGGCACTTGCCATCGTTGGGGGTCAGGATGCCCCCAAGCTTGCCATCCCCGGCAAAGTGGAAGCCATCATCAGTAGCAAACACCAGCAAGCGGGTCACGTTGCGCCAGCCAATCAGGTCCTGCAAGCGGCACAGAGAGTGGCCACTGTCCCTGAGCAGGGCTGGCAGGACAGTGCCAGTAGGCGTGGCCCTTTCCAAAGTCTTGTGTCAGCCACAGCGTGGGGCAGAGGGCACAGGGAGGCTGGGTTAAGGGAGATCAGGGTTAGGAGGCTCTAGGGTAAGATGCTCTCTTGTACTCTCCAGAGTGACCTGCCCTGCTGCCAAATCAGAACTTATGCAGGATGGGCTTCCAGAGCCCACCTGGAGAGGGGCAGAGCTACCTGTGTGTGTGGGCCGCAGGTCTCCTGCCTGAGCACAGTTCCTGGCAGCAGGGCAGGCGCAGGACTCACCCCGCACACTGCTGCTTGCATCATGGCATCCAGGCCCCCCTCTGGGGCATCCAGGTTCCCTGAGATGAACTGCTTCCCCACTTCGTTCTCAAACTGCTTGGCATTGTCAGTCAGCGACAGGATGTGCTTGAAGGCAAAGGGAGGCTGGCATTTCTTGTCCTTATTGGGGCAGGGGTTCTGCAGCTTCTCAGGGTGCGTGTTCACGAATGGCAGCACTGTCTTGTCCACAAAGGAGCCAAACCCTAGGGTAGTCAGACTACAGTTTCAGGGGCAGGGCACAGGGCACAGACAATCTGTTGGCCCCAGTGCACATGCCCATGTCCCTTGCCCTGCCACACTCTTCAGCCTGGCAGGGGACATCTGCTGCCCACTTCCTGCATCCCCCTCCAGCCCTGCGGCTCTTCCCAGCAGCATACAGCTGTGCCGGGCCGGAGACAGGCTCACCAATGCGCCGAGAAGGAGTGGTACTCTCCAGCGCCCTGAGCAGCTCCCCTCCCAGCTTCTTCACCTTCTCCAGGTCATCCAGCATGGAGTAGGAGAGGTCCATGAGGTAGTAGAGATCAATGGGATACCCCATGGCACGGCGAAACTTCACCTCAAACACAGAAGGCTGGCCTGAGGGACAGGGATGGAGGGTTCAGCTGCCATGTTGTGACAGCTTGTACCATCACACACCCCTCCTCTCTCTTGGAAGAAAAAGGGTGGAAATGCAGGCTGCAACATGTTGCTATGTCTCAGGTGAGTCTGGGGATGAGTGGAAGGGCATCACTGGCAGGCCACGAGAAGAAGGGCATTGGGGATGCCAGGCAGAGCATACCTATCCTCAGCTTCAGGTGCACCTCCTGTGGAGTCAGCTGTATCTTGTTGCTTAAGGGATGGTCCTGTGTTCTTTTGATGTCATTGCCTGGAAACTCAATCTTACTGTCTGGACATCCCCTCTGCCTCAGCTGCTCAATGGTGTCACAGCGGATGGAGTCTGGCTCGCCGGCTTTGGTGAAATTCTGTGTGTGACAACACCAGCAGGAAAAAAAAAAATATCAGAGGAGTAGGAGGTGAACAGGCACCTTACAAGATGACCCAGCCCGCAAACCAGGTCTCCAGGGCATTGATGGAGAAAAGAAAACCTTTGATGGGTATTGATGGAGGAAGGTCATGGCTATTGGATCCCTCCTGGCCCCATCATCCACACAGGACACGAAACACTCCCACAGTGAAGTCAGGCAGAGCCAGGCAGGCAGGGTGACTGTCCTGATGCCTGTTAGCTGACTGCTGGGAGGTGACAACTAGACAGGCTACATGGACCTACCAGCTTCTTGCACCAGGCGCAGCCAGGACCAGACTGAATGCAGTCCTTGCACGTCCCCACCTTGATCTTGGGGCACTCCATGGCAAAGGCTGGAAAGGCGAGAAGACAGAGTTGGTGTGGGAGGCAGATGGGGGTGTTCAGACACCTAACACCAGGCACCCATGCTGGCGTGAGTCTGCCCTGCCTCTCAAACCCATGCTGGGGGCCCTAGCAGGGACCTCAACTGCCTTGTTGTCCTTCAGCAGGGCTCGCTCATGTTAACTCCACATCCCAGGAAGTGTAAGGATATGGCCTTTGCTGTGTTCCTGCTGTTGGGCAGCATTTGGGATCCACCCACTCTTTCACTGCCCATGAAAGGTGATGGGAGGAAGGCAGGTCAGGCTTACCTGTCATCACCAGCAGCAGTACCCAGGTCACTGCTGGCAGCTGGAGGCAGCAGTCACGAGGCATTTTCTGCAAGACAAAAAGTATTCTTGTGACCACCTGGGATGTGCCCCAGGGATGGGGCAGCCCCAGTTTCTCTGGGCAACCTGTGCTGAGATCACATTCATTAACATTGTCATGTGCCACACCTTTTCCCAGCAAAGCCCTGGAGCAAACCCTGACAGAATAGTGGCCTTGCAACATTGATAAACATAGAGAAGTCAGAAAAGAGGAATTTGTTAAAAGAAGAAAAAGGAATAAGAAAGTACAAAGGAACAACAGATATTGCCCTTTTTAGCAATATTAGACATAGCGTCTGAAAACCAGGTCATCATCAGTTTCAAAAAAGCTCCGATAGCTGCCCTGAGAAAGAAAAGAACCACTCCTTGGCTCCTGCCATCATCCCTTCCTGTGAACTTGCCGAATAAACAGCTCAGAGTGATGTGGAAATGAGAAAACAAGGGAAACCTTCAAAAGACACTGAGGCAGATCAGTACGTAGGGCTGCTCAGATCCCCTTCTGAGGCACCCGGGTGTCCCGTCTGAGCTCATCAGCCTCTGTAAGACACCATACCAGCTGAGGATGACACTGGTCAGCCTTGAAAGGATGTCTGGTCTTCTCCCAAGGGCAGAGAGAAGGCCTAGGTAGGTCAGTGGGTAATGTTTGCACAGTGAGGTTTGGTGCCCTGTGGTATAGATTTTGAGATGTGGCAGGACTCTAAGGGTAGTGACCACCACTGATTATTGCAGGGGCCATCTGGAAGCCCACCCTGCCCGGGATCCAGTCTCCCTGGCAGAGCTCCACAGCCAACACCACATGGCTGCACAGCCAACAAGAGGCACCTCTGTTGTCGCCCAGCCAAACCCTCAGGGTGATGTGGCCTGGGAGCTCACTCTGCCACATCTGCACAAGACCATTCTACGGTGAGTGGCCAGAGCCCTTCTGGACAAAGAGATCCTCTGCAAGTTCCTCTCCACCACCACAGTGTCCCTTGGTAAGATTTTAAGGGCATCATTCATTGTCACAGCTGCAATGTCCCTGTCTGTGTGACATGCACTCCCTGTGCTTAGCTGGCCCAATATATTCCTGTCACCTCCAGATTCTGCCAGCAGAGTTTGAGCTTGCAGGAAAGAAAAGTGAGTCCTGCCCTTATTTCCTGTAGAATTCAGTGACTGACACTCCAAATGTGCCTAATTAGGCTCCAGTTCTGCTACAAGCTAGAAGTTCCCACCCATGCTGTGAGGACTAAACCCATGGACTCAATGAGCTCCTGCTATTCCACCTGCGCAGTGTTTCCAAGTGTTTCATTCCTGCTGCCATGCCAAAGTGTGCGATGGTGATGGGATAGAGCTCTGTGGGCTTCTCGTTTTTGCTGGAGGTTGCAGTTTCCTGCTTACAGGCTCATCTCATAAAATAGAGCAACCCTAAAACTGGATTAAAAAAAGCTCCCAAACTCCAGAAATACAGTGGGACTCTCAACACACCCCCAGTGCTAGCTGCTATCAAGTATTGTAAAGTAGGGTTCACGTTGTGAGCTGGATTTGGATGCCTTTTTCACCCCCACAGTGGTTTCTTGCCCTTTCACAAGAGTATGAAGCATATCCTGATACTTGAGGAGAGCAGCAGCAGGAAGTTCAACGCTTCTCTTCTGCCATGGAGGGAAATTACGCCCTGATGTGGGGGCGGGTGAGTGCATAATGTGATGCAGGGCTTTCAAAGAGAATGAAAGGGGCCTCTGCCTTTGTCTGCCTCCTTACAGCCTTCAAAGGAGGGCAAAGCAGGTTTTCAGCCCGACTCTGCATGGGCAGGGCCCTGACATAGGCCTCAGCAGCATTTTCTCCAACCCCCTTGATGATCCCTTCAGTTCATCCCAGATTTGCAGTCACCACCTCTCCTGGGTCTTGTCTCATGTGTGTGCTCTGCCTGTGAAGTTGTTTCTTTTCCCCTTCTTTCCCATAAATTCAGGCAAGCAGAGGGGTGCACATAGTCCATCCTCCTGCCCTGGTGTGAAGGAGCAGAACTGCAGAGCTTTACAACCACCTTCATCCCGTGGTGGTGAGTGAGATGCCAAGATGGAGCAACCCAGCTAAGGGCAGGACACATTGCCACCAGGTTCTGCTTCCTGGCCAGGGCTGCATGGTGGCATCAGGGGGAGAAAGTTGCACCTCAGGACCAGAGTCCTTCTTGGCCCTGTGCTCTGATCTTCTCACCACATGCCTTGGGTGGCTTGGGATCAAGCCTCTGCTTCAGCAAGAGCCTTTTGCAGAAGCCACCAGGATATTCCACCAGTGGAGCATCTGCCTTAGGGCAAGATGCCCCCCAAGGGTCTGTAAGCCAGAAGATGTGAAGTTGGCTTCAGGGAAGGTGTATCAGTTAAAAGCTGGGCACTGTCCTTGCTGTCCTGCCTGCAGGCAGGGTGCAGAGCTGGGGCATTCTGGCACTCAGGATGTGCTGGGGGCTGCTGTTGGGATGGACCCAGCTGCTGTGCTGCATGGAGGAGCAAGCTGGGAGTTATAAATAAGGTTGAAGGGGAAGTGTTGATGCCAGCAATGATCTTGTTGCTATAAATAAAACAAGTGTTCAACAGCAGAGATGAGTCTTGAAGTCTGTTAGCCACAAGTTCCCATCAGGGCTTTGCTAAACATCTGGTTTCCCACAAAAAGGGAGGACATGCACTCGTGCCCGGTATCCTGGGAGGACTCCTGTGGTGTTTGCACCATCCACCTGTAACGGTGAGGTTCCACTAGTGCCAGTGCCCATGAGTGCTTCCTCCACACTGCCAAGCATCCCTGGTGCTGGGTCACCATCAGGCTGTGACAGATATGCTAGGTATTGCACCCAGAAGAGCTGCTCCTTCACACCCCTGCAATCTGGGCAGCTCCAGACCCCAAGTACAGAAGGGAAATGAGCAGAGTGGCATATGGTGAGGATGGGAGAGTGGATGTCATTTGACTTGGGGCTGATTCTTCCATCACTGATTCTTCCATTCTGCCCAGTGGTCGTATACAGGGCTTTCCCAGTCCATGCAGAATATCACACTCAGTGTGTGTGTAGATGTATTTTTATATATATTTTGTATAAATAAATCACAGGAAAAATATAAAAAATAAATATATAAAAACATATTTTAATATATAAAGAATAAATATTATTAAATAAATAAATAAATATATTCCCATGTCCTGTTATAGGAAATATAAATATATTTTACATATATTTCCTTCCAGCAGCCTCCAGTGCCTGCAGAGGACAGATCTGTAGGGTGAGCTCTCTCCCATGTACACCAGGTCCCTGCCTAATCTGGCATCCCTTGGCTCTGAGCACCAAGGTCCCTGGGTGCCTGTGAGACCCTTGCCCTGCCCTGGGAGTAAGGGAAGGAGGGGATTTGTGCTGCTGGGTCTGCAGGGGTCAGAGTCCTGCTAGGGTGGGAAGGGGCTGCCCACTGGCTGTCCTGCCCTGGGTAGTCTGGGGACACTACACCCTCTGGCCTGCTGAGATCACTCGGAGCAGCACCAAAAAAGTGCAAAACCGCTCTGTGAAGCAGGATGTGACAGTTGCAACAGCTAGGATAGCAAAATGCACCATTTAGAGACTTCCTACAACTTGCAGCAGCCCCGTTCCAGTGTCCGTGCTGGCCACAAGACATGATGTCACCACATGTGTTCACGTCTTTGCTTCTCACCTGCCAGGAGGCTGAGAGCTGTAGCTGTGACACTGGAAAAAGCATCAAAAACAGGGACCAGGCTGCTTTCCCTGACACCTGGCGTGTACGCCACATTCCATCTGCATCCAAGAGCCACTGAGATGTTGGGAAGGACCTGCTCTCCGCAGGGTCACATGCCTGCAGAGTATTTGATGTGTGCAGCACACAGAGAGATGGAGGAGAAGAGCGAGGGTCTCACTCCCTCTCCCAGCTATTCCCCCAGGCCCACAGGGGTGCAGGGACACCCGGGAAGGCCTGTGTACTGGCATTCCAGGCGGTGACATTGTGCTGAGCCCTCGAGGCAGCCATCCCTGCCACCCTCATGCCATGCTGCCATGCCACTTCCCTCTTTCTCACTACAACCTGCGGCTGGCAGTGGGGAAGATCCCCTGAGGAGTAGAGAGAGCCATGGGAGAGGAATGTGGCAGTCCACAGCCCTGGTGCTGCAGGTGAGCACACAGCCCATGCCACCCTGCCCAGTGCCACGTGTGAGAGCATGGAAAGAGCACACTGCATTCTCTCTGCTCTGCTTTCCTAGCCTGTGGGGTGGTGAGGAAAGGGAGTTTTGGAGGTCAGGCATCCTCCTCACAATAACCATCTGCAGTTCCAGGCTCAATGCTACCTCCAAAGGTGAAACTGTTACAGACTAGGCAAGCTGCCTTTGCAAAGGCTGCACAGACTGACCTGCCTGTGGGAGGGACGCCATGCCAAGCTCCCTGAAGCTCCCTGAACTCAAGTGGCCAGAGGTTAGAACAGGAATTATAAAAAAAATGCCCTTGAAACACCAGAGCTACAAAACCCCTTTGTTGCCTGGCTGCCTCCCCCCAAGAAAGGAGGAACGGAAGCATAAAAATTGAGATGCCGTACTCGCCTGGCCTCCAGCCCTCGTCTCTGTCCTGTACTTGGGCTGGGATGAGGATGGTCTCAGCTTCTCAAGTTTGGCTGGGAAAAGCAACTGGGCATCAGGAGCTCTGTGACGTACCCCAATCTTTCCTTCCTATTTCTGTCTTGCAGTTGCAGGGGAAGAGGAAGTCAAGAGTGGTGCCTGTGGGAGGGCGTGTTCCCCCAAAACCCCAGCCAGCCCCACTCAACCTGGCCAAACCCACAGCATCCTGCCTTGTGGGACTCGGACTGGTCTCCCTGGGATACCCAGGGGCTTGCAGCCCTCCCACTGCACCTAGGAAAGGGACCCACCCAAACCCCCATGCTTTATGAGAACTTTTCACCTTTCACAGCACTGCTGGAGACCAGAGCTGACCTCAGTGGGCAAACAAAGCTGGGAGTGGGGGAAAATAGTTCATTTCAGAGCTATCGGCAGCCCTTGGGTGTGGAGAAGATGGAGAGCTGGCTCCCCTCAGACTGTGGGTTGGGCTCTGAAATGTTGGTGCCAGGGTAGCCAGGCCTCCTCACATGACAGAAGATGCAGGCGCCGTCCTCTGGCAAAGCTCAGGGCTGTGTGCGGAATTTTTTTTAAGCAGCCTTCTAGTGTTTTTGCATCAGCTTCAGTAACTCCTCCCAGCAGCAGCATTTCCCTCAGCAAAGAGGAACCAGCTCCTGGTAATTTTCTCTTAACCTCTTCAGGGTACTATAGTAAAAAAAAATAAAATCATTTAGAAAATATACAGGATTGTAGGGGTTTTTTAAAGGTAATTAATGTGAGTCTTTGTTAATTGCTTTGTAGGTTCTCCTTCCAAGCAAGCTGATGTTGAGTCACCGTGTTGCATTATCACAGAATCCCAGAAGAGTTTGTGTTGGAAAGGACATTATAGACCATCTTGTTCCAACTCTCTGCCATGGTCAGGGCAACCTGAGGCATTTTAAGTCCCTGGTGCTGTTCACCTGCTGCTGTGTTACAGTTATGGGTTTATTTTTGCAGCAAGAAAAGAGATTGCAGTATCGGCAGAAAATTTCCAAGCCCTGATGGATGCTCTGTGGATTGGTGCTTTTATTAAAGAAGACAACATAGTCCTGGCTTGGTTTCATCACAGCCAGGTGCAGCAGGAAAGCATCACAGTAGTCCTGGAAGTGGGACAGGAGCATCGGAGCAGCTGATGCAGGATCTGGTGGAGAAAGACCCTGAGGGTGAGCCAGCTGGAGCTAGGACACTCACCCAGCCTGGATGGCTGAAGCTGGATGCTGCAGAGCACTCCCCAGGCCTGGAGTGGGTGAGCTGTGGTAGATGAAGCTGGGAAGGTTGGTGGAGCTTCCTGCCAGTGGTGGAGGTTACAGATCTGGGGGAAGGAAGTGTGGTTGAATGAGATGAGCTGCCATAATTTTCCTTTTGTATTGCATGAGGCCCTTAATGAGCGGATCTTTTCTCCTCAGTTATTTCACGGGGTTTGTCCAACCACTTTGCTTCAACTGACTCAAGGTTGCAGGAAGGGGGTGGGAGAGCTATGAGCTCCTGGAGTCGGAAGAGTGCGAGCAGAGAGGGTGTACCATGGGTCCTTGCAGCCAAAGCTGAAGCTCGCTGGTATATCCCAGTTCCTTCTAGCTGTTCCTCAGGCTCTGCTGCAGCTTTGGCCTTCAGCGCTGCAGGTGAAGGGGATGGGCAACCTTTGGGGATATGCTTGATCACAGCACATATGCTCCCCAGCCTGTTTTGTAAGCATTTTAAGCTGTTAGACATTCCCTTTCCTATTTTAACTGCCTTTATTTTTATTGGTTCCTCTTTTTATTTTTACTAGCATGGATTGTGTTTCCCCCAGGACTGCTGTGGTTTATGCAGGATGCACTTGAGCAGCTGGGGTGGGGAGCTGGGCACTATCGGAGTGGTTTTTCCCCAAAGTCATTGATTTTGATGATCAGAGTTTTCATTTTTGGCCTTTGCTCTTAAATGATCCTCACCCAGCCTACAGCAGGATAAGGGAAGTTTTCCTGTTGTTATTTTCTATTCCTGATGAATTAAATCTTTCTGTCCCTGAAGAACATTAAATCTTGTGGATGCCCCATCTCTGGAAGTGTTCCATGTCAGGCTGGACTAGGCTTGGAGCAACCTGATCTTGAGGCAGGGCAGTGGGACAAGACGATCTTTAAGGTTCCTTTCAACCCAAACCATTATGTGATTCCATGTCTGCAAGATCCTCTCGAGGGGAAGCAGAGGGCCAGACACTGATCTCTTCACTCTCGTGACCAGTGACAGGACTTGAAGAAATGACAGGGACCTGCGCCAGTGGAGATTTAGGCTGGATCTTCCAAGGTTCTTCCCCCAGAGGGTGTTCGCGCACTGAACAAGCTCTCCAGGGAATGGTCACAGTCCCAAGGCTGCCAGAGCTCCAAGAGCATTTGGACACTGCTCTGAGTCACAGGATGAGATTGTTGGGGTGTCCTGTGCAGGGCCAGGAGTTGGACTCAATGATCCTGATGGGTTCCTTCCAGCTCAGCATATTCCATGATTCTATGATCTTTCCAAGTACCTTCCCAGAGGCGTCTCCCTGCATTTCCTTAGTACCCATAAGGAGTGTCACTAGCTGTGCACTTCTATGGCCCTGGGAAACACAACTTGGAGGGGGGTGGGGAGGGCAGAGGATGTGGAAAAAAAGATGTATTAACCAGGGAGCATCTGTCAGGGCTTGTTGAGATCAAACACACTGTGGCTCCAGGCTTGGAGCTTTTTATTCACCTTGGTGCAAGGAGAAGCAGCTTTGCATTTCACCCCCTCCTGTGTGTGGAAAGGTGCAGCTGGGGCTTGGGCTGCTTTGTTGTGGTGTCCACCTGGGCCCATGACTGCAGTCTGGCACGTGTTGGCTCCCCCTAGGGGCTTGCTGGGTATTTTCTACTGTTTGAACTGTAGAAATAATTTCTGGCAGGAAGTTTTAGAGTTGATTTCTGTCCTACTGTGGCAGCCTGGTCACTGGCTGGTACTAGCGTTACCAAGAAACCGCCAAAATTGTTGGGATAAAAAAGACTCTCTCTAAAACTGTCTTTTAGTGTTAGTGAGTAAGGCTTTATTCCTGGCCAGGAGGAGGTGTGTGTGTGGCTAACAAAGTTCTAGCCTCCACACTGACCCCAGTATAGAACTTTTTTCACTTATTTATACATTATTATAGATACTAAAATATAAATATATATTAAAATATAATATATATTACACATTATAGAAATTAATGTTCATCGGTTCTAAATTACATAATTATATTCATTAATTAGTATTCTATCCTGTACTGCTTATTGATTTCTCGCTCTTCATGCTAATTTGATCCACATTCTTTTGTCCTCTTATCATCTTTTTCTCGGACAGGCAGTGTCCAGCTTTCCAGGCCATAATCTCCTCTGGTATCTTCTAGTTACTCCAATGTCCTTGAAGGGCCATAAATTTAAGATTCCGGATGTCCAATCTTCAAGTCCCTTTGGCTCTGCTTATTGAAGCTTGTCAGGGCTAACCAACTAAAGGTTTCGGTGATTTAATGATCAAAGTAACAGTAAGAGCCTTTGAAGAAACTTAAAAAGTGGGTGCTGCTTACAAGTAATTGAAACAACTAATTAAAAATGAGTTCAGAAAAGTTGTATAATTTCCAACGCTACCAAGAGCTCTCAGCTCTTAGAGGGGCGTACACTTGACTTAAAACTGTGTTGCAGAGTGTCCTGGGTTTAACCTAAGCACACTGAACACCCTCAGGCTGTTCCTAGGAACCACTTTGGGGAGGCTGCAATTGACCAGAGGACAATTATCCGCAGACTGCCCAGCCGAGAGGCTGGCGGCACAACGCTTCCATTAGACCTGCCACCATTACTCTCCAGAGTGAACAGCCGCGGCGGGCTGGCTTGAGCTGCCGAAGAGGCGCTTCCGGAGCTCCGCCCGTGGAAGTGAGGAAGGCGAATTTCCCGGGGCGCCGGGTGCGGTGCGGGCGCAGCCGGAAGGCCCCGCCCGGCCTGGCCCTTTCCGCTCTGCGCCGCTATGGTGGGCAAGGCCAAGCGCCCGCGGCTGCACCGCGCNTGTGGGTCTGTCCTGGCTGCAGGGCCGCGGGGGGTGTCCATCGATACCTTCGGGCCTGGCCGTGGTGTTGCGGCGGTGGTGGCTGACAGGGTGGTGCAGGCCGAGTCCCTCCTGGCAGGGAAAGCCCTGCTGAACTCCTGGTGCTGCTGGGCAGCTGCTGCTCCCCACGTTCCGGTCACCTGTGGGAGCGTGTGGCAGGGGCACGGCAGGGAGGTGACACAAGGGCGCCTGGAGCTGCTCCAGCGCTGTGCACCATGGCAGTCCCAGCACGCTGTTCCAGTGGCGGTATCACTAGTCCGGACCAGCAGCTGTGCCATGGCAGCACCGTGGTGTCCCCAACCCACGTAGGGTTGTGACACAGTGACACACGTGTCCCAGCACTGCTGCTGCTGCTGGAGTCAGGGTGCCTGTGCTGCGTTGCTGTGGAGTAACTTGGGTGCAGCAGTGGGAATCGTTACCAGCAAAGCACTGGAGAGGAGGAGGCCTTGCAGTGCCTCCCTTCAATTTTAGGTTAGGGCGGGTGGAGAGGAGCTGTTAGTTTGTACAGAATTATTTAGGATATTCTAGTTTCCCCAGCTGTGTTTTGAATACACAGTTCAGGTGCCTCCCCCCAGCCTCCTCACAGCAAGGACACAACACCAGTAAATGTTTTTTATGTGCCTAAGCTTTCCTTGTGAGGAGGGAGGAATTGCCTGTGCCAAATACAGCTGGGTTTATACCACTGTAAGGTTATGTGTTGGTGATGGTAGATACTGTTGGCTAAAGTAATAAATTCTCCTAATCCAACCAGAGTAGCTACTGCAGATCTTAGGGAGGTGTTGCATGCTTAAAGCATGATGCTGAAGATTTGGTGAGTTGCTCGTAGTTACTGAATCTGCTTAATATCCATTGATTTAGGCTTTAATCCCCTAATCTTCTCATTTGTTGCTTGTCTGTATTGTTCTGTACCTGTAATAAATCTGTCTTTTCCTAAGGATGCTGTTAGAACCTCTCCTGGGAGTGAATGCACTTGGGTGAGGCGAGGCTCAGTTGAGGCCGGAATCTGTTAGGAACAGAACAGTCCAAAATGAGACTTTGTGAAACTTCCTTCTGTGTGGAGGGGCTGGGGGGGAAGTGGGGGGGAGTAGGACAGTAGGGTGCCTTACCTGCCCTTGCCTGCTCAAGAGAGACACGGGCTCACTACCACTGTTCCTATCTGGATGGTGCTGCATTTGATTTTTAAATTTTTTTTAAACAAATGTTGCCTGGTGGTGTATGTACTGATTCCTGCTTTATGTTTCTTTTGGATAAGGACTGGGGCTTCTCATCTTCTGGTGTATTTTCTGGGCTGAAGATTGACTCCGATACCCTAGTAAAGAAGCTGGACTTGGACTCCAGAAGCATAATTTCCTCTAGAACAGGTTTGTTGTATTTTGAACAAGTGCTACGTTAGGTTATGAGCAAAGACACTGGAGACTGTATTTGCAGGGGCTTTTAGTAGCTATCCTGGGAAGCTCAGGGAGCTACAATGCAAACATTGCTGCCTGTGTTCCTGTGAAGGCTTTCAGAAGAGGTTCGTTTTTGTTTGGGCTTCTGCATGGATGTACTTAGTGATCTCTAGGTGGGGAACTAGCTTCAGGCTATATGTGGGATGTTCTCGTGCAGCCAAAGACTGCCACGGCTGAGAGCACAGCAGAGCCCAGGCTGTGACCTGATCTCTGGGCTTCCTCTGTGGCTGCTTTTGCCTCACCAGCACTTGCCATTGGTAACCCAGTATTTTGTCAGCAGGTTCTCATTGTGTACCAACAGTGCTTCAGTCTCAGCAGCCTGACTGCAGTAAGTCTTCTCCTGTCCTTTGCTGTTGTGGGGTCCGTGGCTCGAGGATTGCTGGGCAGGAGAATCTTAACTCATAGGGAGTATGGAAAGTGAGAAGGGGAAGAGGAAGGACATGATAGAGCCCTTTGATTTCCAGTCCCACAACAAGGAAATGCTCCCTTTGCTCACTGTGAGACAGAGCTTTGTATCTGAAAGCAGTTTTCACTTCTAAATGTCTGCAAGGTCTCAAAAAAATTCTCTGAAACTTGAATCCCAAACCCCCACAAACTGTATGTAAATGTTTAAAAAATACTAGACGGAACAAACTACCAGACAGAGCCTGGTAGCACAGCAAGCTATCCTGATGCAGAAGATGCGTGTGACTCCCAAATACCTTCTTTGCAAGCTAAATTAATTTCTTCTCTTCATGTAGATAAATACTGCAGTGACTTTGTTTTCCTGTCCAAGGCTATAAAAAAAAGCAATCACACAAGGGCAAGTGGTTGCCTGAGCAGCGATGAGCTGCCCATCAGCCGCATTAGGGCACAGGGTGAGGCAGTGGGGAGGTTGTGTGAGGACACATTTGCCTGCTCTCTGCCCAGAAACCTTGGCGAAACATACTGTTTTTGAAACACTGGGCTTGTTGTTGGTAACTCTCCTGGGAAAAGGAGATGTATGCATCTATGTATGCATGTGCATGTTGCCATCTCTTTAATTAAATCAGACAGCATGTTATTGGGGGCTGGCAGCCTGCAGTCCCAGCCCTTCATTGCAGGCTACAGCTGTACATGTCTGGGTTATAAATAGAGCCATGCTGCTGGTCCCCGTGCAGTGCTGGTGATGCAGATGTGCAGTTCCTGGCTGCCTCTCTCCAGGCTACTTGCTGGCTTCCTACAAGACAGCCATGCTGACCCTGATGCCTTGTGCTCCAGTGCACTTTCCAGATGATCGGCTAAAAATAACTTCATTTTGGGGGCTCAAAACTGCAATTCAGCGAGGCAAAAAGGGATTTGATTATTTTTTTACATCTTCCCAAGCTGTTGTGCCCTTTCTTGTTGTTGCACTCTGGAGCCATGTAGAGGCTTTTTCATTATGGAAATCAGGTCATTTTTTTGTGTTAATTCAGTGGACTGTAACTAGGCTATGTATACAATGGCAGATACCCTGGAGTTAGAAAAGAGATTCCAGGCAGACGTGCTTTGTCTCCTGGCATATCTGGTCAGCTCAGAGCATGTTCAGCAGGAAGTTCAGCTTGACTCTAACCCTCCCTCCACCTCTTCCTCCCTTTCCCGCTCAGCTTAGTGCACAGGGCAGGAGGGTAGGATTCTCCTACACATTGCTATTTTAAGATTTAATAACAAGACAAAAGCGTGCTTCCCTCCCACTTGCTTTTCAAGCTCTGAGAAGGTCAAATTGGCAGACTGTAGGTGGGCTCACTATCTCCTGTGCTTTTCACAGCTAAAGAAGATTTTTTTTTTTCTGCCAAGACTGCTGTTTGGCAGTTGGGAAAACAGGTATTTGTCCTACGTGTGTGTGTATATCTCACATTATCCGAGATTTATTCACATTGTCGAAGATCGCTGGTATCTCTGTGTTTTGTGTTTAGATCTGGCCTTATGCTGTGACTGTCTTCCAAATAAAACGTGGTCTGAGGAAGATCTTGGAATTGGGTTAGATTTTAGAAGATGTCAGCTTGGAGCTCGACAGTAGTCAAAAAAGCCAATTGGCTGTTGGAAAATAGGCGGAAAAGAGAATGTGGAGAGCATTGTTATGCTCTGTAAATAAATCCATGATATAGGCAGCTCTTTGATGCTGTGTGTACCATCACAGGGGCTAACTAACGAACAGCAGAGCATGGTTACTTCTATAGGATAAAAGGCTTCACTTGGAACAGCTGTTTTGATGTGTCAGAGCCAAAGGGCTGCAGTCCTTTCGGAAACCAATCCACTGTTGTGCTGGGGCTTGAGGGCTGTTGCCTGTGGTTGCCAGCAAAAGAGGACACCTCTCTCTACAATTTTTTCCTCATAGTTTTCCTCAATTTGTGAGTGACCAGCGTTTGCTGCTCTTTTGGCTGTGGTGGTTTTGAGGGAACAGGGAGAAACATGATGTGTAAATTGGAAAGTCTGGAGTCTGTAGCAGGGTTATGTCAGTTAACATGAGTGCTTGTGTGTGCTGGGGCTGAAAGGAATGGCGCCCCTTGTTGTGGGAGGATAAACTGGTGGTGTTGGTTCTTGTCAGCTGATGGCCTGGTTTTTCTGGGGATTTCTGAGGATTGTTGGTGCATCTGGTTGAGGCAAGGTGCCCTGTGGAAGTATCTGCTACTCACGGTAATGGTCTGTTGCTTCGTTTAGATACAAGGCTGATTCAGTGTGCTTGTGATTAGTGTGAGGTACCAGCACAGGCTGTTCTGGCATCAGTAATCCTTGTGGCATGAGAAGGAGAAGGTGGAACTCTAACGAAAAATGTCACCAAAATGGAATTCATTGTAGGTGACTCTTGCGTTATGTGATATAAAAAGCCAGTGGTCTGAAAAGGAAAGTATTTTAAAATGGTAGCTCTAAGCTGTGTCATGCTGTGAAGCAGACCTGCTGCAACTGCTTTCCCCTGCTCTGCTTTTTCTCTTTAATCATTAGTTCACTTGAACGCCAGATTCCAGATGATTTCCACACGCATGTAGATAACAAAAGCCAGGGCCATCCCTGAGAATGCTGGAGTTCAGTCCATGAGTTACTTTGTGCTCAGCGATTGCTTCCTGTCAGTATAGTTTACTTAGCCACTGACGTAATGTAAACCAAAGGCTTTGCCGTAATCTAATCCATGCAGGGACCTCTGTGACTCGTGTGAGTGGATAAATCTCATTTGGGTGAGCCTCTGTAGTGTGGGAATTAAATGTTTCCTACCAAGTCAGAAATAATGGCCTGTCATGTCAGCGTTGCTACTGCTCATTTTTGGTTGTTTTCTTTACCTTTCCTTTGTCAGTATTTGCTCCTTGAAGCGAGGGCCTATTCAAGCTTGGCTCTGGCCAAGCAGTTGCCTGTGAATGTCTCTTTTTTTGGAGTGGATGATGAACCAGTTGTGGAATGATATGAGCAACTGCATTGGTAGCTTCCTGCTTTATTTTCAGCTACTCCAGAAGGGAACGGTGACAGGCTGTGTTGTTGAGAAAACAAAAGTGCAGCAATTGCAAATTCGTAATTATTTGCAAAACCTGATGCAAAATCATCCTGATTTCTGAGGTTGGATTGGACATAAAGAAAGACTTTTCATTTTACAATGAGGGTGATGAGGCCCTGGCACAGGATGCCTAGAAAAGCTGTGGCTGCCCCATTCCTGGAAGTGTCCAAGGCCAGGTTGGATGGGGCTTGGAGCAACCTGGGATAGTGACAGATGAAAGAGGGGGTTGAAGTAGATGCTCCCTTTAGGTTTCTTCCAACCCAGGCCAATCTCTGGGTCTGTGGTTCTATACCAGGGTGTGAAGCATAGAGTGAGGTAGGTCATGAGCCTGAGCAGAGGTTGTGCTCCGAAGACTGGGACTGTCTTGCAGCACGGGAGCCACTGTCAGTGGCACAGAGTGGCATAGAGAAGGGAAATGACTGAGCACCTGACAAAGAAGGAATTCCCTTCTCCTCCTGAAGAAATGTGAAGATAGGAGTCAATAAAATCAGACTAAGCAGGAATTCACTGACAGCAGTGAATTTCTGGGGTCTGCAGGCTGTGTAGAGCCTTGCTTTCCTCCTTTCAGAGGTTTTCTCTGAGGTTTCTTTTGTTACCGAGCCTCCCATCGCAGAGTCACTGACAGATCCCTTCTGTTTGCACCTCAGCTTCTGCTCTGGCGTTCCAGATCTGCTGGGTCTGTCACCTTATCTGCTTCCTTCTGCTTGGGCTCTGCACCCACCTATCCAATTCTGTTCTCCTTTTGTAGCCTCCAAGAGAAGCAGAAAAGCTATGGTTGGTTGGCGTTGTGGTCTTGCATTAGCTTTGTGTGATATAATTTGCTGTCCAGTTTTGTTTTTTTTTTTTTATGGATGTTGTACCAGAATGTTGCAGAGTCCCTGTAAGACCTCTCCTCTGACTCCATTGCTGTTCCTGCAGTGTCTAGACTCGTGGCTAACGCTGCAGTGGATCCACTCCAGTGTGGAAGAATTGCAGCCATGACCAGGCCCCCGTTACTCTTTAGGAGCTCTTGACAGGATGCCAATCTTTGTGTCCCATAGTTTATTCCTGTCTGTTGACTGGATTTCTGCATGTTTATTGCCTTTAAATATTGTGGTTCCTCCTCTTTTGTCCTCATCTCTGATCACCTTTCCTCTGTTTTGATTTTGTATTTTGTTTTTTTTCCACTTCTGGCATACTGGAGTGTTTCACAATTGAGGGATTAAAAAATAAAAATTAATCCTGTTTGTTTTAATGAATGCATCTGTTCTGAATGTTGGTTCTAAACCTCTGCTGCTTTTTCTTAATGCATGCCTGGGGAATTTTGAAATCTGCTTGTGTTGGTCATTCATATCACTGATGTGGAAAGCTGCTGAATCCTCACAATTCTGCCGCTGTTGCTTTTCTTCAGCTTTTCATTCTGTGCTGGCAGTTGTCAGGCCTGTCTTGTGTTTGTTTTATGCAGAACGCCTTCCTCAAGCTGTTCCCCATTCTAACACTGCTCAGATGGGAAGGGGTGTAAACGGGCTATTCCACACGCTGAGGATGGCAGGGAGTGGCTGCAGCACCTCCAACGTGCACATGAAATTTCCCTGGGAAATGCCTATGTGCTGTGCTAGACCCGAGTGATGAGGTGTTCCTGCTCCATCTGTCTTTGTTATTAGCTGTCCAAGCTTTGGGCTGTGTGAATTTGGGGAGTAGTGAAATACTCTCCCTGATGCTGTCAGTGATGCCCTTGGTGATGTAGCACTGAAACCATTTTAACGTCTTTGAAAATATCTGATGAGTGTGTGGGTGCTGCCCTGGAAGGAACAGCTGTTTGAGTGGTGTTTGAGCTGGGAATTCTTGCTTTAGCTCCCCCCTCCCTCCACCCCATGCCTTCTGCAATGTGTTTATGTCCTTTGTGTCACCTGCAGAAGTCCAGGATATGTCCCAGGACTGAATGTGCAGGTCTCAGCTCAAAGGGGAGACTTCACTTCATAAGCTGGTGTTGCTTCTGACACTGTGTGTCAAAGTGTTTGAAACCTCCAATAACAAAATTTGCAAGAAAGGAAAAGTTCCCAGGGAAGGGAAAATGCTGTGTAGGAATTAAACTCTTTACCTCTTCCCCAGGCCCAAGGTTGGCCACCCTGGTAGCTTGATAAAGTGACAGATGGCAGTTTACCTTATCTGGGTAAATTGCTTTAAGTAGCACATTACTGTACATTCCTTCTTCCTTGCTGTTTGGCTGAAATTTATTTGGTTTTTTGACTACATCATTAGGACCTGCTTTTATCTTAACAGTGCCAGATCACCTTTTAAGGGCAGATTTGATGTCTGAGAGTTTTGTAACAGGCTGTTAGAAAACTGCACTGTGTTTGAGAGGAGCTGAGATAGCGGTTGTGGTCTGAGAAGCCTCTCCAGTGAGGTCAGATGACCTCAGTCTACAGGACACCTCAGACAGATTCTGTAGTTCCCAACAACTCGAAGCCTCGAAGCTAGAGGGTTTTTCTGTTCCTTTGGTCCAAAGGATTAAAGTCAGTGGGATCTTACTTCAGGAGTCAGATTGACCAAGTTCTGTAGCAGTGGTGAACAGCTGTGGGGATTGGTTGAGATGGAGAACAGAGACCTGCTGTGGTCTCTGGGAGCCTGTGGAGTGAGGATCCTACTGAAAGCTAAAGACATTGGTGCCTTAAATAATAATTTTTAAAAAAAGGTTAAAAATCCATGCTGCTTAATGTTGCTTTAACAATTTGTCAGTGCAGTGTGGTGCTGGCTGTGAGAATAGCTGTGGGAAGCTCCACTTCAGTTAAAGTAAATGCAATTAATTGAGAAGCAGTAAATGAGCATCTGAAACTCACACTGTTTTCAGTGCTTTTACTTCCCTTCTGCAAATACAGCATTTCCATGTTGTGAGTGCCTTCTGCCAGATCACAGGAATCAGTTGTGCTAATATTTATGGAACTAACTAACTTTTTTGTTTTCTTTCCCTCCCTCTAGCTGTGGCGAAGTCTCTGTTCTTAAAATTAACATCGAAAAACCAAAAGACTCCAATTAGCTCGTGGTCATGGATACTGCGCACTACACAAGCACAAACATTTTCCAGAGAGCCCAAACCTTCCAAAATGTTTCGCAGCCTGCTCCAGGGGAGGAGGCTGTCAGTGGGAAGAGCTTGAAATGAGTCCTAGGAGTTTGAAGGATGTGTCAGATCGCTCTAGTTTCTTATTGTGGTTGGTTCCTTGGCTGTGCCTGCTGTGTAATGCTCACCAGTAGCACTAGTGGAAGGTACGTGCCTGCCCTGGAGCAGCCTTTCCATGCTGCTGGGTGGATGGAGAGGAGGATATGGCTTAGTGAGGGATTGGAGACTTTGGAGAAGCTCCTGAGGTGCTGCTCTGTGCTTTTGCAAAGCCTTCTTCCAGCCTTTGTAAAAGTTGAGTGCTTAAACATGAGCTTTTTAGGTCAAACATATCAGTGCCTCATGCCACTGAAGGGCTTACTGAATTTGAGGCCAGGGTGACGCCTTGCCTTCCTGGCCAGGAGTGTTGGGGCATGGCAGTTGCATGTCATGCCATTCCTTGCTCTGTGTGATCACAATTCCTAGAGCTTTAAAAAGATACTAATCTAGCCTGGTATTCTGTGAAATGAATTTAAAATGGTTGGACATCCTTACACAAAAATAGATCAGCGCTGCTTAGGAGAGTGCTGAAGCTGCAGTGTTACAAAAGAGGGTTATGAACTGAAATGCTTGTCTTTGCTGTACTAATGTTAAAGCTTTAACATAATTGAGTTCTAAATTCTACAAAGAGAGAGGTGGAATGGGTCTGCACTGCTGCCAAAGGGGCCTCCCGGCACAAGTTCCAGTAATGCAAACCTCTCGTGAGGTGTGAGGGGGATGTCTCAACACTGCAGGAATTGAGAAACTAAATCTGAAGAGGGGTGAGGAAGCAATTGTGGAAAGGGCAGATTGATAGCTCTGGAAGTCAGAGCCATTTCCTTGTCACCAGCAGTGATACGGTGTTGTGTCAAGCTGTCACATGTCTCTCTGAAATACATGTCCTGGGAGTTTAATAGACACTCCGTTTAGAAAATCGGTAGAGGCTGGTGAAGGGGGGATGGTATGAGAGGTTTCCCTCTTCTCGGTTGCCTCTTCTGACTCGTCTTGATATGTTTCTGAGGTGCAGGAGTAAGTGAGCCTCCTTCTTCTGCTAACACCTCTGGGAAATGCCTACGTGAAAAATGTTATTTTGCTTGGGTTTTTTTTCCCCCAGCTTCTAAGCTACATAAATCACATTTCTGATTTACTGAGAGATAAACCTCTGCTCTGCAAATGTGAGTCTTACTGAGTTACAGGCTGTGTTACAGGGAGATCTCAAAAGTTTGTGTCTCTCATTGAGACCTAGTGGGGTCTGTAGTGTTATTCTATTCTATGCAAGTTATCCTTTATTCTGATCTTTGTGAGCAATTCATGGACCAAGGTTTTCTTTATGCGTGGGTGGAAATGCATGTGTCAGCTGAAGATCTGTTTATCCCCTTCAGCATTTCAGAGTGGCACTACTGATGCTCATATATGGCATAACTGGTAATAACGTCTAATTTGGGCTTAGGTTTTTAGTCAAGTGGCTTGTAGGAGGGGGTTTTTTGTTGTTTTTTGGTTTTTTTTAATGAAGCTTTTAACACAGTAAATCTCAATGCACATTGTCTGAGCTAAATGTGGGAAACACAGCTATGCAAGGATTAAATGCAGTGGGTACTGGAATATTCTGGGTTGTTTGAAATGATAATTTGGACAGATTTAGATTGAACTAGCAGTATTGCAAATGTTCCATAGGGCAAACCACAGAAAATTCTGGAGAAAATCCTGCTGCAGAAGAATAGGCTATCCAAGCAGTTCTTCAAACAAGAAGGGACTGTGAGCTGGAAGGTACGTAGTGATAGTGATAACTAACTCCAATGAAATATGGTGTTTTAGAGAGTCCCAGGCAGGAAATTTGGGGGAAAATGGGGCACACAAACTTGTTTCCTGGACCCACTTGTGCTGTGTTCTTGATTGCTTGGAGAACACATAGCAAATCAATAGATCTACCTAACAAATTTTGGCTTCTATAAATGTCGTGGATGTTCATGCCTGGTGTGGCTGTGCATATACATGCTCTGGGCTGATTTCCCTCTGTTGTGTTTCCTGGCTCCATGGCTTTTAAACTTTGTTTTTCCTTGTGTCTATTCCTCTCCAAGGTTATTTGTAAATTTAGGTCACTGAGTGTTCTTATGTAACAGGAATGGGCTTCTTTAGCATGGAGAGGACGTTTACAGCTGCCACGGGTACAGGCTGTGTCTATGCACACAGCAGTTATTTCACAATGCGGTTTGAGTTGAAATAACCTGGTGTGCCTGTTGACAGGGAGGCATGGGAAGACTTTTCCAGACTGCAGGAATTCTGGTGTCAGAAATCACAATTTTAAATTGCTTTGTTCAGTGACACTTCTGTATTTTGCTCAGCAAAGCCTCTGGCTATTGCTCTTGATTCATGCCAGTAATTTGTGACTGCAGGGCTGGGCTTAGATAGGGCTGGGCTTAGGTGTGCTCCTCTGCAGCTGCAGGTGTGCTTGTTGTTTTAGTGCCTGTACCTGAGTGAGTTTTTATTTATGGAAATAGCATACAGATGTCTAGATACTGTTTATATGGGGTTATTATAACTTCTTCATGTATTTTCTTCCTCCAAAATAGAGGGCAGTGGCCTGTTTTGTAGGCACCTGTGTGGCACCCACCTGTATTGGGTGCAAGTGGCAAGGTTTTGGTAGCAGGACAGAAGCTAGAGCTGTCACATTCTGGGCACAGCCAAGTCCGAAGAGCTTAAGTGCACCCAGTGCAGCCATAGCTGAGCCTGTCAGGCACAATGGTGCTGGCTCTGGGAAAACATATAATTAAGAAGTAGAAAAAAAGTGAGAGAGCCCTGTGAAGACCAGGGACAGGAAAGGAGGTGCTCCAGTCACCAGGACCCCAGTAGGTAAGTGTGAGGAGGGAGGAGGAGCAGAGAGTGACTGTAATGCCATTCCCTGGCCCTGTGCACTGCTCAAGAGAGCCAGGAATGAAGAAGTCAGAATGAAGGAGTGGAGCTGAGAAGGGGGTGGGTTGGGGGGAAGGTGTTTTAGTGTTTGCATTTCACCATCTGATTCTATTTTAATTGGCAATACATTACATTAATTTTCCCTGAGTCAAGTCTGTTTTACCTGTGATGGTAATTGCTGAGTGATCTCCCTGATGTTTACCTCAGCCCACGACTTTTCATCTTATTTTTCTCCCCTGTTCTTTTGAAGAGGGAGGGAGCAGCTGGTTGGGCATCTGTTAGCTGGCCAAAGTCGACCCACAACATCACAGTAGCTCAGTAAAACCTGAGATGAAACTCAGTACCAGGTAGAACTTGCTCCGTGGTGGTTCCGCTGCCTTCCTTGCTGTGTTTTTCAACTGAATGTCTTCTGAGCATTGTGCAGATGCAGAGACACCCTTATATGAAAACTGAAGTCTTCTTCTTTTAATTGAGGCTCACAGGTGTTGAAGCAAGTCATTCTTCCATGTGTCTGTGGTACCTGTATACCTGTAACAGCCTTGTGGCCCTTGTGTTCTGAAGGTCAGAATTAGGAACCTCTCCCCACCTCTATTCAGGCAAGGAAAGGGAACAGAACAGGATACAGCCATATACTCCAATCTACATTCAGGGAAGTACAGAACAGATCTTGGGCCCATCTAGGTGTTTCTTCTGCCTGTCTTTGGTGTGTGGGAGGTGCTGCTCCAGCTGTGTCTGCACTGCTAACAGCTTTGTAGCACGAGAGGACATACCTGTGGCAGAGCAGAACAGATCTCTTTTGCTTCCTTTAGTTTTCAGATGTTAGATGTGCTCATTAGAGGGCAGCAGAATAACTCTTCCTTTTTCTAGGTCAGGTCTATATTTTTGAATGATATTTTTTATCTCTGCAGGGCATAGAACAAAATTTTCCAGTTCCTCCTTCAGTTTTTCCTGGCGCATTAAGTGTACAAAACAACAAATGCTCATATGAAAACCTTAGCCCATATAAAGAAATATGGAGTATTTATAGTAAAACTTGCTTTGAAGCTTGAGGGGTTGCAGGCTCATACGAGAAAGAGCTTCTCTAAGATTAAACCACAAATGGTCAGCACAGTATGTGGAAAAACAGCCAAAAGAATGTTTCATAGCTAACTTGTTTTTTGCTCAGCCTAATTCTTATTTGACCTATATGTCCATAGGCATCTATGGATTTGTTTGCCGCACTCCAGCTGCTGCTGCCACCTTTTTCTGCTTGAAGAAAATGTTAAAGAACCAGTCTTGCTTCATCCAGAAGTAATCTTTAAATGAAATCTAATAGTACACCCCCCACCATCCTCTGGAATGTAAATACTATAAATAATTATGGCACTGTCTTTAAAGGCTAAGTGAGGCTGGGATTTGGAGTCCAGCATTGCAATACTTAAAATGCGTTATTTTTTATGTAACATTCATGGGGGCAGCTGTAGCACTGACTTTGTAGCCAGTGTGTTTCAGGTTTCTGAAAGAGCTGGGTACAAATCCTGGCTAGGAGTGAACATCTCCCATGTACATCTTACTGGTGATGTTTTGTATGCTGTTGACTTTTGGAGGAGGTAAGCTGGTTCAAGACAGCTAGAATAGCAGGAAATTTTCTGTTTTTTTTAGGTTTAGCAGCATCAGCCATTGGTTTCCAACAGCTGATTGATTTTGGAAGGTCCTCAGTGGAAGCAAAGCTTCATTAACTAATCTTTGCTCCTTGGCCTGACATTGTGGAACGGGTGGGAAGATTGGCGGGGGAGACATGACACCTCTCTCTCTTGCCCACAATGTGTTGTGTGTTTTGACATCCTGCAGGCTTCTTTATCTCCCTATCCTCTACCCAAAGGTGCATGTGTCCACCCAAAGGGGCAGGTCCCTCAGGACTTCATGAGTGTCTTGTGTTCCTCACATGCATGAAAGCTCTACCAAAGCTACATGTACTTGGCTGCTGCTTTCTGCCCTGAGTTATTTTTAGGGTGGCAATATCCAAACCCACAAACTGCTGAAATGGAACAGCCTTCTTGATACTGTCACATGTTGTTCCTGGCACAGTGGCTTGGATCAGTCCTGCCTCCTGGAGAAGTCCAGATTGTGCTTTGCATTCCTGGTTTGGGATCCACTGTGTAGCTGGCATTTCTTCACATCATGCTGTGACACCTCAGCAAAGTCAGGACTAATAGGGAGCTCCTCCTCAGGGAAGGAAGGCTGAACAAAGCCAGAAAAGTGTGAACAATGGCTCATAGCTCTTGGCAGCTCTTGGGCCATTAGGTAGAATTAATATCCTGTCGCGGGGTAAAAAGATTAAACTCAGTCTTACACCAAGTGAGAAACATGACGAGTCTGTAGGCGTGTGGATTTAAATCCATTGGACTGTGATCCATATTAGGAAGTTAGCAGGCACAGTGCTCATGCCACAGCCTTCTTCATGCATAGAAACACTCTTCCTGCCAGCCTCTTCCGTGCGATGTGGAAAGATCTGCTGGCTTCCCTTATATAATGAAAGTCTCTCCTGGGAACTAACATGGTATTTTGTTGGGGTTGCAGGTGTTCTCGGTAGGTGTTTTTTTTGGGTGTGGTCAGCCTAAGTATTGCAGATACTACTTGTTAAGGGGTGTGTAGCTTTTTTGTTCAGGGAGCACTTTCTTCTCAGGAAGGATACCAGTCCTTGTTGCCCTGTAAGTGTGGGGATACTGAACGAGAGAGGTGAGGGGATGGATGGGCAGTCTCAAGGTTTGCTGCTACAGTCCCAGACCTGAGAAGATCAAGGCAATGCCAAATGTCTGAGAGCTCTGAAAGCTGACAAGGAGTGTCAGAGAAGCACCTACTCATGGTAGTTTGTTCCTGTGCCATCCCCTGTTATTTCTTTTAATGTCATGGATGTCCTCGCCACAGCTCTGTGCTGGCAGCTGCTGATCTCATCTCTCGTGGGGTGGATGGGGCTGGACCCGTTTATGCTAGTGCAGACAGTGTAAATGAGATTTTATTGTCTGCCTGTGCTGCTGGCAGGGGAGAATCAAGTACAAAGTGGCAGAGCCCTGTCATTTTTTAAAAATTTGTCTTGCTTTAAAATAGATTCTACCAGGAAAATGTCATTCCAAGATGGGTGACCGATGCTGACCTGCAGGGTTGAAATAAAGTAAAGGTGAAGAGGTGATGGGCTGGAGAAAAAAAAAACCAACTAAACAACAAAACAGCTTCTACCTCTTCTAGAAGGGCCCAGACCTTGATTTTCCTTTTTTAAAAGGTTTGTTCTGCATTTAAGTGAGCCAAATAGGCATACTGGAGTAGAGAGGCTTGCTCTAAGACCTTTTTTGAAAACCAAGTCTTGTGTGAGAATCGTTGTGGGCCAGACAAAGAGCTCCCTGACAGGGGGCAAGCCTAGCTTTGTCAGGAGATGAAGAATGCTGTGGGAGGTCTGCAGTGAGGTGATGGTCACAGGGGTCTGTTGTGGGGCTTGGTGGTGGGATGGTGCCCTGTGTCCCTGGAGCCAGAGGAGGAGTGGGAGCGGGATGTGGATGTAGGTCTGGCCAGGGGGAAAGATGCTGTGTGAGTGTCTGTGTTGTGTAAGATGACAGAACTGGTGACCCTGTTGGTGCCTCGGGGCTTTTGGGAGCTCTGAATTGTCAGCTGAAGTGGAAGAGCAGTTGAGACAGCACAAAAGCAGCAGCCATGAGAAGTGGCAGTGACAGCTGGAAGAGATGGTGAAGCAGTGTTTGGACCAGTTCCACTTACAGGGCAGTCGGTGATCCAGGAGGAAGGAAGGAGACTTGATGTGCTTGGGCACCACCTGGAATGAGTGTTTTCATGGCCTAGGCTTGTTGAAGTGTTTAATCAACATCACCACCATGTAAAAAACACCATCAAAACCGGTAGTTCACCGTGTCACGTTTGAATGCTAGAACTAGTAAGACCTTTTCAAGGTTAAAGTGCCATTACCACACAGAGGCTTCATGCAGACACAGGATCACCTTGATCTGTCCTTTAGGGGATTCTGCTTAGCAGCTTCAGTCTTGACCTTGTGGTGAAACAGTTACTTACTGGTGGTACTCAGTTGTACTGTGCTGTGGTAAAAAAGCCATCTTGTTTCTGGTCTAGACATAAGCCCTTTGAGCTGGGAGGACTATGTGCTCATGTGGGGCAGGAGGGGGTGCCCGTGTTCAGCAGATGCTAAGCTGCAATAGATGCTGAGAGTGGGCTCGAGTTCCATCTCCACCCCAATCACAGAGCAGAGCAGCAAGGATTTTATGCCTTGTACTTCTCCAGACGATTATTTTTCCAGCTCCATTCTTCAAATACTTCCCAATTTTGAAATCTGCTGTATGTGCTCCTAAAAAAGGGAAGAATGGGAAGTGTTCTGCACTGCCGATCCTGCGTGTCAGTTGTTGCCCAGCTGAGCTGGGGGCTGGAGATCAAACATATGCCTGTCACGAGCTATTTGGGAAGCTTTCCTGGGTATTCTCACCCTCCTTACTTTACGTTAGTGTTTCAGTTCTCTGCATGTGCAGCAGTTTATAAAGCCACTTACGATGCAAGTGGTGTTTGAACTGACTGATCAGAATGTGACTGGATCGAGCTAATAATTCTTAAACTATGTAAATAATGAAAGTCTGCTGGTGTTATACAGGCTGAGTTGTGGTGCTCTTTTTTATGTCTAAATCTAAAATTACTTTGTATATATTGCCTAAACAGACTATCTGGTAAAAGAAGTGAATATGATTACATTTAATATGTGGCTGTTCAGTGGTAGAAGATGTGGCTGGACTTATTGTTTCCTCAGTGCTTCCAAACTGCAGGTATGTGTGTTTTCTGGAATGTAGGAGCTCTGACAGCTGCAGATGGTGGGATTAACTCCTTGACGTATGGTTGTGCAATAGATAGGGCAGCATGGGGAGGGGGAAGCACACTACGCTAATCTGCCACACAGACATAACAATCAAGGGCAAGCTCTGACATGTGATTAGTTTTTTCATTTCACTGTCAATGCGTGGAGTGTTGTGAGTGGGGAAACTAACTCACGCCACAGGGAGCCTGAGACCAGACATGTTAAAGAATCCAAGGAGGAGTGCCTGGAGAGGAGAATTAATCAACAGTTAAGATAACACAGTGGAAATTTTGCCATGGTCCTAAAGCTCTGAGTAAGGTTCAGAGTAATAACTTCATAAAAAGAATTGGTTGGAGGAGTCAGGAAGTGTTTTTAGAAACTCTCCTTCTACTTTTCTTTCTGCTGGTGTGTAGGCATTGTCCAGGTCCTTGTGGCTGTGAACGTGACGCCAGGTTCACTGAGCTTCCTTAGCACAGGGGCAGGAAAAGCACACGTGCCTCACCTCAAAGCAGGTATAGAAGCTCACAGCAGTGTCTGCAGTCAGTGCTGTCCTTCCTGAGCTTTCACATTTATCTGTAGATCAAGTCCAGGTCCTCAAAGTGCCTTCTGTTAATGCTCTGTGAGATGTTGATGTGTAGCCTCTGCCTGTGGCTGGCCAGACAGGGTGAAAGGCCAGGGGGGCTGCCCATGGATGCTCCAGTGGGTGTTCCCTCCAGCCCAGTTTCAGTGGGTTTTTTTGGTCTCTTGAAGCTGCAACTGGAGATGAGGCAGAGGGGCTGCCAATGGTACAGCTAAGCAGTGCCGAAGTGGAATTTTTTGTTCCTGCCCTGATCCCGGTCCCAAATACATTCATGCAGTCACTCTTCCCCTTGGCTATTTTAGCATAAAGTTGTCACTACAGTATTTCTGTTGCAATTTAAAAACTGGAATGAAAGCGTTAAGAATGTGACCTTGTACATGCTTTTAATACAATTCTGTGGCAGACCTGCTGGAACTGAGAACAGCTGATTAAAATACTTGTGGGGTATGAGTTAAGCTTTGGGCTTTTTTGTCCATTCTGCGTGTAGTGTTTTTGTAACTGCCTGAAAATTGGTATATCTTCCCGGTCTGTTTTGCTGTCATTAGTCTTTCTTCTTTCCTGTGCTTCCTGCTGTCCTTCAGATCCATCATGGAATTAATTAGTGGGGGAAAAAGAACAGGGAAAGAAATTTGTCCACTGCGCATGGCAGGAATTTGCTGGCAATGCTATCTCAGGTTAAGTACAGAATTGTAACGTGCCTTTCTGTAAGATACCAGGCATCTGCTCTGTGTTTCTTGCTTTAAAAGAGGATACGCAGGTTTTGTCTGGAAGATAAGGCCTATGGCCAAGACTGGAAATGTTGGCTACTTAGCTCTAGGGAGGAGAGGAGAGATTACAGTTCAACAAGCAAACAGGGCAAGAATATGGTAAACAATAGAAATGCTGACTCTGCTGCCCTCAGAAAAGGGTAACTTGAGCGCAAGTGGTTGAGAACCCACTGTTGGGAGGCCAGGAAAGAGCTGCTGTTTGGAAAGCAGAGGCAGGGATCTGTTAGAAAGGTCAGGGACTGATTGGATTAACTGGGGCCAGCACTGAAAGCTCATCAAAAAGAAAATAAGGTGGGGCAAAGCTTTTTTTAACTTCTTGCTGGTGGTTAGTCTTGCCCAGAATCAGGCACTGGGAACTCCTTAGAAGAGGCTGGAGCTTTCTCCCTGCTCCTTTGTCCCAGCAAAGGATGTGTCTGTGCTCCTAGCGTGAGCCTTCTTGAAGCCTGGTCTCTGCACACTGCAGAGTCTTGGATCGTATGGCCTTCTGCCCAAGCCTTCCTTCTCACCTCATGCCCATTCATAAAGCAGACCAGAGCATTGAGTTCTCTCCTGGGTTTCTCTTCTAATTCTGTTTTCATCTGTTTGTTTGCCGATGCTGCAATTCAAGCTGTGTCTGTTTATTCCTTGTAACATTCCCGTGTGCACATCTGAAGGGAAGTTTCTGTCATGTTTGCATCTTTAATTTAGAGGCACATACTCCTCTCTGGGTATGTGCTCTGGGCCACATGGGGCAGAGGAGTGGCTGAGGGAGTACCACTGGTTTTATGTATATCCTGTGCTCTGTCATATGCCTGGGACCAAATAGGAATCTGCTGTTTGCAAACACAAAACATGCAACTTGTAGGACCGTGGCAGTCAGGATGCAGAGATGTGTGTCTCCAGATGTTATGCATATCTGCTGTATTTTTTAATCTTTTCTGAGGTCTCTGTGAGGGAAAGTTTAGTGTCTAGACATCTCTGCCTGATTTTTTCATGTCAGAAAGTGCCAGTTTGGGCACTTTCCTACTTGTTACGTGTGTCTGAAAGCTGCTGCATCCTTGGTGGGTTTGCACAGCCTCTTACTACCAGCTTCCTGATAGTCTTGAGCTGATAGTTTTTTGTTATGTAGTCTTGGTGGGTTAATCTTTTATCAAGATCTCCCTTCTGGGTTTTGAGGCAGAGGTGTTGACATCCCAGTACTCCTAAAGAGTGAGTACGAAAGTAAGAGATGACTGCAGACATGGTGGAAAGCTCATTCCTGGAACAGTTATGGGAACTTGGGAGGAGAGAGGAGGCACTTGTGCCATGACAGGTTAAACTATACAGCTGTAACTCAGTCTGTGGGGAAGAAGAGAAGGAAAAGATGCGGTAGCAGTGTTCATTGTAACTATTTAACAGACAGATGTGGGAGACACAGAATTCACTCCAAAAGCTTTTCATTTCAAGTGTGCATCTAGGTTTCTCTGTAGGAGTCCTCTGCGAGCTGCTCCCTTCCTTTACCTTCTGTCTAACAATGGGGGCTCTTCTGGAGTCCTATATCTGAGTGTGGCTGGGAAATCAAAAAAATCAAAGTTACGGTGTCATGCCAAGTCCTGCCTCTGGTCATCTCCCTTCTCCCATGCCCCATGTTGCCTTTTTTCCCATTGGAGGTGTGTCCTCTGCATTTTGGCTAGGTGTTCTTCTAATTAGGTCCTTGGGAAGAGGCAGAACGCACCAAAGAAATCTGTAGCTAGAAATACTAGAAATACTGAAGGAGAAGGTGAAATACGGGAGGAAGGAAGATTTTTCAGGCTGTTGATGAGGTGGTGTTAGAGCAGGTTAAAACCTGCTGTTTGATGTTGACTCCTGAGCTGTTTCTGAAGCTGCTTCTATTTTTTGCTTCCAGACTGCCATCAGAGTGGGAATTGGTTCTGGAGTGTTTGATCGGGGAATTTGTTTCTTCCTTCTGGTGGTCAGACACGTACTTCTCTATGGTTCCTGTGTGTGGGAGAACTGTGTTTGCAAGGTGAGGGTTGGGGTGGGTCAACCAATGAATTTCATGTTTCTCTTGTTTCTCATGGCTTGGTTGTTGCTGTCACTGTTGAATCTCTTACTGTGACAAGATCATCCCCACCCACCCATGAGGCTTGGCATAGGAGCTGGTGTGCTGTGTCAGAACGAGTATCAGTACTGACAGTAGCCAGCAGGGAAATCCTTGGGAATATAGCAGCACTTTCCTCGAAATGCTTAGCTGGGTACTTAAAACATCCAGTGCCTAATAACTGTTGCAAAAAACCAACTAGTGAACTGCACAAGTAGAAAGCTGTAAGGTACCACCAGTGCCAAATCCATTGAGTGCCCCTGTTCCTCCAGCTGTGAGAGGTTCTCCAGACGTTCCCTCTGTCCTTGCTTGTGAACCTGTCCTGAGGACTTGAGAGTGCTCATGTGCTCATTCATGTCAGGCTAGAATAGGGGCAACAGTTGGCTTAGAGATATGTTGCTACTGATGAATTTTAACTTCTGTCTAAAATAGATATTGGGTACTTTAGACCTTGGGGCTGAAGTCTGAAAGATCAGTCCAGCTGTCTCATAGAGCTCCCTGTGCTCCTGACCATGCATCTCCCTTGGTTTGGCTCAGCTCCTTAAAGAAGCAGGAAACTGACCTGGATGCAGGGGAGTTGGGTTTGTGTGCAGGACCTGGGGAAGGCAGGGTGGAAGAACCAACAACAAATGCTTGGGTAAGCTAAGCCAAGGCTAAGCTCTGATTTACCAGCACCCTGTGTTGCTGTGGAGTCTGCCCACTGTTGTCTCTGTGCCAACTTTCCAAATGTCATGTGTTGGTACTACCTCAGGTATTGATACTGCTTCACGTTCCATGTCGATCTTTCCAGAGGAAACAGTCTTGGCTCTGTGTCATTAACATAGAAACCGATTACAGTTGTTTGTTTGTTTTTTTTTTTCCTTTAGTTCCATTAGAGCCAAGCAATCCAATATTGCATTCAGTATTTCCTGGAGCACATCAGCACTTTGCAGACCTCTTCCCTGCTCCCCAAAGCACCCCCAAGCATCCTGCCAGCATCACTGCAGAATTTGAGAGTGTGTCTGCAATCCCTTTAGCAGTAGGTGGGACACTGGTATACAGAGATCTTGGAGTGGTGTTCTGGAGATGTTGCCTGTACAGGCATGTGGTGGAAGAGGCTGCCAGTTTGCCAGGAAAGCAGATTTACTGCACAGAGAATTTATTAAATGAAATCAGGACTCCTTCCCTGATGTGTGGCCCAGCCAAGAGTGAGGGCTGCCTACCTTAGGTGTGGCTGAATACACTCAGGTTTTTTGACTGTTGCCTGACATGTTTTTTTTGAATATGTGTTTTGGTGAAATCCCAGCTTGATTATAGATGGCAAAGCACTATTTCTGCTTAATGAAACTTTTTTTGAGGAGGTGGCGGGGGGAAGCAGAGGTGTGACATTTCAGCTTCCTTGAGCTATGCAGCTCTCTGAACAATGGTGGCAGGGTGGTCCTTCCTACTGATGGAGTATCCTCTCAGCTGAAAAGGCAGCCTGAGATAGCTACTTGCCAGTGTTAGAAGGGTGCATTCAGTCAGGGCCATCCAGCAAATCCCTTTCCTCAGGTCTGGATTGCAGCACACCCTTTAGATGCTAATTTAGCAAATCTCCCAAGAAGAAACAGGGAAACTGTTAGCAGGGAAGAATACTTTTGTGGATCTTCAAAGGTTTTTCTAGGATTTCTCACAGTTTTGCACATGTGCTTTCATTGTATCGTATTTCTGGACACTTGTGAAGAAGGGAAGGCTTTTGGGAGTAAATTTTAGGCAGTCTTTTCCTACTTTGGGCAAGTTCAAGTCCATATTGCTGTTGGGATAGTTGTTGCCACGGGAGATGGAGGGGTGCAGAGATCAGGTTTGGCTGTTACTTTTGGGTCAGCTGTCATGTTTGAAAAGTCATAGGTTCAGATTTTTCTGGAAAGCACTGATTGGCATAAGCACAATTGGTTCTCAAGTGGAAGGTGCTGGAGTGAAGTACTTAATGCCCTTCTAGCAAACTAGACACTGAGGAAGTAATGGTAGGGGGGAATTGTCTCCTCTCCCAGCTCTTCTCTGCCTTCTGCTGTGCCCCTGAATGCTTATTTCTTCTCAACTGATTGAAGGAGAGGATCTGTCCAATCTGTGCCTTACGTGCCCTGTGGAGAAGAGAGGGCTTAGTGAGTAGGTGCTTTGGGTCACACCAGGCTAGGAACAGAAATGATCCTCCTGCCATCTTTTCTCCCTGTCTGCCCAGATGGGCTTTCTGTGGGCTTTGGTTTTTCTTTGGCAGTCCTGCACCTTTTTATTGGAAGACAGACCTCACTGAACATTTACTGGTGTCCTGTGGGCGTCCAGCTTCCTTTAATATCCTCGTTTCTGCCCCTTCCCTTGCTGTTCCCACTTCTCCCCTTCTGCCCTCTGCAAGAGCTTCATCCTTACGAAGCTCGAAACTATGATTTCAGCCAGTTTTGACAGTCTTCTCTTGACCTTCATGACTCAGTTCTTCCTCCTTCACTGTGGAGACATTTGTGATGTGATCTTTTCTCTCTTCTCGGTGCTGCTGAAGCTCCTGTATGTAACTCCCACTTATTGCTGATTTTGTGATGGTTTTGTTTTTACCCTGAAGTTAAATATCTGCAGAGTCTACTCAGTGCGGTTTCGGGCTCATGTTGTTGCCTGGAAATAAAATTAAGTATTGATCACTCGGCATTCAGCAGTCAAATGAGTTAATATATTAATTATGTGTAAGACTATGCCATTCCAGTAATGTTTGTTACCTACTGGCTGACATAGTATGTGCATGTGTTGAGAGGTAGGGTGTAGATGGACCTTGGAGTGGTGTTTGCTTTCTCTTTTGCCTTTTAATGGTTATGAGTCCCTTGACCAGTGGTGGTCTGGGCATTGCTGTTTTGCTGGTGCTGTTGTTTCTTGCCTGCTCCTGCTCATTGTTCTCCGCTAAGCATAAATTTTCAGAAGCCTTACACTACCTCAGTGGTTACTGCAAAATCCATTGGAAGCCAGGCTAGAGTAATCCCAGTTAACATCTTGCTTCCAGGGTCTTCCTGGGAAATGGCAGTGCCTCCCTTACTCAGACTGTCAGTGGTTGCCCTGATTCAGGAGCTGAGTAGCTACTGGCTGGAAGATGTGTCTCTGCCAACAGAGAGTGCGATGAAATCCACCTTGTCCTCCTTGCTCACTGGTGGTCTTCACTGCTCTGACTCCCACCCCTCCCTTAGACCTACAGAGAGGGTCCATCGTGGATACGTGGCTTAATGTGGGAAAAAATGTTTCTCTGCTGTGAAGTCTTGCTACCAGTTCACATTGGATTCTGTCCGTTAAAAGTCTTTGAAAGCCTCTGGCCAGAGGCAGCTTTTAATAGGAGCTGTGTAATTAACCTGAAACAGTCCCTGCCAGCTTCCACTGTGCCACAACTGGTGTAAAACATCACATAGCTTGACCTCAGTGTATGTGGTGGGTGATTCTTCACGTGGCCAGAGAAGGGCAGTGGAGCTGGTGAAGGGTCTGGAGCAAAAGCCTGATGAGGAGCAGCTGAGGTAGCTGGGAGAGGCTCAGGGGAAAAGGAGGCTCAGGGGGGATCTTCTCATACTCTACAACTCCCTGACAGGAGGGTGCACCCAGATGAGGCTCGGGCTCTGCTCCCAGTGAACAAGGGACCAGAGGAAATGGCCTCATGTTGCACCAGTGGAGGTTTAGATTGGATACTGGGGAAAATTTCTTCACTGAAAGGATGGTCAGGCATTGGAAGGCGCTGCCCAGGACAGTGGTAGTGTCACGTCCCTGGAAGTGTTCAGAAGGCGTCTATGGTGGCTTAGGGACATGGCCTAATGGTGGAACCTGCACTGGTAGGTTAGTGGTTGGATTTGATGATCTTGGAGGTCTTCTCCTGATATCCAACATAAACTTCTCCTGCCTCAGCTCCCTGCCCTTTCCTCAAGTCCTGTCAATGGTCATGAGAGTAAAGTGTCTGCCCCTCTGCTTGCCTTTGGGAGCATGTTGAAGACCACAATGTTGTCTCCCCTCAGTCTTTCCAAGCTGAACAAAGTGACCTGAGCCACTCCTCATAAGGCTTCCCCTCCAGACCCTTTCCCATCCTTGTGGTCCCTCTTTGGATGCTCTCTGTCAGCTTGATGTCTTTTTTTGTATTGTGGTGCCCAAAACTGCACACAGGACTCGAGGTGAGGCCGCCGCAGTGCAGAGCAGAGTAGGACAATCTCTTCCTTTGACCAGCTGGCAATGCTGTTTTATTTTATTTGTTTTATTAGTTTCTCTTCTTTCCCCAACACTTGCCGTCAGGTAGAGTGTGCACTGTCTTTGCTCAGCGGGATGGAAGGGCTGAGCCCTGGGATTCTTCCTGCCTCTCTTTTTCCATCTCCATCTGAGGAAAGGTCCAGCTGTAGCTCTTGCTACTGGCTGCATCCCTGCCTTGTCAGATGATTAAGGGAGTGGTTTCTGTGGGCACTTGTTTCACCAAGCTGCACAGTGAATATGGTCTGGTTGCCTGTCCTTCCTTGTTTCAGTTAAAGAAATGATTCCAGATGACACAATCTGTTTGAATCCCTCCAAGTCCTGTTTTTCCCAGGAAGATAGCTTTGAATGCTAAATCTGAGGAAAACTTGGTACTTCTACAAACAAACCAATGAATCCATGAAACGTATTGTGTGTAGGAGTGGGGGGGAAGGTGGGGCTCTGCATGTAACAGATTCTGGTGTTTGTGGTAATCCCTGAGAAACAGCGAACAACTCCACAACTCGTTCTGGGTGCTGTCTCGTACCTCCTCCTGTGTGCTGCTGGTCTGCTGCCAGTGCTGTAGTGGCACCTGACAGTGACATATTTGTCTGTCTACCTTGGGAGTCTGTCCCTCTGTGCTTTTGTCCTTCTAGCCTCTGAGCATTTTTAAATCCATATTTTGTTTGGCTCTCTTCCCTATTTTTGTCTGCTCTGTCATCTTTCCGCAGCACTCCATCAGGCCACTGCTTTGGCTTTGAGGGGAAATGCAACATAAAATGCTGCCTGAGGCAGGTATGGTTGGAACTAGATGATCTTTAAGGGCTCTTCCAACCCAAACCATTCTGTGATTCTGTGATAAAATGCAGTGTCTCTACTGAATCCATCCATTGGGAATGTAATAACGAGAACAGCTGAGCAGAGCTGCCTGCTCTAAGGTACTGAAAGAGCATATATGAAGGCATAGGTAAAAGAAATGCCAGGTGCCAAAAACAGTATAAGAAAGGTTATAGGAGCCAGTGGCTGGAGATGGAAAATTTCCCTAGAGAATGCTAATTTATTTGTCTACTAGCCAATATGCAGTTAAAAGACAAGGAAATTAAGGTAGACTAATGTGTTCTTGTTTTTTGCATAAATTAGAAGCACCAGATAAAATCCAATAGTGTAACTACTTCAGATCTAGATCTTTCACTGTGTAATACTGCAGAGATACTGAACTACTGATTTTTTAAAACTTCTCAAAGGACAGGCTAGTCAAAGGTAATCTTATTAGCAGGAAAGGAAAGGATATTTTGCTGAAAACCTCTTTCAAATGCAGGCCTGCAAGGCGTTGTCAAAAAGCGTAGCAATGTTTCAGTATTCTGCCTCCCTTAGTAAGCCCTAAGAAGAGAATTTACCCATTGGTAAACATGGATTAGTCCTGGTCTCAAAATAAATCTCATTCCAGAGATTCATTGCTGTTCAGGCTTTTATAGAAATGGTGTTCTGTTCTTCTCACTGCCCTTTATTGAAACTGCAACATCTGCACAAATAACTACGGTGCATGTATCTCTGTTGCTAAAATATAAATTTTTATCCTATGTGAAAGGACTTTTGCCAACTGTCCAAATTGTGCTGCACACTCACTGGAGTCCACTTTGGTAGTCCACTTTGGTCAGATAAAGCAGGTTGTTTAGGACTGTGTCTAGTCGGGTTTTTAATATCTCCATGGATGGAGACCTGGGGGCTCCATAACCTCCTGACAGTTTAAAAAATCATAAAAATTATCCCAAAAACAAGTGGTTCAGTGTGTGCTCCTTGTCGCTTGTCACTGGGCACTATTGGGAATAGTCTGTCTCCCTGCTCGTCTTCCTTTCCATCAGGTATTATGCACATTGATAGGATTTCCTTTGAGACCTCTCTCCCAGCTATCTCAGCCTCTCCTCAAGTAAAAGATACTCCAGTTCCTTAATCGTCTTAGTGGCCCTTGTCTGGATTAACTCCCCCAAGTGTGTATCTTCCTTGTCCTGGGGAGCCCAGGAGGGGACCCATCACTCCAGATGTGGCCTCACCAGTGCTGAACACTGAGGAAGGATCACTTTCCTTGACCTGCTGGCAGCACTCTTAAAGCATCCCAGGACACCAGTGGCTGCTGTTGATGCAAGGGCATATGGCTTGTGTTCAACTTGATTGCCCCCAGGCCTTTTCTGGAAAGATGCTCTCCAGCTGGGCGAGGAGTGCTTCATACCCCAAGTTTATGTGCTGCTTCCCAAAAATAGTGTGAGTGCTGGTTGGAAGAAGGACAAGTGGCTTGCTAGGTCTCCTCAGACAAAGGAAAGGATCAGCAATGGGACAGAGGCACTAACAGATCCTGTCAAACCAGCAGGAACAGGGAAGCAGGTATAGTGAGTATAATCCTAAGGAGAGTCACGTGTTGCTTATCTGCAAAACTTCTGCTAGGGCTGGATGTTGCACCTTTGGGAAGGCTGGTCTTTAGGGAAGTGAGGATTGCATGTGCTCCCAGGGGAGCTTTCCCATGAGAGTCTGATCTTGAGGAATATATATCCTTTTATATATTTATATATATATGTATTCTTGTATCTTCCTCTGTCTGAATTGCAGCAGAGGAAGCTGCTGTAACTGGATGGCAGTGCTTAATTCCACTGTACAAGCTCACCAACTTTTCTTCTTCAGGAGTATCTTGAGCCAGTATTGTTTACTCTATGTGAGGGAGGGTCCAGGCTTCCCTGGTGCTGCCTGAAGCAGCATTTGGCCTCAGCTCCACTGTCTGCACTTCTTGGGGATGTGACTCTTGGGCTTATATATGGGTGGTGGAAGCAAAGAAAGCGTTGGTTGATTGTACTCTTTGAGGGGGCTGGGGCCATGAAGTTGCCCTCAGAAGCCTCTGGGGGGGTTTCTCTGCTCGCAGTGTTAAGGCAGGATGTTGGAATGGTCAGGTTTCTTGGCTGAGTGTGGAAAGTCTGAGGCTGTTGCAGACGTACAGCTCCTTGGACCAGCCTGATTGCAAGAAGGCTTTGCCATTCATACAATCATAGAATCGTTATGGTTAGAAAAGCTCTCTTGAATCCCACCATTCCCCCTGCACTGCCAAGCGTACCCCCAAGCCATGTCTCCAAGTGCCACATCCACACACCTTTTGAATGCTTTCAGGGATGGTGCACTGATGCTGTAGCCTCTGCTGCTCTTGTGGCTGGGTGACCTTTTGTAAAGCTGGAAGCTTAAGCAGAACTTGTTGAGAGCTGCTGGGCATAAAATTACATTCACTGTGATCACAGGTATTTAAATTGTTTATGGGGCTGCACAGAGAGCAAATACATGGCAGAGATAGCAAGGAAAAAGTCAACTTTTTTGCCATGCTGTTCCTTGACAAATTAGAATATTTGCACTGTGTATTTGATGGTACTTTTGGAGAACTCTTTCATTGGAAGAAAAGTACACACACTTGTTGCATGTACATGGAAAAGGGTGTGGGGGGTTAAAATGTCTTTTCTTGTAAGCAGACTCTTTCTCCCAAAGCTGGAAAACCCTGTTTCTTGAAGGAGATCACATGTGGTCTTGGAAAGTCCCTGGCATGGCATGTGTTTCCCAGGGCACCTGTCTGTGGGTGAGCCTTTCTGCATTTGTTTTGTGGGCTTTGAAGTTTTCTGTGCAGGGAGTACTGACACCTGTCCTTTTTTTTTTTTTTTTCTTTTTTTCTTCTTTTTTCTTTTCCCCACGGCAGGGGTTTGGAACAAGTTAGTCTTTAAGGTCCCTGCTAGCCCAAACCATTTATGATTTCTTTGATTCTCTGTGCCTGAAATAGCAATACCAAGCTCCTGGCTTAAACAAGGCATTCTGCAGTCTTTGTGGCACGCTTGGCTCAGAAATCCGGGTTCCCTGTGGCATTTCAGCCTTGGTTATAAAAATAACCTTCAGCTGCACAAGTGGCTTTAGGAACAGTGACACACTGGGCCACCTTGAGCATCCGCTGTGTGCCTGTCTGTGACTGAGCCTTTGAAGGGCAGCCTCTGTGCTGGGGAGGGCTGCTGAGAGCATGCCAGTGGGAAGGATGAGGACCTAAAACGGAAAAGGCCTTGGGCAGAGGAGGAGGAGGAGGCGCTTTTACCTTGTGGCAGGGGCCGAGTGTGCTCGCAGTGCTTAAGACACTATATGGAAGGGCAGACTTTGTCTCGGAAGTCGCCTTTCACAGCCTGCTGTGCAGATTGTGACTTCCTGGTCACCTCCTGAGGGGATGTGCTCCCGCCTCAAATGGAACATCACTTGTGTACTTCTGTGAGCTGAGTCTGAGCTCTGCTGCACTGGGAGGCCTTGTGCCCCTGCTGGGGCTGCCTGGAGCCTGGGGGTGTTTACCAGGCCTAATGGAGCCATGACCTTGGTGTGAGGACACGAGCTGCACTGCTGCTCTGGGTTTCCAGTGAGAAGCCAGGCTTGGAGATAGGCTTAGCTTCAAATAACCAGGGGATCTGAAGGGGCTGAGAATGCAGATCCCACTTTTTGTAGGATGCCTTCCACATTGGGGCAAGAGGAGTGCTTGCGTGCTGGCGTAATTATTAAGTGTGAACAAAAATAATGTAGCTTGTTTTAGATCATGCAAAGCAAATGCTGTATCCGTGGAGAAACCTGCCCTGGCCCAGCAGGAGGTGTCACCTTTTCCTCCAACACTGGTTCACAAGCCTGCTCAGGGTGTGGCAGGGCTTGGGCTGGGCAAAACTCAAAAACATGTTTTCTGTGCCCACATACAGGTATCAAGCTGTCCCTGGAGGCTCCTCTAACAGCAAGAGGACAAAGAGCTTGGATGCAACCCCCTTCCTCTGTCCTTGCCACCTCCAAGCCTTGGTCACACTAGTGAGACTTCTGCATCAATGCTTTTGGGAGCAGTGGAGCTGGAGGTCACTGATTGGGAGCTCTGGGTGGGATGAGGGCAGGGAGCTGTGGAACATCCTCTCTGCCAGAGGACATCTTGGCTGGCCTTTTGCCTGGCCCGTGTTGTCCCTCAACTCTGTTCCTAGGGGAATAAGAACACCTTCAGGGGTTGTGCATTGACAGCTGCTGGGTCACAGCACTGTTTCGTGTGCCCCAAGAGACTGTCCTTACCATTTCCCAGGCTCTTTCATTGGACAAGAGTAGCTCACAATTTACAAGTGATACTATGTAATTTAAAAAAAAAACAACCCCAAACCGCACCCAATATTCTGCTTTTGGATGTAGTCTGACTTCTTTCATGAGCTCATCCCACAGCTGTAGGCATATGCTCCTTCTTGCTGTTACACAACTGAGGCTAAAATTAACACATCTGTTGTTATTTAACTTCAGTTTGCCAAAATACTATGTTTTGAGCAGCAACAGCTTTACAGTTATGTATCATCGGGGTTTTGGGAATAATAATTAATGTTGCATGTTGTTTCTTAATGTCTCATAGCCGAGGTGAAGCTTTGCAGGGGGGACCAAATGCCTGGTGCTGAAGGACCCTCCTCTGTCCATGTGGCATTGCACAGGTTTATTGAATATTTCTGCTCATGGCCAAATGCTCCAAGTAATGTAGTTTCCTGGAACTGTCAAACCCCCTTGGTTGTGGAGCCAAAATTAGATAGTGGGATCTTGGGGCAGGGAAGCCTGTAGTGTTACAGCTTTGACTCAGTCCAGCTTCTTTCTGAATGTCTAGAAAGGATAAAATGGGGATTTCTAAGGTAGGATTTATAGGTATATTTAGTCTAAGGAATTCTTTATGAAAAGTAGTCATATATATGTGTGTGTGTATATATATATATATATATTCAATTTTTATTTTTAGTCTGAGTCCTTTACCAAAAAAACCCTCAAGATTTCTGAAATTAAGGAAGCCATCCTCAAACATCTGCTTCTCTGCCATGAAAGCAGGATCCTGAGAATTGCCAGAAGTAGTACCAAATGCTTGATGTAGGTGGCAAAAAGCTATTGTGTTTGTTTTTAATCTGTTTATATCTGGCGTGTCTTGTACTGCACAGATCAGAGGGAAGAAAGAAAAAAACATGTTCTCGCTAAAACAAATAATTGTCAAGTTTACAGTATGGAAATTACCCTTAGCTAATGTAATGGGGCTTGCTCACCTTTCCTCCACACATAGGGTTTCAAAGGCAAGTGTTGTTAAATTACCTGTGGAATGGGCTGGAGAGGGGGATTCAAACCCTTCCGATTTCACAGGAAAATAATTAAAATGGAGCTGCGGTTTGGCTTGATCTCAGAGGTGCTTGCAAGCTAAATAAAAATAAAAGACTGCCTTGGGGACAGTCTGTGCCATTAATTAAACTAGCTAAATTCTGCCTTCACTGCTCTCCAGTGGGTTTCCAGTGGTTTTGGCATTCAGCATTGCAACTGGAAGCTGCCAGACACAACTTTGCACCTTCCAGCAGCTGAACAGCCTTCTGAGGGGCAGGCTAGGATATGGACATTGGAGTGTCTAGGGAGCCAAGTGATGGAAAAGGGCAGGAACTGGCTGCTGGCCGCAGCGCCTTTCTCTCAGGCACCCTCTGGTTATCTGTGGCCACCTTCACCCAGCCAGCAGCGAGGTTGGGTTCCTGCTGGGAAAACAGCTTGTGTGTTTCCTTAAATATTCCACTACCGTTTGGGGGGAAAAAAACACCAACCCAAACCTGAATTGCTGTTATTACTAGAATTGGCCAGCTGGCTGAATTGGGCCTTTTTATTTTTGTTAACGAATGCTGCCAGGTGCTGTTTTTCCAGTGAAGTCATGAGTATGTTTCCAGATGAGGGGCAGATCTTCCCAGCACTGCCATGGCTGAAATCTGGGCAGGCTGGAGCCGCTGTGGTGTCCTGTGCAGGCAGCCTTCTGGAGATCATTGGGGTGTGATAATAATTCCATAATAATAACGTGTATGTAGTAATTGACTATAATTCATCCTTTTTTCCCCTGAAACCACAGAAATATGGGATGATCGGGGGTGGGCATAACTCAGAGTTGGTTATTGGACCATGCAATTTGTTGTTTCAGCATCTGCTTTGATACCACAACAAACATGGTTTTAGTAAGTGCTTTTTGGGAATTTATTTTTCTGGGAAACAAGGCTGTGGAAGCTCCAGCTTCATTCTCCCTGTCGTAGAAACTCAAAACATGGTGATGACTGTTGGTTTTATGGAAAGGTCCCCTTAGCCCCAGCAGGTTCGTTCTGTTCTTAAGAAATTACTAAAGGATGCTTTTGTTTAAATCATCCTAAAGGATCTGTCCTTCAGAGAAGTTATCCTTAGTGAGTTGTTTTCATAATTGTAGTGAATTCCTTTTCATAATTGTATTGAATTTCTTCTCTTTCTTTTGGGGGGGGAAAAAAGGGGTACTTTTTCTTCCCCAGACTTAAGAATAAGCTAAAGTGAAAGGCGTGATCTTTGAGGAGCTTGTTACTCCATTGGAATTCTGGTATTTCCAGCACATTTCAGGAGAAAAGTTGGCTAAAGTCAATTTTGTTTTAAACGCGTGAGATAAGATATAATTTCATAGCACTTGCAACAGATCTCCAGTCAAAATATTTGTGATGGTATTTTACTTTGTATTGGATATCACTGCTCAACAGCTGCTTTCCAAATACTGAATTTGGTAAATAGTAGGTACTAGTCTTTTTTACAGGCTGCTAGTGATCAGCTGCTCCTTAGGGCTGCCCTGGATATATTTCAGAAATTTCTCCTTGTGAGGGTGGGGAGGCCCTGGCACAGGTTGCCTGGAGAAGCTGTGGCTGCCCCATCCCTGGAAGTGTTCAAGGCCAGGTTGGATGGGGCTTGGAACAAGCTGGTCTAGGGGAAGGTGTCTCTCCCCATGGCATGGGGGGTTGAAATGGGATGAGTTTTGAGGTCCTTTCCAATCCAAACCATTCCATGATCCTATGCTGATGATCTGATCTACTTGTTTCTTGTTTTTTAACTCACAGCGAGGCAGATTTGATTTGGTTGGCTAGAAGCTGGGGTGCAGGGTAGCCTCTGGATCTGCCTGCAGCCTGCCTGCTGTGCCAGCAAGTTCAAAAGCATCAAGGGTTGAACAGAATCTGTTGTGCAGGAGCCAGGCTCCATCTCATGTCTCTTCTCTTCTAGGTTTGGAAGAAAAAACAGTTCTTTCCAAAAAAGAGAAGATGAAGCTGAGGAAGGAAAGATGGCTGCAGAGTGAGTATTCCTGTGACATGGCATCACAGAGCATAGTTCTGATGGATCTCTGGACACTGGATTTGGGTGACAGTGCTGGAAGAGGCTGAACACTTCTCAGAAACCTTCATCCCTCCCCAGCACTGGGATAAAAGTTCCATGTATTGTTTCTCAGTATTCAGCACCAAGACTCAGTCATTGTCCCAGTTCTACTTTTGATTTTTTTACCATGTGTATTATATGTGACTACATAAACCCTTCGTTTATCCAGAAGGGCACTGTGCTCATGTAAGTTTAGCATATTTTTCTATCTTTTAAAGCTCTGGTACAGATGTGAGTAGCTGTCTAGTGAAGCTCCTCCTCGCCCAGGAGCTGTGGAGATGGCAGGACACGCTGGAGCTGAGCTCCATGCTGCCACCAGCTAATCCCAAACCTCTGTGTTGAGAGCCTGCAGTGGGCTCTCCTGCCGCTTCAGTAAGGGAGAACTCTGGACACTGCTGGTTATGTTACTGCTCTTTCCCACATGCTACAGGTCAGTGAACCCACTTACCAGACAGTCTGGCCTTTCTTGAGGCAGTGAAATATGAACTAAACAAACCCAGCCCATGGCAGAAATGTTTTTCTTCCCTGTGGGAAGTGTCTGTATTTTTGCTTTGAGTGTCTTAGCACAGTAGGGGACTATGCTGTCCTACCCAGAGAAGCAGAAGGATTCCTTGTGTCAGCTGAAGCTGTTCTTGGGACAGGCTTTTCTCCTAAGACCTTCTTGCTCAACAGAGTTGGACACAGACTGTGTTTGGGGCAGAGGGATGCGGCTTTCTGCTACACCAAATGCTCTCTGTGCGTGAGCTCTGAGCACAAGTTCATTAACCTTTGATTTCACCAGTTGCACTGAAGGCGTGTCTGGCTCTTCTTAGATAAAAAGCTAAGAATTTAACACGCATGAGTGTGAAGGAAACCTCCTCCCAAACAACCAATCAACGGCTTCTGAGTGCCTTGACATCTTGCTTGGACACAAAGCACAGATGGCTGTGCTAGTCAAGGTCAGCTGCTTTGGAAAAGCCCAGGAGCAGGAGGCTATCTTAATCCAGCCCTTCCGATGCCTTTGTAGCATCAGTCTTTCCCAAGATCGTGTGTGCTATTTTGGCCCTGCTGTGGCCTCCTTCCCTTTCTCTTGGCTCTGAAATTGCTAAGATGAGGGAATACGAGTGAAATGCAGAGGCTTTGCTTTGAGGAGAACACCAAGACAGTAAACTCCAGGCCAAATTATCTGTTTTAGGAGATACTAGGTGTTAGAAGTGCTTTACAGGCACAGAAGTACCTAAAAGCTGTGCGAGTTCTTTGTGGAGAAAGAGCTCTTTGTCCCTCAAAAGAGAACCCTACTTGGACTGCTGAAGTTATCACTACATCTGTTTTCCTAAATCTGAGTTTGTTGTTTCTTGTCCCAGGGCTGCTTTTGTGACACTGGATGCCAAGATCCTGGGAACTAAAGTTCAGCCCAGTAGTGCAAAACTTTCTTCCATTCCAATAAGTAATATTAGGAGAGACTAGAGAGAGGAAAAAACTTATGTAATGCTTCAGACATTAGAAGTATGCACATTTAAAAATACATATATTGCATGGCTCCTCAGATGAGCAAGACTTCATAGGAAAAGAATTTGGGATGTTTGCGCAGAATCAGGTGTCTGAAAATTTTAGGTACATACTGTTTATGAAAGCACTGAAGTAGTCAGCTTCGTAAAGCCAGACCAAAAAAAGAAGTAATGCAGAACGGAAAGCTGTGTTCTTGGCAGGGATTGCTGTGAGGAGAAGTGTTTCCAATCCTGATTTGTCACAAACATCCGTGTACAGCAGAACTGTAGTTCATGGAAAAACTGTTGGTCTTCAACTCAGCTGAGTTGGAGAACAAGCAAGGTTAAAGGTTATTAAAGGAGGCAGCCACTGAATTTGCGTTCTGCTTCCTTGACTGTGGGAGCAGGATTAGACCCAGGATTGTGGTTTGTAAGTGGGATTGGCTGCTTTTGTGCTCCCACCAAACATACTTGAGCTTCTGTGGCCATGCTGCCTTAGGAGCTGTTGGCCTCCCTGTGTCACCAACTCAGCCCCATGGCTTCTGGCACACTGTCATGTCCACACAAGGAGTTTGTAGTTCAGCACTGAGGTGCATCCTTGCAGTTGTCCAAGGGACTTTTGGGGAAGGTGGGGCATCTTGGGAGTTCAGCTGGAGGCTTGTAGCAGTGCTGGGCTTTTGTGGGCTATCCTAAAGGACATATTCTGCTGGTGCTCTCCCTGGAAGCTGCTGGCTTTGAGAAGCGTGGGCAGCTGTGGAACTTAGTGCTACACCAGGGAGCCTCAAAGACTGAGGCAGAAGTCTGTGGCTTTCAATGCCCACCTCCTAAGGCGAAGAAGGAGACAGATGTAACATTTGTGGAGTTTTCTGTGCCCACACCCTTGTCAGAGCTGCTTCTGGGAGACCGGGAAACCCAATCCTGAGAAAAGCCGTCTGCATCTGCCACTTGGTGCAGTGCTTTTCCAAGGGTCCAGTTTATCCAGCATCTGGCTGCTTACACTCCACAATGAGTCATGAAAGTGGAAAACAACTGACATTAAGTCCATCTTTTCTGCCTATGTTAGGAGACGGTTGTTTGGTCCCAACAGCAATGCAGAGAGGGGGCTGTGCCTGTTTAAGGCCAGATACGGAGTTGACTGTATTTGGGTTGTCCCTTCCCCTCTTGTTTCCCAATTCCATGCAAGGTCAGTGTGGTTTTTGCCACGCCAGGACTCCTGTGCCATTTCGCTGTGAGCAATGAACAGTGTAAGGGATGGAAACAGACAAAATCAGTCTGGGAATTTCACTTCCCATTGCAGTGTCAGAAGGGATGTATATACTTACAAGCAAATACATCAACGGAGGGAATGAGCCAGCTGCATTTTGTTCATTTTTCCCTGGTTTAAATCACTTCTGGCCTGCTGTAAATGGTAAAGCAACTTATGAATTTCTTAGCTCAAGGGTTATCTCCTGCAGGTGTTGCCCCTTCTTCCAGTAATGCTTTGTTTCTGACGCAGAAATAGAAAGTGTAAAGATGGCCAAGGAAAAGCAAAAAGCTGAAGCGAAGCGGAAAGCCACACCTGTGGTGGGAGACATGCAGCCCTTGATGGAAGCCCTGCCTGAGCTCTCTGACCTGACCACAGGTGGCAGGGGCAGGAAGCCTCTCAAAAGGTATGTGCCATTTAGGGATGGGCTATGTATTTCCCTTCTTCCTGTGGGGTGAAATGTCCTTCTGCTCAGCTTGTAGCTACAGGCAACGGTCAGGAGAACAGGGTCTCATTCTCAACTCTATTTTAACCCTTTCTATGCTTCACCTGACACAAGAAAAAAGGATGAAACGTGTCTTCCGAACCCACAGCTGAGAGGGGGACCATATTGCTCAGATGAGGCTTGGCATGAGACAGGCTGGGAGCATCCAGATGTTCTGGGAGTTGCAGGAGTGGCATGTAGGTGTCGACATTGTAATGCTGCTGAGCTCACCCGATAACCTGGACTTGTGGTGTTGCAGCCTGACATTCCATCCTTCCAAACCTTCATCCAGGCTTTCTCCTGAGGCAGTTCAAGCCCTTTGAGCAGAGCCCTTTGTGCTCTGGCCAGAATCTTTGTTGTCTTGTAGTGTGACTTTGGCCAAAAGCATGGCTGAGTTGGCTGTTCCCTGTGCACTGTCAGCTCCCTCTCTCCCTATCCCAGACCTTTGCCAAAAGTCTCTCCTTTTAGAAGCCCGAATTGGCACAGTGGAGGTGGGAGTTTGACATGGGCTGATGTCACCTACATTGCCTGTGACCTGCTAACCCCAAACCAGCCCCACTTGGTACTGGCATGGGGGAGCTACAGGCTCTTCTTCCCCTTGCTGGCTTCTGGCTTCCTGGATGTCTGTATAGAAGTGTTTGAAATAATCAGAGGAGGCTTTTAGAGGATTTGAATCATTACAGAAAGGAAGGGTAATACTCTGGTGATTTGTCAGCAGTATTAATAAAAGATTAGATTCTCCAGGAATTTGATCTCCTGCAGGGTAAAAGCGCATTACAGGGAGGTTTTTATTCTGTTTTATAATGAATGAAGGCAATGAAGTATAATGAAGCTGAGCTGCTAACAGGGTCCAAGTGAACAGGCAGTATGCTGGTGGTTTTGGGGAGAAATCCAGACAGGAACGTGCTCTAGAATAACTTTCCTTTAGGTTTTGTCATCCTCTGCAGAGCTGCTCACCTCTGAAGGGACTGCCATGGTGACTTGGTGGCATACACAGATCTGGCAAGCCCTGCTCTGGTGACCAAGGGTTGCCATCCAGCTTGAGAAAGGATTTTCCTGAGCTTCTGTGAGCATTCCAGGCAAACTAAGACCAGAAGTTGTTCCTGTGCTGAGCTGTTAAAAATGAGAAGAGGAAGAGGAGAGAAAAATGAGCAGGAACTGATTGAATAGAGAAGGGTGATGGCGATGAGTGACGTGAGGGAATGTGAGGCAAGGACAGTAAGAAGAAAGGAAGAATGGGGGTAAAAAAGGCAAAATAAGAGGATGGAGGGTGGCATGCCAGAGAGGGAAATAGGAAGAGGAGGTCACTGTAACAAGAGACCAGATCCTGCTGTCTTGAAGAGAAGATGAGAAATTGTTGTGTTTCCTGACCTTTGGGCAGATCAGGTGGGGGTGGCCGTAGCACCCAGCAGTATGGTAATATTCCTCCTTGATCCCTGCTCCAACAGAGAGGTGGGATGCAGGCCCTCTTTCTCCCCCTTGGCCTGTGTGCTGGGGCTCTGCTTCAGGGCAAATTGGGGAGGAGCTACCCCACGGGGGCAGAGCCTTTTCCCAGGCTCTTTCTCCCCTGTTAACTTTTGTATCTGTGTAATCCTGAAGAATGGAAATTTCTTCTCCTTTCCTTAATGTCCAGTTCTACCGGCAACTCCCCTTGTGCACCACAAGTCCCAAAAGCAATCTCTGCCCTTCCTGTGTGTCCCTTGCTGGGGCTGAGTGCTGGCTTTGTGGTAAATCTGCTGCTGCTTGGCATCGGGCACCATGAGGGATGGGATTACACCTCTGGTCTCCTTGGACTTTGCCCAGGAATAAGGAATGCGTAGAGACATGGGAGATCTATATCTGCTGCTGTGCCTCTTCTGCACATAGTGCACCATCCTGCATTACAGCATGTTATATCCCAGTGATCCCCCTGCAGGAACCAAAGCAGGGCTGGCAGCTCCCTCCTCCTGCTGAGTATCCATGGTGCTCCGTGTAACGGATGGCTGTGGAGGCTGGAGCTCTGCGGTGTCAGCAGGGAACATGAACTGTGCAGACGTGACGTGTAGTGGGGAGGGGAGGTTCGAGGGAATCTTTTCTCTAAGCAACAGGATCGGTTTGACCTGGAGGTCAGTGATAAGCAGAAAGTGATCTGGGCATGGACAGCTAATGACCAGTTCTGGCACTGAGCGATCTGGTTTTCCTGTACTGCCTCCTGCTCTGTCAGCCTCAGGTGGAAGGAGTTTGCATTTCCCTGCAATGCCTGTCTGTGGAAATAATAGCCTTTCAGGACAATTTCCATGCAGGACAATTAATTACCTATCCTTTTTGGAAAGGCAGTCCTTGGACTCTTTCCATCTACACAGCCATTGCTAAATTAATGCTCTAACACTCACTTGTTTCTTCTCTCTACAGCCACATAAAAGCAAAGGCAGAACCAGCAGACTTCTGTCTGATGAAACAAGTTCAGAAACATCAGCTCCTGTAAGTACCCAGTTGTCAGTGTCCTGTTCCTGCTGAGCCTCGTGGAATGGTTGAGACTGGAAGGGACCCGTGGGGGTCACCTGGTCCAACCCTCGTGCTCAAGTAGGATCACCTAGAACTGGCTGCTCAAGACCCAAGTCCATATGGCTTTTGAATATCAACAAGGATGGAGAACTTAAATGTGTCCAAGTAACGCCTGGACTTAGTCTGGCAACTCCTTATTCCCTATCTGTTGGATAGTTTATACTGCTATCAAGAACTTCATTTTCCCTCAGCACAGCACTCCTGGGGCTAGGCTCTGTGATCTGGCAGTGTTTGCTTTCTTGTTTCCAGGATTTCTGTCAGTTTTGAGCCATTCAGCTTCAAACTGAGTCTGAACAGTCAGGCTGCAGATCCAGCACTGCTCTCCATGAATACCTTCTCTGTCAGAAACAGGCCAGTGTTGGTGCTGGGATGCCCTTCTTGCTCAGTTCTGCTTTGCTTTACTTTTTCGTGGTCTGGGAAGTCTATGCTTCTTGAGATGGAAAAAGTTTGGAGGAAGGTCTTGAGGTTTCTTTCCCAAGGTATTAGTTCGGATGAGAGGTTCCCTAAGCCTCACCTTATTACCCCAACCCAAGCTTCAGGAGCATTGGCTCCTCTCTGTTTCTCTGGCAGGAGCATTGAAAGGAAGGGCCGTGCTTGGGAGGGAAGTAGCTGAGCACTACCTAGTGTGTGTCTGGCGAGGCTGTGGAGAGCCTGGCAGTCTGAGGGAGGTGGGGATGCTGCAGTGGATGTGGTTATGTGAAAACTCACAGGTTTTTTTTATACTCCTTCTCTGTTTTTGTCCCTCTGTGCTTGCTTGCTATTTACAACAAGGCCATTTCCCCAGGAAGCAGCTGTGACCAGGCATGCAGAGGTAATTCTGTCATGCTCTTCCCATGGTGTCCAGCTGTTGTTGCATGTAGGATTACCAAGGCTCAATGTTTAGCAATAAAGAGAGTCAGTAGATGAGCTCTCTAAAGAGAATTTGATCTTGTGCTGGTGCAATCTGAAGTCATTTTCATTCCTGGTGATTCACCAGATCCACAGTCTCTTGTTTCTGGTTTACTAGGGAAAAGCTATAAAAAAAAACATTCCCAAGTGATGCTGGACACTATCATGATTGTTTGTGTCTCTGTGGCATGAGATCGAAGACTCTGGCTCCCATGAAGCTGGCAGCAATTTGAGCTTTGCCCTTGGCTCAATTAGGTGTATTCTTGCACTGTCTTTCTCTGAGATTTACACCCAGGATCACTCTGTCTCAACAGAAATCTGCTGCTTTGTGAGTTGATCCTTATCTGCTCAGTTCCTTTCACATGAGGCACTTACAGAACTGGTGTGTTGTTTTTCTTTCCTCAGAGAGGAGGAAGTGGCTCGGTTTCATGAGGTTATCACCGATCCCCACTACAGAGCCAATCCCCTCCTGGACATCAGCAAACACCTCTCCGAGAGGCTGAGGCAGGGGGAAGAAGGGGAACCCCTTTAGAGCTTCAGCTGGGCCCAGACATGTGCAGGCTGCGAAGGAGCACATCCCTGGCACAACCTCCTAGCCACTTCAGTCCTTGGAAGCAGTTCAGCAGATGATTAAATCCAACAGCCCTGGTTTCTGTCTGCAGCAATAATGCAACTCTCTCCTGACAGGGGCAGCTGCTCCTTTACAGGCAGTCTGTATGGAGCAGGGTGTTCTGTGAGATTCCTGTGCAGGCATTAATCTCCCTGCAAAGTGTCTTGATACATTTGCTCTTCTTGTGAGCAGGCATGATTTCTGAAATTGTGCCAACGGCCATGTATCTGTTTTCTGTCATTCTCCCTCCCCCCCGGCCCCCTTCCTGACAACTCTGAGAAGAGATTTTTGCTTGCTCTGTTGGGATGGTTCAGGACCCCAAGCCCTGGAGCCCAAGAGGCTTTTGGAGTTTGTCATGACCAATGCTGCTGTTCATAGACATTGTTTTCTGTGAGAAATTTAGCTTTGGAATAAAAATACTTTCATACAGCACTGAGTTTGTCTGGCTCTCGTTTCGGTAAATAGGAATTGAAATATGAATTTATTTCCTTCTCTGGAAAAATGACTTAAAATAATTGTTCTTTCCATGTGTGCAGTGAATCAGGAGACTGATACAAGCAATAAGAAATGACTGCAGATCGTGTCTAACTCACGGACTTGCCTTCTTCCTGCCTTGGAAGCAAGTGCTTCCTGTAGGTGATGCTCATCCCTTTTGGCCTTTTGTGCCCTGTTTGGCCTGTCCTGTAGGAAGCATCCCAAAACATGTCCAGCCTGCAGGCTGTGAACTTCAGCCAGTTGTTTTTGGGATTGGGAACCTCTGGAGCAGGCGTTTCCTTTACCAAACACCAATGTTCACAAAACCCCGGTGAACTTTCATGGGGGACAATTGAAGGCAGGGCCATTCCCTATTAGTGATGATCCTGATTTGACACCCAAAAATACCAGTGCTGTATTTTGAACCATAAAAAAAGTTTACTGATGCTTGGGGACCTTTTAGCCTTGGGAAAGCAGCCTGCTGCAGTTGACTCTGACCCAAGTTAGTTCCTGAAACCCGCTTCAATGGGGGTGGCTGGCACCTTGATCATACCTGTCTTGCTTCAATAATAATGTTGCTGCTGTTCTCTTTCTAGGCTGGCACTGTTGAACAAAGGATTTGTCTGGTGCCTCTTGGCTATGGCAGTGCAGACACTGTCAGTGACTGCCTGTTAGAGAAATGCCACTCCTCTTCCCACAGGGCCTGGCAGGAGCTTCCTGGTGGCAGAGGCCATGGAGAGATGCTGTGTCCCATTGTCCATCCTGTTGCTCTCAGGCTGGCCAGCCCCAGGTGCAGCCATTCTTGTGCTGAAAGGGAGAGAGGGTGGGAAATGAAGAAGGTGAAGATATTCAAGAATTGAGATTGTTCAGCCTGGACAAGAGAAAGCTCTGGGGAGACAGCCCTCCCACCCCCACTGCCTACAGGGGCTTCAAAGAGAGCTGGAGAGGGGCTGTGCACAAGGGCCTAGAGGACCAGGACAAGGGGGAATGGCTTCACACTGCCAGAGGGCTGGGTTAGATGGGATATTGGGAAGAAATTGTTCTCTGTGAGGGTGGTGAGGCTGTGGCACAGGTTGCCCAGAGAACCTGTGGCTGCCCTATCCCTGGAAGTGTTTAAGGCCAGTTTGGACGGGGCTTGGAGCAACCTGGTCAAGTGGAAAGTGTTCCTGCCCATGGCAGGGTGTTGGAATTGGATGAGCTTTAAGGCTCTTTCCAACCCAAACCATTGTATAATCCTCTCATTCTATGATTCTAAGTACAAAGGAGTATGGAAAACTGGAAACAGCAATGAGATAAGAAAAGGAACAGTAACAGCAACAATATTAATAACAAAAGAGTACAAAAGAGCGGGTGATTCACGTGCAGAAATTCTCACCCAGACCCTGAGACAATGAATGATGGCAGACAATGCTGCTGTGTTTTTCTTTGGCTGCAAGCCAGAGAGTCCCCACTCCCCACCCTGGTAATGACATGAGGTGGTATGGAATAATCCCTGGGTCCTAGCCAAAACTTGCACAGACCTCTGCAAAACCAGCTCCAAGCACTTTGGAGCCCCCAAAGGCATCACTGTCATGAAGGGCTCTGTATGTGTAGGTCTTTCTGGGGTGGCACCAAGGTAGGGTCCCTACTCATCAGGCTGCGTGTGGATTTCCCAGCACCTTTAGGTGGCTACAGCCAGAGCTGGTCACTGGAAATTAGGATACCAACAGTTCGGTTGTCCAGCATTTTTTCCTTGCTCAGCCTGCTTGCTGGGTCCCATTCTTTCCCTTCAAACCTCTGGGAATCAACAGAGCTGAAGCCTCTTTATCTGGAAAGTGAAGGGATGACTGACCCGGTAGAGGTGTTGAGCAGGGTGACCCCCCCCCACTTTTTACTTTTTACTTTTTTACAGTAAAAAACACGGTAGCTGTTCCCACATGGAGGTGTTGGGCCAGTGACCCCCCTCAGTACCTTCATCTGCATGCACAGCATCACTGTGCAACACATTCACACCTTTCCTTCACCTTGAATGGGCCGGTGCTGTCACTCGGCTCTATGTGTAGCTCTGAGCCCGCTGTTTGGAATTGTTGGTCCCCCAGGAATTTAGCAGCAGTTAAATATGTGAGTGTTTAGAGCTCCAGTTCACAGCCTGCTGCTGCAGGCGTCTCCTGCCCCCGCCATCTGAGCAGTTGAGCAAAGGACTTAAAATCTGCCAGGAAACAGGCGTCTGAGACACACAGTCGCCTTCGCAGTTGGCATGTTTTCAGGATGATAAAAGCTTTCAAGCCTTTTTTTTTTCCTTTTTTAGATAGCAGGGTGGGAAAAAAATAGCTTCCAAGCCATAAGGAGTAGTTGTGCCAGAGGGGTGGGTGGGGGCCCAACCCGGTAGCTCCAGACTTGGCAAGAAGTGAATAAGCAGCAAATGCACCACAACTCGGGACTGGAGAAATTTGGGGCTACTTTTCTGAGCTGTTCTCTTTCTTGTTGGGGATTTCGCCTTTGAAGGCTGTTCATAGAGCTGTGTCTGAAAGCGGGAACCAGGGTATCTTGTCCATCTGGTAGTACCAGTGGATATTTTCAGCTACACACAAAGCAGTGGGTAGAAGGGAATTCTCTTTTCCTATCAGCTCATGGGTAGTGTTGTCGGTATGCAGGGATATTTTTTAATATCCCTGCTCTTACTACTCCCGTGTTTCTCCGTGTTACCTGCGATGGCCCATTGGTTGGTTCCTGCTGGAGCAGGGCTTGCATCAGGGCAGCAGCACAGCTCGGAAAGGTGCAGTGAGTCACACAGACGCGGTCCCAGCCTTTCGTCTAACCCTAGAAAATCCCGTGAGTTGTGAGCACGTAGCCTACCTCCTTCTTCCTTCTGCTTGCTGGCTTGTCTGCCCTGGAAAGTTTTCCTTACAGACCTCATACAAGTCCCCTTTGCCTATTAAAATGTGACTTTTGCTGGGTAGAGAGCACTTTTGCTTAGACTCTGAAGCCGTGAGCTGCCTTATGTGCCCATGGCTTTCTTTGTTCCCCTGGAGCTAAGCATATGAGATGGCTTTTGCCAGCCCTGTCAGCCCTGGCACTGAGGCACATCCTGGTGCTATGGGTATTGGGGTGGAGCTGGCTGCCTCCCAGGCTGCTACGGAAACCCTGTGGCTGCTGGGGTCCAGATGGCTTGTCCCAAGTGCTGGCTGGGAGCAGTGGGGCTGGGGGGCGGCCATGGGCTCCTTGAGATGACTCCCAGGTTCTCCCCTTCACCAGCTGAGAAGAGGCCCTGGGTCATGCCATGGTCTGGTGCAACTCCAGCCCTCAGCTACACTTCTTGTGTTGTACTTAGTGTGCCAGTGGCAGCTGGTGAGGAGCAGTGGGAATATTGAGAGCATTGGGTGTCTGCTGCAGTATGGTTGCCCTCCTTTGCTCCCTGGCTACGGCACAGCAGGACTGACTCCCTTCCCATGCATTTCTTCACCACAGCCACTGGTTAGTCTGAGCTTTGAGCCTCTGTGGGTCATTTGGGGGTGTATCTGTAGGTTTGCTGTCTGGGGTGAGGAGCTGTCTCCCAGCTCACAAAAAAGACCTGCACTCCTCACCCTTCCATAACCTTGCACGTCACCAGTCACACCCCAGCCCACAGGAGAATCTGCTTGGGGCACCTTGCCAGGGACATGGCTGCAGGTGCCAACAGACCCCTCCAGCCATGGTGACGGTCCTCAACAGTCCCACTGTGGGCAGTGTGGCTGACCCAGCACTCAGGGAGCACCAGACAGTTGAAACTCCAGTGTCTCCTGCTCCTTCTGGCCCAGAATATGGCTGGCAGAGCAGAGACTTGGCACTTCTGACCTTCTGCCACTCTTGCATGCTCCAGCATGTGCAGCGAGTGCTTTCCATGTGTGGGGTTATTTCCCTCCCCAGATGCCCTTTTGCCTGACTGATCCTTACATTTCCCACACTTTATTTACCTCTGAAACCAACCCAGGTGGGTTCTTGGAGGAGCAGCCTCAGGGAACCCAAGGAAATACAACTGCATGCAAAGGCAAGCTGCGTGATGGTTTTGGAAGCAGATGAGGTTGGCACCAGCAACTCTTTTCATCGAGGTATTGCACAAGAGAGGGACAAAGGTGAATCGCCTGATCCAGCCTTTGCCTTAGAGCACAGCCCCACTTGTCCCTGCACAGAAGCACAGGTTTCACCATGGCCTTTTTGTCTTTGTCTGTTGATATCACTGCCCTTGATGGCCATTCTGCATGGATGTGCTGTCTCAGTGCTGTGTCCTGGCCTTTTCAGAGCACTCAGGTAGGATGCATTGGACCTTTTCTTGAGAGGTGCATCTTGTTTCTGCTTTTCGCTTCCTGACCTTTCACCAGTTACTAATCCCAGGATGGCTCTACCTCTTATCCCATGGCAGCTCAGTTTCTTTAAGAGCTTTTGGGTATACTTTAAGTGCTTAAGAGCATTGCTACATACCATTTTGAAATCCCCATAAAGTCTGGTTAATTGGATCACCCTTATCTCCATACTCAACATTTGCTTGCAAGAGAAAGCCATGCCCTGCATGCTGATTCTTCCCAATGAGATAATTATCTGCGATCTGCTGATTGTGCTCTGAACCATGGTTGCTTTAGTATGGAGACGTTAAACCTGGCTTTGTGTTTTTAGTTTGATGAGCAATTTAATCCTGTTCAGATGTTTTTTCTGGGAGAGGCAGCTGATGTGTGGCTCTGTGGTTTCTCTCAGTCTGGTCCTGATGCCTCATTGGGTGCTCTGGCAACCCAAATGGGGATTGGCATCAGGAGTGGTGTTGCTGACAGGGGGACAAGGATTTTTGTGGTGGCTTTTTTTCCTTAACCAATTCAATTTTCCTTATGAGGAAGCTTTTAAATAGTGCAAACAAGACACAGTGCCTTGCCAGCAGTGTTTTTAAGATTTAGACCTTTGCATCCGGATGCTCTGAGATTTTCCAGACTGCTTGATTCCAAGTCGGATGCATAAAATATTATCTAAGGGTTTCTCTCTACTTTAACGATTGGTGTTTTGTGCCAGATGGGGTGTGTTGGTGACCTTGTTTGAACTCAGCGTGATTTGTACATGAACCATACAGGTCTGCCTGTATCTGCTCCTAGTGGCTTGTCATCCCCAAACATCTAGGGAGCCGCAGTAGTCCCTGATGGCGCTACCTCAGGGCAATGAGGAGTGGGGTCTGGATCCATGCTTAATGTTCCTAAATTGAGGATTTCTGTGGTTTAATGCAGTGCAGGTTCTCTTTGAGACTGAGTAAGCCATGATCAGGGGGTTTGCTGCTGGTCTATCTGCTCAAGGAGTGTGTAGGATGCAGTTTGCTGTGGAGGATGTTGACAGTGGCGTGCGACACATTGTTTGCCTAATGCTCCCTGGACTTGGTTTCAGCAACACAAGTAGGAGAGGAAGCTTAGACAAAGAAATGTCCCAAACAGGAAGGTGCTAGAAAGGGAACAAATGTTAGGACCCAAGCAGGTAAAAGCAGATGATGCCAGGATATCCTCCCAAGTGAAGGAGATGAAGGAAGAGATAATCACCTCGGTGCAGGCACCCCTTTGTTCCAGCTCAGCCAGCCCGGGGGCGAGATGGACAGACTGTTCTCAGCTGAACACTTGATCTGTATTTAAAGTGTGGTTTGTCCGGCTTTAGCAGGCACTGTTTGAGGGATTGATGGACAGAAGCCAACCCACAAAAGGGGAGAGGCAAAAAGAGTGGCTTCCCTGGGGGATGTTGCTGCTCCTGGTCCCTCACTCTCCGCAGTCTCAGCAGGGAGGAAGGGGGCTGCTCAGAGCTCTGCTGTGGGACAGGGCCATGGGGGCATTAGTGCCTCCTGCAGCTGCAAGGGCTGCAAGCCCAGACAGCCTGATGGGTTTATGAACACATCCACATCCCTGGTGCCATGGCCCGGCGCTGTGCTGGTGGCTCCAAGGCTGGAAGCAGTGTTGGTGCTCTGAGCAGAGGGGACATGTCTATGTTTACAGCTGTTTTGGATATGGTTAATCTGAACACATTTACAGCTCTCCTGAGTACATGTAATCACCAATGTGATGGTTCATCTAAACACCTTTCACTTGACTGGTAAAACAACTCCTGCCTGCCTTCTCCCTTTGCTTTGGGAGCAGGAGGTGTTACTGTGGGAAGACACTTAACTCTTACAACTCTGTCGATGTTCCTCCACCTGTCTTTGGCCCTCTTTGTAAAGGTAGAGCTCGTGCTGCTTTCGGGAGTGCTGTGCCCACAATGCCTGATGTTGGTGGTGGGCTCCAAGTGAATACTGAGAAGCTCATCATTGCTTAGTGTGCAATGCAGGTGCATCAGACAAGCAGAGGATGCTGAAGGCACCTGGAGTGAGCTCTGGATGCTGCTGCTGGTGGTGACCAGTGTAAACAGAAGTAGTGAACCAGTTCAAGCAGTCCTTTTCCATGCATTTTTCCAACTTCTCACAGTCCATGTCTTGGGATTTTTGAGCCAGAGATGTTCTTGTACTTGAGTAGCACTTGCTGGATCTTGCTTCCAGTTTTTCCTCCTCCTAATTCCCAATGTTAACTTTACTTTTTTTATTTTTCTGACCGCTCCTTGTCACAATTCCACAGAAGGTCAGCTCGGTCTGTCTTGGTGCCAGGGCCTGGCAGCTGAGCAGTAACAGCCAACCTACACTGCACCTCATCTGGCATGACCAGAACCTCCCTAGATGCTCATGGTTTAAAAATTAGCCTTGTGTTGGTCACGGAGCAGGTTGGTTCATGACCTGTTGCTGCGCAGTGCTCAGACTGTCCCCAAGGCAGTTCTGCATTTTGGCATCTGGTCCTGCCTGCCCACTGTGACCCCAAGGGGACATTTTGCCATGGGTGGCACCACACAGCCGCATGCCTGTGGCTGCCCAGCCTGGGGGTGTGAGAGGATGAGGGAGAGCCGGAGTTCTTCCTCTGCCCTGTACTGCAGTGGGGTCCCTGCAGGTGGAGGGAAAAGACCAGAACCATTGGTACTCGTGTGAAATTGCATTGGATGTCACTCTTCCTCCAACCCAAGGATGGAGATCCCGGTGGATGGAGATCCCTGTCTCTAGGATGTGTTCCCAGCCCAGTGTGGGGGCCTCTCTGTCTTGGGGCTGCCCTGGTCCAGCTCTTCCTTTGGATGACATCAGGTAGGGCACTCTGCTTGGGCTATCACCTGATCTGTGTGCTCACAGGCAGTCTGGCATCAACATCCTGCCTGTAGACCCAGTTTAGGACACCGTGTAGGCACGAGGACACACCTTGGCATTGTTCAGGGGTCTACACAAGCAGGTTACTGCAAGAGGAGCTGCCAAATTGCCTTGAAGCATGCGCTGGCCGTAGAAATTCATGTTACAGACCATCTATGAAGCAGCTGAATCTTTGATTAGGCAGTTACGCTTCCCAGTTGTCCTACAGCAGCAGTCACCACCCCAGTGAGGATGCCATTGTCCTTCCACAGGACTGCCAGCTTGCCACTCCGCAAGGAATGGGTTAAACATCCTCCCTCCTTTTTGCAGCATGGATTTGGAAACAGGTTCTCCAGGCTTGGCAGCTGCCCTGCTGAGGATCATATGGCGACAGCAGGGAGAAACTACTAAGCTTGGATCTGCTGCCAGGGCTTTTCAGGGATGCAGCTTCTGTTGGGTTGGTGACACAGAATGGTGGAGGAGGTGCTGGGTCTGGCAGTGCATCCACCACATCCTCAGGTGAGGTTAAGGACTGTAAAAGTAGGTCTAGATGAACTGGCGTGCCACATGCAAGGTGTGTCTCCGGTATGGTGAATGTAGTATGGAGAATCCATATTGCGGAACTCAGGGATATGTTCAGTACATGTGGGGACCCAAGGAGCAAGACCAGTTTGCAAATCATGTTTCCTTCAGGTGGGAAATCACTGTCAGAGTGTGGAAACTGTGAAGCTGCTTTTGACTTGTGGTGTTTGAAATGTGCCATGCTCACTTCTATGAGTGACTGCCTAATTCCAATCTCCCAGGACTTTGATGAAAAAAAAATTAGTAAAGAGCCGTTCATTTATTAAAGTGGGTTTACAGAAAACAAACCAAGCCAAAAAAACCCTAACCAATTAAAAAAAATGCCCACACACCAAAGTTTGAATGATTTGGAAAACTGTGATGTTTCATAAGCACCAGCAACTGAGTCATAGTGGCTCAGCTCAGCAAGGCCAGTGCTGTTTGGGGAGGGAGCCCCTTTCATTCCACAGTGGCAGGGAGCCAGCTGATCGATGGTAGAGTTGGGTCTGCCATTGAGCGGGATGAGGAGCCTGGGAACACACTGTGCCTCCCATGCCACCCTTGTCCCTGCCACATTTCAGGGTCAGGTTGGAAGGGACCACAATGGGTCACCTGGTCCAACCTCCCAGCTCAGGCAGGGTCATCCCAGAGCACATGGCACAGGACTGTGTCCAGCAGTGATTTTCCCAACATCCTGGTGGGACACAACCACTTTGGCTGGTGGCACAGGTGGAACTGAGGAAAGTGGTTTAGTTTCGTGGCTTCACTGCTGATCCTAAGGCAGAGGAAAAATGCAGTAGTTAGTGTTAAATTCCCTGAGCTTAAAATAGGGTAAGAAAACACAGACAGGCATTCCTGGAGGTGAAGGCATCAGCAGCCAAAAGCAGCCTGCGCGTTGGTGCTGCTGCTCCCGAGCAGGGCAGAGGCGAAGGGCTGTGCCTGAGAGAAGGACGTATAAAAATAAGTTGTTGTTTGCAGCACTGGCTTTTGTGCTGGTCCTCTTTGCCCTCCCTGTGAAGGCCTGCATGGATCCTTAGCCCACCAGGAACTGGGAGAGAAGGAAGAAGTCATGAGCCACTCAGTGCTGCACCTGGAGCCTGCGCTGGGCATTGAAGAGACATGGTAATGTGGGTGTCACCACCCAAACACTGGAGAAACAGATGAGAAAGCACACAGAATTCTCAGCACGAAGTTCTAGTAATGCCAAGGTGGTTGATGCAGCAACACGTGTCAACACACATCCAAGACCATAGGAAACGGCCTCAAGCTGTACCAGGGGAGGTTCAGATTAGGAAAATTTAGGAAATTAGGAAAAATTCCTTCACTGAAAAGGTGGACAGGTAACCTCAAAGGGACAGAAAGCTGGGAAAGTTAAGAGTTCTCTTTGACCAGTTGATGTCTGTGGTCAGCTGTGGCCAGGAATGAGATTTTGGGACATGATGAAAGTGCTCTGAAGGGCAGAGACGAGGAGTGATATCAGGCTGCAAGCCTGAAAAACCCTTGAGCCACAAAAACTGGGAAGAGCAAGGCCACCGTTGCATTCCTCTGTGTCCTGCAGCATCCCATGGGCTCGGCTTGGTTCGGGATCTGCAGGTGTCTTTAAACTGCAGTGACCTGCAGTGGTTTTAAACTGACAGTGAGTGGGTTTAGATTGGATATTGGGACGAAATTCGTAGCTGTGAGGGTAGTGAGGCCCTGGCACAGGTTGCCCAGAGAAGCTGTGGTTGCCCCATCCCTGAAGTGTTCCAGGCTAGGTTGGACGGGGCTTGGAGCAGATAGTGGAAGGTGCCCCTGCCCATGGCAGAAGGTGGAATGGGATGAGCTTTAAGGTCCCTTCCAACCTAATCCATTCTGGGATTCCAGGATTCTATGTCAAGAGCAAAATGCAAGTCAGAAACCTGCTCCCCAGGTGACCGCATGCCTTCGTTCTAATCCTGCTATCACAAACAGCCAAGGTTTAAAGCAGTTATTTAATCCTTTTCGGATCTCCTGTTCCGCAGGAGGCTGAAGTCCTAACACACATAAAGAGCCATACACGTGGTGGAAGCACTGATAAACTTTATTGATGGTGTTTGGGTGGATGTCTCCCACTGCTTTCTGGAAAAAACTGGCCTTCTCATCTTGGCATGCTGGGATGCACTCGGACACGGACACCGCATTCAGGACGACGTTGGAATGGCAGAGGCTCAGTCCTTGGCCCCACTGCGGGGTGCTGCATGCTCCGGCAGCTGTGAAGGCTGGTGCCGGCACCCCTTCGAGAGTAGAGAGTGCGGCTCTGCGTCCGGGCGGGCCCGGCTGGGGACGGGCTGTGGGCGCGGGGGGGGCGAGGGGGGCGCGAACCGTGCACTGCGCGAACCGTGCACTGCGCGAACCGTGCACTGCGCGAACCGTGCACTGCGCGAACCGTGCACTGCGCGAACCGTGCACTGCGCGAACCGTGCACTGCGCGGCCCCGCCCCCGGGCCGGCCACGCCCCGCGCTGCCCCAATCACCGCCGCTCCTCCGAG
>VZTF01004415.1:243833-485314 GCA_013397755.1 Cnemophilus loriae
GCGCCCTATAAAAAAAAAAAAAAAAAAAAAAAAGCTTGGTGAAAGGATTATGTAAGCAAGTGAAATGACATTTTAAAGCAAAAGTTTCTTTCCTGTTTGGAGACAGTGTGGCTGGTTTTTTTTTCTTTTTCCTGCTGTTTAACATTTTAAAAATTGTTTTAGTGAATGTTTTTTGTATGGTAGGTACGAGAAATAGTTGTTTTTGCAATTTAAGTCCTTGAAGAGGTCATCAGCAGGCTCTGGGATATACCAGCTGTGAGTATTTGGGGCTGTAGCTGACAAAAGCAGCAGCACATGTGTGCATTTAAGTAATAACTAAGGTTAAGAAACCCCAAAGAAACCCATTTAACTGTTATTACTGTGGGACCTGAGCTCAGAGGATGCTCAGGACAGTTGTCCTCTTAAGAATGTCTGGTTGCAAAGGGATTCGGGATCTTTTTCTGTTCTCTGCCTCGGGGTCAGCTATGGTGTGTGTATGTCCCCAAGCCAAGGGAATCCATCACCTCTACAAAAGCTGCCGAGGTTACCTTGAGCCTCTGTTCCCAGCAGGAGCGCAGGGCTGAGTCAATGCTGGCTGCCCAGGGCTATGACTCAGTGCTGTCCCATCGAATGCATGGCCAGCCCACTTCGAGCACAGCCAGGGAATAACATCATTTCTGAGCTGTCCTCTGTGAGTATCACCTGGTTAGAGGGGTTTGGGAATGTCGGGCTGCTTTCCTTAATTGTGTGTGTTGGTGGAAGTTGGTTGTTACTCAACTTTTTTTCTGTGTGGTACTGAGCATCTGGGGAAGTGCCAGGGAGCTCTGAGGCAAGAAGCTTCTTCTCCTGTGTACAGTATTACGGTTTCGTCTTTGTGGGTTTTATTCTTTCTTTAAATTTTATTTTAACTTAGTTACTTTTAATTTTTTTCTTTTTTTAATTTATGTGCTTGAAGAGGAAGGGTGCTTTGTTTTTCTTGTGGAGAAATGTCTTCCCTGATGCTCCAGGGTTAGGTTTCTTTGTGGTTCTGTCTCCTGAAATGAGGAGAGCTGTCTGTGCTTTTAACTCAGGATTGCTTCATAAAAAATGTCTTTATTGGGAACTCTGGCCATCTTCCTGTGCTTCTAAGCTCGATTTCCTATTGCATGGCATCACGCTGTCAGTGCCCTTGAATGAAATTGGAAAGTCCACCAGATTTGACAAGAGGGTAGATATGTCACAGGTAGGTACTGAGAAGTTGTGTGAGCACAGGAATCTGTGAGGAAGAAAATCTCAAGTGAGTGCTCTGCTGAAAGAAAAGCTATTGCTGGAGTGCAAATATTATTGGACATCAGAGGATCTCAGTGGTAGTGAGACAAACAGGAAATCAAGTTTCATAACCAGTTCCAGTAAAAGGTAGGTCCTTATTTTCGTGAGTATCCCTTGTTTTCCTTTGTGAAAGTGGAGAGGAGTCACCTAAGGAGCACTCTTGCATCATTGTAGGTGATAGAAGAAAACAGGTTTGGGTGCAGTCCTTCACCCTGCCCCTGGGGGTTGAAGCAGGAGGGAGATGAGTGAAGATTTAAACTTTCCCTGTAAAGGCTCTTGCAGTTATTTGGGATAATGTCCTTTTATAGGTGTAGGAAAGCACCAGGGTCAGGATTTTTCTGTGTAGAGTACTCTTGGCAGAGATGCAAAAGGAAGGGCTGCTCAGCAGATTGCAGAGGAATTTTTGGGTTTAGTTTATTTTAAAGAGATTTTAACAGAATGGAGTTCTTGGACCTAGGTAAGATGAAGAGTATCCTGAATATCCTCATTTGGAGAAAATATGTGAGGAATATACCATATTTTGAATTTAAAGTAGAAATCTTCCTCAGTTGGGGGTGAGTTTGGTGCTGCATGGCAGAAGGTACTTTCTGATTACTTTGCTGCCTGGTGCTTTTGTTATTATGATACTTTTAAGTTGCATAAACAATTTTGTGATGGGCCTTGGGTAAAATTATGTGTGAGTATTATACCAATGTCAATTTATCTTTGTTCCAAACTCAAATTTACCAGCGGCTCCTCCTTTCTGCTATTAATTTTATCATATCAACTCTGAAAAGAGATGAACTGTTTAAAATTTGATCAAAAGGAGAACAAGCAAATATGCAAAACACTAGTTTCTTTCACTTGTCACATGTAATGTGAAAATGAAGTTTTTTCATAGGAACTGTGAGACAGCCCCAACTAGGAGTATTTTTTTCCCATTTAGTCTGTGAAGGTTTTGAGATTTGCAGAGATAGTTAATACCTGCCTCTGCCATTCTGAAGGGCTTCTGCTGAAGGTGTTCAGTGTGTCTAAAATGAGGTTGATTTTGATTTAGGTTGATTTACTCAGCTCTTCAACTTTATTAGCAAATGAACCTTTAAGTTTAAGCTTTCACTGCCTTTTTCCTTGCTTAGTTATGCACTAATATTTGTGCACAGTCTGCTGGAAAACTATTAGAGGGGAAAAATACCTTTGACTTTTCTTTAGATGCAGATTTTATAAAACCTTGTTTACAGAGGCCATTCTGTATCAAAATGTGCTTTAATTTTTCACCTCAAATACTGAGCACAGATACTGCTCTCAGTAGTAGTTTTAGATAACTCTAAAACTTTTTAGATGGTTCCCAGTAAGAGCATAGTAGGATCTTTAATTAAAAAGCATGATTAGCTCTATGTTTTCATTAATAAAATTCACAGATGAGGTGGAAAATGAATGTGGCCAGTTCTAGTGGAAGACTCCAGTTAGGGATAATATAAACACCAAGGCCCGGACCATAGATCGTGAAATTTATGCAGCAGAAATTACCAGAGACTTGGGAGAGTACTGAAGGAAAATACCTCTGTAGGCTTGGTCCGAGGGAAGAGTACAGCCCTCTAGATGATGCAGCCTTGGTGTGGTCCACAGGATAAAAAGAAAAAAATGCATTCTGATCAAAACTGGACTAAGATAACACATTTTAATGCTGCTTTTGGCCTTAGAGTTGCCATGTTTTTCATAGCTAAAGATAAAGGATCAGTGCTGGTATATTTAAATCTCAAAAAAATGAGAAGAATTAATATAAGCTGATGGCTGAGCTGTGCTTTGTTTGGTAGAAACTTGTAATAAAACTGGCTCTGTGAGGGAACCAGGGTTATATCCCTCCTCTACTGCCCAGGTTTTAAAGCTTGCTCTTGACATGCACAAGTAGCTCACACTGGGAGATCAAAGGAGGAGGAGATAACTTGTCTTTTGTTGGATGCTTACTCACTTTTACAACCCTGATAGCCTTCGGTCAAGTTTACACCTGGAAAGCACTTTGTAGCACGGGTGTTTTCCACAGTATGGAAATTACAAACAGGTATTAAGTAGGGAGAGATCTCCTTTGCAATAGCTTCTGGATCTGAAAGACAAATAGTGTTTTTCTCCCATAAATTTTGGTAGTTCTGGTAGCTAAAAGTTGTCACTTGGTTGAACAGCCCCTTTTGGATGCTGACTCTGTGCAGGTTTGCAGCCCCTTGGACCTGTTGCCTGTGGAGTCTGCACAAAGTCTGGGTGTTGTTCACAGCTGTGGAGCCACAGGCGACTGCACAGTCGTATTCTCTGTTAAACCAGAATCATCTTTTCCAGCTAGACTAGAGCATATTCCTGGTTTTTTTACCTGTAAAGTTTTCAGAGCAGCCGTGTGGCACAATGCTTGTGAGAAACAGCTGTGGTGGCTTTGATGTCTTCTCTGGGGCTGCGGCCCCTCTCTTGGTTAGAAGCACTCTTACAGCCAGCTAAGCCATCCTTCCAGTACTGAGAGCAGATAGGCTTTCCTGGGATTTAATGCGTATTATACAGACCTTCTTGTAGTGATACTTTTACAGATGCTTTTGATTTCCTGCTGTGCACCAGTGCCAAGTGGTGTTCTGCAGTTTGATGTCATGTGACACTCTGTTTTGATAACAAAGAGGAGCTGGAAATTAATGCTTAACTCAAACCAGTGATCCTGGCAGTTGTGGTTTGGGTGTATATGCCAGTGTTTTAATTGGAGTTGGGAACATGCTTCTGAGTCTACAAAAACATGTAGATGTGGCACATAGGGACATGGTTTAGTAGTGGACCTGGTTAGACTCGATGGTCTTAGAGGTCTTTTCCAGACTTAATGATTCCATGATTCTGTGACAGTCCGGCATGTCTGTGTTTGAGCTGGGATGGAGGTGGGAGAGCATGCACAGGCTCCCTTTGGAGGAGGGTGAGTGCAGAGATGAGCTCTAGGAGCATGTCTACTGCCTCTAAGTTTGTGATTGGATTGTGCTGCTGTCGCTAATGAGCATTCAGAGTTTGATTAATAAGAAGCTATATCGGGACCCTTCGCTGAATTAGCAGCTCTCAAGAACGTGAGACAGAAAAGCACAGCTGATGCAAGTGAAGGCAGCAAGATCTGGTTGGGAGCATGTGCCTGTGCTTTTGGCAAAGTACAGGCAAAGGGGTGAAGTCTCCCAGAAAAAGCTTTTGTGAAAGTGGAGAAAATTCTGTCTTCCCTCCATAATCTATGATACATTCTCAAACTGGTGGGAGCTCAAGCCCAGTAGCCTCCCCCCTCTATTTCACGAGGACTGTCAGGTCCTTCCATCAAATCCACAAAATCTGTTTTTTCTCGTGTCTTTGAACCTCTTGAAAAATCTGTTATGTTAAATGCAATGCTGATGTTTTCCATGAGGATGATAATGAGTTGGGAAAGCTTCCCAACTAGTCTGAAAGCCTTTGGGTAGTTTGTCTCTGTTTGATGCTTTTATATCAAAGTTGATGTTGATTTCCCCAGACCTCAGTGCTGACAAATACGGATAATGAGAGATAGTGAGTACTACTGTAGCTCTTTTTTTTTTCCTAGTGCAGCCTAGTTTATCTTCTCTTGTCCCCTGAAAGCTATTCTTAGTAAGTGGTTGTTTTTCTTGAATTAAATGAGTGAATAACCACTATTTCATTGACTATCCTTACATATGTTTAAATATAGTGTTATCCTAATCTTCTTATATGCTTTTCCTTCTGCTGCTCCTGAGTTCCTGAAGGAATCAGGTTCACTATTAATAAGATCTATGAATGAACTTGCCTGGAAATGAAATACTTCTTTGGGGCTTTGGCTTGCATTTATTGCCAAGATGGTAATTTATTCATATTTTTGGACAGCAGCATCGTTCTTTGTGCACGTAGCTTCTGTGCTGTCAAGAGAACTTTTTCTGTGTACAAACTCCTCAGATACAGTCTGTGAGATGGTTTTGGGTTTTTTTTTCCTGCTTGGAAGGGAAAACGACTGTTTAGTGGCAAACTTTTGGTTTTCCATTTTAGGAGGGAGGGAGGAAGAGAAGGGAGGGAGCTCTCCATGGTACCGAGTGAGGCCGCGGTCGTGGGTACTTGCTGCCGCCGGGAGGGAGGCTCGTCCTGCCCTCCTGGTCCTGGCACATCACAGTTAAATACAATACTATATAAAATAGATTTTACAGATTTTTTTAATATTAGTATATATAGTAGATATATATAAACAACTTCAATAAATACAGCTAGTGTTCCTGTAACTCTGTAGTTTTTTTTCAGCTTGTCCTTCTCTCGTCACTGCATTTCAGATCATGATGGCTAGCTGGCTTTTGTTTGCAGCCCAGATAATACCCAGTGCTACTGGACAGTATTCCCATCCTCACTGCTTATTTTCTATCTCCTTTGGCCTCCTCATGATCTTTTTCTCAGACAGAACCCAGACACAAGCTCTTCATGCAGGTTTCAGTCAGCAGCTCAGCTGAAGGTGAGCCATGACACTTTTGAGGCCAGTTTGCCCAGCCCGAGTATGAACACCCACAGCTTCTCTCAGCATCTGCGATGCCCTTGCTGGCTTTGAGCAGAAGCCTTTTTCAAGTTCAGAGTTCATAGAATATCCAGCATTGGAAGGGACCCGCGAGGATTATTGAGTCCAGCTCCTGGCCCTGCACAGGACAACACCAGGAAGAGCTGTGGCTTGTTTGCCTTTCAATATGTTCTTTCCTCAGTCCTTTGTTCGATAGATTTGCTTTCTTTTAAAGTTTGCTTTCCAGACTGAAGCGAGGTTCCACGATAGCTGTGAGAACATTTTCTAAGTAGCTACTCTTGATGGCTTTCAGTGAATATGGAAGAGACCAGAAGTACAACATGTGATTATTATAATAAAAGCTCTGTTGAGGAATATGGCTATTGACTGTTACTCTCTTGCCAGAGTATCACCTGATCTGTAGGACAGCTTAGCTGAAGGAGGCTGCTTTTAATGCTAAAGAAAAAAAAAGCCGATATTTTGAAGGTCACAGCTTTTAGAGTGCAGTGGTAGAAAGCAGGGAAAGAAATTTTTCTCCTGGTAGCTTTTGGTGTAGCAGAGCTCCTCAGTGTTACTTATGGCTTTGGCTTGGGTATTTGTGCGTCTGTCTGGGTCACAGACCGTCCTTGCTGTCTTCTAGTGTTTTCTTGCCTAGGTTTGGTATGTTGCTGTAGTCCAAATTGGACATAAATTGTAAAAATACAAAATAATACAAAAGTTGTATTAATGGGTATTTTTACATCCAGTGGTACTTAAGATGCATACAAACACCCCTTGCTCCAGCAGTTGTCCTGGCAGCATTGCTAGCGAATACTGCTTTGATGTGTGTGCAGTGGGGTAGTTTTGAATAAATGACTTTTGAATCTATCTTAGGAGGCTGCTGATGTTCTTATTGGAGGATTTCACCTCCCAGAGCTGTCTTGGTTTCCTGTATAGTGCATGTTCACAGTGCATGGGTTATTCTTGAGAGAACAGACAGCTCCCTATATTTCTGAATCGGTAGCTGCTTCTTTACATCACAGAAAATACATGCAGTATGTGCATATATTAAAAATACATGCATATGTATAATATTATATCTTAAGTACTTTGTCCAGAATAAAAACTTCAGTCTAAAAATAACTACAGTAAAAGGTCACTAAAATGGGTTCGTAGTCCAAATTCCACTCAACATGGGGTTTTTTTTGTCATTTGAACTGCTACACTCTTTGCTTCTGTGTCTTAGATCTTTTAAGTAGTCTTGATGGCATTAAATGGCTCTTTCTCTCTGTGGTTTTGTTGTACTGCACCTGAAGGAAATGTTATGTCTTGAGTTATTTGCTCCCCTCAGTTGGTGTGCCAGGGGAACGGGGATTTTCCATCCTCTTGCCTGGATCAGGTGCAGTCTGTGCAGAAGCAGTGCTGGTCTCTGTGGTAATCAGCTGCTATTTTAAAATCTTGGGGACCTCTGGTGGAGTCATCCTTGGATCTTATGCATGTGCTACTGTAGGTGTTGAGAGCAGCAGAGACAGAGGAAGGATGTGGTGGTGGTTCAGGTATGTGTGTGCCCTGTGAGATGGGGAGGATGGCAGCAGGCATCTTGGGTGGCTGCACTTTTGCCTGGAGTGGAAATACAGCTGAGCAGGGAAGACACAACTCTCTGGTCTCCAGAAAAATCACAGGCAAGCGCCCCATGTTCCGGGTGAAGGCTGGTGTCCCTTGGATTTTTCATCCTTCCTCTGCAGCTGGTGGATGGTGGGTGCTGCCTGGCTGCTGCCTACCTGTGGGACACATGGAAGGCTGGCAGCTCTGCCCTTCTCCTGGGGCCACCTGGATATGCCTTCTGGAAGGCTGTAGAAGAATAGATGTGCTTGGGGCTAATCCAGTGTATTTGCTCTGCCAACATGTGCAGCATGTATCAATTCTGCCTGAAAAGCACAGACTATTTCTTGCCTTTGATTCTGTACAGTGCTCCTTTCCAGGACTGATAATTGTTTCCCTTTTTCGCTTTCCCCCCTGTATTTGTACAGACTCTAATTTGTTCTTCTAGACTGAGCAGCTCTTTAGAGTACTTCTCTCAAGCTTCCTGTGCCATGTATCACCTTGTAGCCCTTCTCTGTTTGCCTTCTGCTTTGATGTGATGCTGATTTGCAAGAGGTAGCAAAGTTGGGCAGGGTCCTGTATGCATAGGTTGCCCAGAGAATCTGTGCCTGCCCCATCCCTGGAAGTGTTCAAGGCCAGGTTGGATAGGGCTTGGAGGAACCTGGGATAGTTGAAGGTGACTCTGCCCATGGCAGGATTTGGAAGGCTTTAAAGTCCCTTCCAACTCAAACCAGTTTGGGATTCTGTGATCTGGAGTTTTAATCACTCATTAATTCTTCCCCTCTAAATATTTTCAGATTTGTCTTGGTGAGAGATTCTTTGGGGCTGCTTTGTGTAAATAACTTAGTAGATAAAATAGGTAAGTATTTTAACTCTCATTTGTCTTGTTTTCTGTGGCTATCAGTCGCAACTTTGATACTCAACAAATGATATTAGGTTATCTGAAAAGCTATTTATCGATTTTTATCTGAACTCAAAAAGGCTAATGAAAATTAATGTATGAGTTACCTCCCAACATCTCAGCCCTTGAGGGGGAATGCATAAAAACTGTCTGATGTAGCCTTGAGTCACTGTCTTGATACACTCACAAGTTTTGGTCCAGTTGCCCTCTGAAGTGGTTTCTGTTCAAGGGGGACCTTATTGCTCCCTCACAGTAGGTTGTAGCCACATAGGGATAGATCTCTTCTCTCAGACAACAGGTGACAGGACCAGAAGAAATGGCCTCAAGTTGTGCCCAGAGCATGTTTAGATTGACTAATAGGAAAACTTTCTTCACTGGAAGGGGGGCCAGGTACTGGCACAGGCTGCCCAGGGCAGTGGTGGAGTCACCATCCCTGGAAGTGTTCAAAAGGCGTGTAGATGTGGCACCTGGGAACATGATTCGGTTGTGAACATGAAGGTCCTGTCTTAACAGCTGGACTCGATGATCTTAGAGGTATTTTCCAGCTTTAGTGATTCTATGATTCCATGTGCAAGAAATGCAGGCCACAGGTCCTGACCTGTGCCTGGTCATGCCAGCATCTTCCCTCTCTCTTGCTCTCTTCCTGTGTCATCCAAAATCTTCTGGGTGTTTTCCTTGCTGGTCTTGTCCAACTCTGGGATGTATTACAGTTTGTTGAGTATGAAGGTGGTAAGTCCCATTTCTACACAACGTGGCTGAAAAATGTCTAATATTCTGTGATGGCTAACACTCTGCCCACACACCCAAGTGGTGATGGCACTCAGATTTTACACCAAAGTGTGGTTGGTGGTGTGGGGGTTTTCTTTCCTGGAAGGGACAGTTTGAGTCAGTCTTTTGTTAGAGAGATCCCTGATAGCCAGTTGCATACCAGATCCTGAGGAAGGCTTCCAGGATCTCAGAAGACTGGCAGGAAGTCAAGGTGTGTCAAAAGTTAGCTTGAAGTTCTTTAAATCTGCTCATATTTTAGTATGAGAAAAGCAAAGATGTGACTGTAAAAGTGAAATGTAACACTTTCATATTCTTAGAAGTCCAGCAGCTTGTTCTTCCTAAAACATTGCAGGGATGAGACACAGATGTCAGAATCCTGGAAGTCTCCATTATGGATATGCAGACTGTCAGTGAGACTCGAGTCACAGACATGGGGTACTTCTAGTTTAGCTTGCTGCAACCATGCTCCCTCTCTGGGACAGCCTCAGAGTGGGCCTCTGTGGGGAAGAAAACTCAGTTTAAGATGCAGGCACTGTTTTTTTGGCTCCCTGCTGCACTGGGACACTTGCTGTCTTTTCCTTGGCTGATGTGGTGGGGTGAGAGCCACCATGTGCCCAGAGTCCTTGCTGTGGCCTGGTCCCATCCCTGCATCACTCCTCTGTGAACTCCAGCTCTGCCCAGAGCACAAAATTAATATCCGTAAACAGAGAAGCAGCAAGAAAACAACTGACCTGGAAACATGTTTTCCAGCTATCTCAGTCTTGTGTTGGGAAAACAGCGTGATTCAGGTTTTTTTCACAGACTTTTAACTTTCCTGTGCATGGAGTTCCTGTAAGGTGCAAGTTAAAGCTAAAGGAATAAAGAGCTGTAAAACTCTACCACGTTACATGCATAACATATATTTAAAAAATAATATAAAGCCTGGTTAAAGGGCTGTTGGTGAGTGCCCTGGCATTGCGTGCACATGTGCAATCTGTGATTTTTGTTCCTCCAGTGTAGTTTGTGCTTTCTGGCATTTTGTGCGCAGCAGATGCAGTTCGCGCTGTATGTCCCATGGGGGAAGCTATTGGTGAGCTGCAGGCTGATGAAGAATGGTTGGCATTGGGGTTCATGTCAATGAATAAGCGCAAAATTCCCCCTCTGCCCTCATGCGACTCCACCTGGAGTACTGTGTCCGGGTTTGGGGTCCTCAGCACAAGAAAGACATGGGCCTGTTAGAGTGGGTCCAGAGGAGGCCTTGAAGATGCTCCAAGGGCTAGAGCCTCTCTGCTCTGGAGACAGGCTGGAAGAGCTTGAGGTGTTCAGCCTGGGGAAGAGGAGGCTCTGGGGAGGCCTTAGAGGCCATTCCAGTGCCTGAAGGGGCTCCAAGAGAGCTGGAGGCGTACTTCAGGCAAGGGCCTGGAGTGAAAGAGAAGGGGCAGTGGCATCCCACTGACAGAGGGCAGCATTAGATGGGATANTTGAAGATGCTCCAAGGGCTAGAGCCTCTCTGCTCTGGAGACAGGCTGGAAGAGCTTGAGGTGTTCAGCCTGGGGAAGAGGAGGCTCTGGGGAGGCCTTAGAGGCCATTCCAGTGCCTGAAGGGGCTCCAAGAGAGCTGGAGGCGTACTTCAGGCAAGGGCCTGGAGTGAAAGAGAAGGGGCAGTGGCATCCCACTGACAGAGGGCAGCATTAGATGGGATATTGGGAAGAAATTCTTGGCTCTGAGGGTGGAGAGGCCCTGGCCCAGCCGGAGAAGCTGTGGCTGCCCCGTCCCTGGGAGTGTCCAAGGCCACGATGGCTGGAGCTTGGAGCAACCTGGTCTAGTGGAAGGTGTCCCTGCCCTGGAAGATGTCCCCTAGTGGTGGCAGGGGTTGGAACAAGATGATCTTTAAGGTTCCTTCCAGTCCAAACTGTTTTGAGACTGTATGAAACGTGCACAAACAGTGACTGTGTTAAGCCCCGTTTCTAGCCTGTACATTTTACCTTGGTAAATTCTTTTTACTGAAGTTGCAGCACCCTCTTCTACTGTTTTATCTTCATCTCGGGGCAATACTGCAATCAAGTTGCCTCTCGTCAACAAAATTGAAGAAATTTGTTGTCTGGGCTGCATAAGATGTTTTTTCCTACAGTGATTTGTGTGTGGGTATGTCTTTCCTCTTGGATCTTGTCAGCAGGGGGGGTGGTTAAATCTCTGTCATGTCAGTTGTCTTCTGTCAGGTGCTGAGAGATAACACTTGGCCTCTCTTAGTGTTCTGCTTTTAAATCCAGGAATAAATCACATTGGTTCTTGAGGCTATAGACATAGTTTGGGAGCTCTCAGTGAAGGGTGTATCACTGCAGGCATGGCTTAGTATGGGCCCTTCATCCTACCCTTGCTAATTCCCAATCTGTCTCCCAACTTTGTCAGCAATTTCTTGTTACACCAGGAGGCTGGAGGCAGCGGCACAGACATCCCAACCTGTCTTTAACAGCAGAGGTCTGGGAATAAAGTGCCTGTTCTGGCACTCCTGAAGCAGTAAACTTTATTTAAGGACTGTGGAGAGTGACTTCTCATGGTAACAGCCAGAGAAGATACTCATACATCCTTAATGCACAACATAATCTCATGTCTTTGGACACTGTTAAACTGAGTGATAATTATTTGGCATCTTTTATTAAACATTGATTTCTGAGACTGAAGACTAATGCTAAGTACAAAGTGTTCACATGCATCTAATCTTTGCCCTAGGGTGGGAGTAAGACTGAAAATAATTAAGTCTGCCTTGTTGTGAAGGCTGGAAAAAAACGCTGCTGTTCAAAGGAAGAAAGATTTGCATCACTCTAGTATGTGCTGCATGTATGTAGAACAAGCTTGAAGGAAGTTTTACAGGTTTTTTATTTAGAATGTGTTAAGCTGAAAGCTCTAGTCGATCACCGTAGCATTGAGAAGAGCTTTCAGCAGTTTTATCGGTTGGTGCAGCAACATCTGCTCCAAAGTGGGGCATCTTCCGGTGTCAGAATTGGTCATTGTGGTGGGATGGGTGCATTGTTCTGCCTCTGCTGCTCCTGTAGCCTAAATTCTTGTCCACAGTTTGTCTGTAGTAAAAAATAATGTTTTTTTCTCTTTTAGCTGTTGTCTAAAAAGTACTAATACCGAACAGAGAAATTACAACTGCTTTCTTAAATTCTGTTGCCTTTTAAAAGCTGCTGCTTAGTTTGGACGTTGTACTGTTGGGCTATTTCAGTTTGACTATTTTAAGCAGCTAAGTGAGTAATGTAAATGTTTAAACACTAGCAATAGTGAAATCATCAACAAGATTAAAGCCTGAGTTCTCCTGAAGACATTTATGGTAATTTTGCTCATGTGAATAATTCCTTTGGCTTCAGTTATGGTCTCTTCTAAGGTAACTGCTCGTATACATGGGACGATCCTGTAAAAAGAGGAGTGGCATTAAAACCTTTGGTTTTGAAATAATGTTGTTTCAGTATCAAAATTTTGTATTGAGGCTTTAGGATGCCAAATGTACCAGTACACCAGGAGAATATATTTTTTCAAACATAGGAGATGGCAAAATTAAAAGTTAGAAGTGAAGAGTTTCTTGCTGATACTATGTGAATATGTGAAACCATTTTTCATGAGAGGATGTTTGAAAAATAATTTACTGTGTTTCTTCCAGAACAGTTTTTGAATAATTGAATGTTCTAGAATAAATGATGAACATACTTTTGTTTGATACCTGCAGTAAAAGCAGTAGAAGCTTGGATATTACTTGACGAAGTAGCATTCTTTTTTTTTTGATCTATGGATTCCTGTTGCTTAATAGCTGCTGAATTTTCATAGCTTTGGAAGTGTCAGTAAACTTTGTTTCAGTGTCTTGTGTATAAAAAGTACCTGTTTGTAGGTTCGAAAAGAGTTTGTTTTATATCAAGGGCAGGAGAAGCATTTGACAGCTTGTATCATGTATAAACTGTACTTCTTTTTCCAATTGTGCTTTTCCTCCTAAACTTTTTTTCCATTGTGGTGCTCAGTTGTTAGTCTTTCTTAATTTACTTTAGAATTTTAAATGAGCAGTTCAAAAGGACTGTAGGGAGTGTGGGTTGGATTTGGGCTATTACGTCTTTAATTCAGACTGATAAACTGAAGTAAGTACATCATAGATGTCAAATTGTTTCTTCATATTTAGGTGGAAAATGTTTTCAGAGGAAAACCCAGTTCTATAGTTGTGGTGTTGAACTGCGTTTATAGTTTATGGCTAAGACTCATGACTTGGTGTATGAAAAAACATGGCATGTCACAGAATCACAGAATATCCTGACTTTGAAAGGACTTGCAAGGATCACTGAGTCCACCTCCTGGCCCTGCACAGGACAGCCCAAGAATCCTACCATGTGCCTGACAGCACTGTCCAAATGCTTCTTAAACTCATGTCTTTTACTAGAGGCTCACACTATTGTTTTCTGGGATCAGGAGCAAAGTCTTGCTTGAAGACATCTCTTTCTCACATTCCCTGAGTGACTTTTACACAGGCAGATAGTGATAGGACAAAGGGGAATAGTTTTAAACTAAGAGAGGAGAGATTTAGATTTGGTGTTAGGAAGAAATCCTTCCCCGTGAGGGTGGTGAGGCCCTGGCACGGGTTGACCAGAGAAGTGGTGGCTGCCCTGTCCCTGGAAGTGTTTGAGGCTGAACATGGCTTGAAGTATCCTGGACTAGTGGAAGGTGGCCCTGCCCATGGCATGAGGTTGGATTGAGATGACCTGTAAGGTTCTTTCCAACCCAAACTGTTCAACACTGGATTTAATGTAGCTATGGTTTTTGTCATGCACTGGCAGTTGAGATGCCTCAACAGATTACTTCTCTTTTTCAACACATGAGAAGTAAAATAAATAGGAAAGTAAATACGTAAAGATTGGAAGTGATGGTTTTTTATCCTGACCATAGGACTGGTGCTGAGTGATGAGTGCCTCCAGGTTGTTGCCTTGTGTCTGGGTGGTTTTTGCAGGTTTATGTCTTGAGGTGGTGCCTCAAATGTCTGTTTTGATTCTCATTGCCTTGAAACATTTTCAGCTGATCTTTAAAAAGTTAGTATTTGAAGGTATTCCTAAATGGCCAATGTGCTGTGTTGTTCAGATGATTTTCAAGTATCCTTTGCTGCCCTGAGAGAAATCATGGTCATGTTTCTGAACTTTTTAGGGTAAATTAACTCACTAGTAAGGGACAAAGAATTGGTTTATTGAAGTTTTTGGAAGGTAACAATATGGAGATGCTGTGGCAAAGTGCTGAGCTCCTAGAGGAGCCCCTTCTGGCAGGCTCTCCCCGCAGAAGGTGTGGAAGCATATCTTGACTTGAACAAGCCCCAAAATACCGAGTTGCCCCTGGGCAGTGCCAGGTAGGACATGCTGAAGATCAGAGCTTTGTTCCTGGCTTTTTATGACATAGTGGTATTTCCCTTTCTTTGCTATTTAGAGTTTTTACTGGTTGAAGGTGTTACAAGTCTCAGTTTTTCCTCTGCCTGTGTTTACTGCTCACAGTATAACAAAAAGAATTACTAAGATAAGCTTTTTTTCCTAGTTCTTAACCCTGACTGGTTCTTTCTCTGTAAAACTCACTGCAGCTGTCAATATGTAAGGGTTTTTGTTACTCAGTAGTAAACTTAAAGTCTCAATTTTCGTGGGTCGTTTTTAGTTTGTTAGAGAATTATCAACTGGATTTATGTTGTGTATAAGGAAGATAATATGAAATCTAAAATATCTCAAGGATATACTAATATAAAAACTTAGTTAAAAACTATTAGTATGTTTTCTCAGGATTAATTATAACTTTAAGCAATGCTCACAGAGGAAGAGAATTATCAAAACCTTGTTTTTAAAACACGTTTTTGGTGGTGGTTGCCACAAATGTGGAATTTTCCCATCACGCCTAATTTATAGCTTGTATTCCAAGAGTTTGGAAGTTTTTATTGTGGATATGGGAACACTAGGTTGGGACTTTGACTCTAAACTGAGTATTCTGGCCATTTTTCCCGCTTTATGCTAAGACCAAAGTAGTATTTACATTAATCTTTTTATTTTTTTTGGAAAATGCCATGATGAAGTGTTAGGAAATTGAAATGTCTTAAAAAAAAGCTGGGATCAAATTGATGCAATATGCTAGTATATGGACTTTAAATATTGTGTCAGATCCCTTTTTGACCAAACCAGTTTAAGACCTGAGATCTGCATCCATCAGGTTGTGTTGTGTAGCTGTGCTCTGTGTAACTTGAATTCAGTGCAGATTTCTGCAGGGTACCAGCACCCTCTCGTGGGCTGTGCGATTGTGATTTTGGAACAGTTTTAGAATAGTCTTATCTTCACACTGGTAAGGCTCCATCAATATTTTTTTAGAAGTAGGAGGTTATCTGTTAAATTAAGCTGTCTGTTCCTGATCCAACAGCTGTGCCTGTTCGTGGAAATAAAATTTCTCACAGCATCCCTGTTATCCTGTATCCTCCTTGGAATCAGAATCACAAAATGGTTTGGGTTGGAAGAAACCTTAAAAATGAGTATGTGTGTTTTACCCTGCATCTGCCAGTTGTTTTCCACCCCACTGCTGGTAGTTGAGGAGTTTTCCTGTTTTGCAGGAGAATGCAGACTGATATCAGTGAGATCAAGAAACTGCTGTTTGGAAAGGAGATTGTTGTATGAGGGGCCATTTGGATGGATTAAAATCAATCCCTAAAAATAAAAACTGAAGATCTAAAAAAAAAAAAAATCTAACAAAATGAGAGCTCTGGATTTGCTTTCAGGATAAGTTGGCTGTGATAACACAGAGGTTTAATTTGGTTTTAAACCATTATTTATCACATTTTTGCTGTCCCTCTCTCCTAGAAGGTGCAGAGATTGCAGATTGGGTTCTACTACATAACTGCTTGTACCTCAGGGATGTTTCTTCTGACCCCCAGTATTAGGCACCTTGAGTCTTGATTTCTTTTTTTAATTTTTTTTTTTCCAGCCAGGAATGTCCGAAATGGTCTTTGCTAGAGTTATGAAGGACTTGGCTCTGGGACTGTGTATGTGTAATATGGAGTATTTATTTTTTAGTGAATTAGAAATTTGTCCCTTTTAAGGTCAGGAGTTGCCATTTGTAATGCACTTAAATTTTTAAAGAACCAAATGATTAACTGGATTTCCTCTTCTTGCAGGTTGCAGAATCAGCATGTGTCTCCAATAGTTTTAAAGGTAAGCACACTATATCTGCAAACATAGAGCAGGATTCTCTGTTTTCTGATTGGTGCATTTGGCTCATAACTTGGCGGAGGAGTGACTTCATCTTAATGTATTTGAACACTTATTTAGTACTTTATTGTTTTATCTATAACTTATTTATGTTTGTACTTGAAATTCCTTCACAGTTATTGAATCAGCACAGTTTGTAAATAGAGAGGATATTGGTTAGAAATATCTAAGGGTATCAAGTTGATACTACAAAAACTTAGTTACCCTTCTGGATGCAAATTTTTATCCAATACCTATTAATAAAGAGGCAGAGCTAGCATGTAGGACTTGAGAGTTTGCAGAGTGTTTGAGCAAAGCTTAGTAACAGATTTTGGTGGGAAAAGAGGAAGTAAGTCCCATTTGTAAGTCTATCTCCTCATCCCAACCATCAGCCTACCTGTATGGCTGGTTTTTCTCTTTTTATGAAATAGCTTCAAGATACCTGAGTCTTTCTTAACCTCTTTTAAAACTGTTCTAGATTTTTCTTCCAAATAGCTGTTATTTTCCTTAGCACTGGATAGCTGTATCAGTTATCTTTTAAATGATGTTGAAAATATTGATATTACTTACTGGGAGGTCTAGGCGGCTCAATTTTTCTCTCTGAATAGTTACCACTTTTGCCTTGGAAGGACATCATAAATACATTTCTGACAGTCACAGGTATTTGTGGAGTCCTTCAGAAATAAAATATGTTAAAAATGAGACGTTCAGTCCTAACAGTAATCTGGTAAGGAGGTTACAGACGAAGGAATAAATCTGCAAACATCTTAAGTTATTTCTAATTTGGAGCGGAGCTGTAGACTTCCTTGGTCGAGGAAACAATAGATGCAACCTCAATTATTTGTGTAACAGCAGATGGCGCTGTTGCAATGGATTTAATCACCTGAGGAATAAACTCCAAGCTGAGCAATAAACTCCAGTATGAGGTATATATCAGAGCTCTTGGGATTCCCATGTGCAGCCAGCAGCTCTGGATCTGGAATTTGCTGTGCAGAGCAACTTCTCAGGCTGTAGTTTAGCCCCTACCAATTCTAGCAGTTGCTGCTAATTTATATTCATTCTTGCTGAAATACACAAAACTAAAAGGAAAACTGCTGTTGGTCTGTAATATTGTCCTTCTGCTTGAAAAATACACAGCTTGCTTGTGGGAGCAAAAAATTTAAAAATCTTTAAAAGTGCTTACAAAATACAGTGTATGACTATTTCTTCACAGAGTATGTAAAGTAAGCTGATAATAGGGGCCAAATCTATAAGTAAATGAGATTGGCAAGGATGGTTTTGGTGCGTGGAGATTTTCATGTAATGTATATTAAAAAATTTATCATATGATATGTGATGTATATAAATATACTTTATGTATATGTAAAATAGGGGCTGCAGCATGGCCTCGAGTCTCCTGCTGGCAGGGAACCTGATGGGAGGTGTCTAGAGATGCCACAGCTGCAGGGTCTCCAAGTTGGGCTCACGAATCCTTTATCACAAAACTCCATCTATCACAAGTCAAAAATCCATGGAAAAATAGACTGGCTTTGTTCCACTGGGCTAGGTGGCAGAGGGGAGAATTGAAGAGATGTTGAAGTTTTCCATCAGTCTTGCTGTGTTGCTTCTGATCTCGCCTGGATTAGTTTACCTCTGGGATTTGGGTGGAATATGCTTGAGGTGTTCAGTGTCTCTGCATTCCTGGTTCAGTATTGCAGGTGAAATGGGAGTATTGGAGATGGGTAGGTCCCAAATTCCACCTGGAAACTGCTTTTTCTTTGCAGAGAAGGCAGCCTCTTTTCTCCTTGATGCCTCAGTGGGTGTCAAATCTTCGAAATACAAGATGTTACGGGATTTACTGCTTCCAGCACACACATTAACACTGAATGCCATAGTTTTGTTCTGTGTGCAGCATTTACTTCCTTTCGCTTGGTTTTCAGCCTGCTTTTGTCTAATCATGCGGACATTATAATATTAAGGGTATTGAGTATTTAACTTCATACATATTACAGATTGCTTATTACAGGGATATTCAGCCCGGAGAAGAGAAGACAAGGCTTTGGGAGACCTCAATGCGACCTTCCAGTACCCAAAGGGGGCTTACAAAAAAGAGGGAGAGTGACTTTTCATGTGGACAGATAGTGATAAAAGAAGAGGGAATAGTTTTAAACTATATAAGAGGAGAGATTTAGATTAGAAGTTAAAAGGAAATTTTTCTCTGTGAGGGTGGTGAGGCCCAGAGAAGCTGTGGCTGCCCCATTGCTGAAATAGTTCAAGAGCAGGTTGAACAGGGCTTGGAGCAACCTGGTCTGGTGGAAGATGTCCCTGCCCATGGCAGGGGCTGGAAAGAGATGAGCTTTAAGGTCCCTTCCAACTCAAACTACTGGTCTATGATTTGATTCTATGATATTTTTTATTTCCTAAAACTGTTGTTAATGTTACACCTGCAGTGGGTCACCATGTTTCTCTCCCAAGTGCACTGTGTATGTTCTTTAGACAACAGTCAGATTTTAGAGACCTTTTTCTCTCTTCAAAGCTGTCATCCTTCAAGGCCTTGTCTGAGGCCTCCTTCCTAAGTGTCATATCCCAGAGTCACTGCCTTCGGGAGCAGAGATTAGTAGAGTTAGGAGCTGCTTTGGGGAGGAGAGGTACAAAGGTGACCTGGCGAAGTCTCTTTTCAGTCTTTACACCAAATTTTGTGAATAAAATCTCTGACAGATTAGGGCAGATAAAGTAATTATTAAAAGCAAAATCACTTTTGACTTCAGATAGCTAATGCAGCAACTCTTCCTGCAGAAGGAAGGAGAAATACACACTATTATGTATCTCTTTCTTGGCTGTGCTGAGAACAAGGTGGTAAAAATGTGAGCAGCTGAAGGAATTATGGTAAAGAGCTCAGTAGTTGCACAGGCCGTTCTTTGCATTTTACAAAGTATGCTGTTTTCTCAAAGGTGCAAAATGAATTCTCATCCCCTCAAGGGGTGTTTTTTCCCTTTCTCTCTTTGTCAGTGTTGCTGTTCCTTCAAAGCTGTGTAGATGTAGATACCTCACCCTCCATGTCCTTGGTCTGTCACACACAGCGTATTGTGTACTGGAATGTGAAACTTGGCCTGAAACTGTTAATTAGCATGCAGAACAGCACACTAAATTAGGCGCAGCACTAGTTTGGGGAGTTGCTCTTAGATGGGACTCATTTTCTCTTGAGCTTCTTGGTGGTGAACGTGTGACTGTGGCATGACTATAGCATTGATGGCTTGCTCTTCCATGGTAAATTCTTCTTTCTAAATTGTGTCGACTGAGCTCAAATGATCCTGTTGTGCTTTCTTCACCCTCAGAGAAGTAGCGTCTAATAACATGGATGCTGAAGTAGAACTTCAGCTCCTCTGAAGTGGGAGAGTTTGAAGCTTTTAGTGCTTAGGCTTCAGACAAAAATAATTAGTCACTCAGTCTCTGCTTTCCATCACAGTCTGGAGATACAAAAGCTGTTATCTGGGGTCTGGGGAATGAGTGCCAGCAGGTAGAGCTCCTTGTTAGCACATCAACCCAGTTCCAGTGGTGAGCTCGAGCATGTTGGATTTGGTTAGTGAAGTACTGCTAATTTAAGATGCCAGTGGCAATGTTTTTCAAAAAATGCTATCCTGGATAGTTGTCCGAATATGATGATGCATGTAAGTCATCCACCAGAGATCATCTAGATTCAGTCATGTGCTGTGTTCCTGATGTACTGAGAAATAAAGGTCTGAGAGCAGCTGGAGGTGACTGGTCAGAGAAGTCTCATCACTGTACTAACACACTGAAGAAACCTGTGGAGCTCACCCCTGCAGGCATTCCCTGCTGGAACATTCTTTTTTGTCCTGTGAGGTTTAATCTGAGGGCAGGATTAAAGGAGAGAGCTGCAACCCTCAGCCTGTGCTGATGATCTGTAGGATCTACAGGATCAACATATGTTTGTTGGTCACTCAAATGGGGAAACAGGATGATATCACATTATCCCATAATGTTACATGTTACTTTTTAGTTTATGAAAAGGCTGGAAAATACCACAGGTAATGTTGACAATGGGAGGCCTCTTGGTCAGGCGTGGCAGAGAAACCCTTGTATGGAAAATCCGTGACTAAAATAGAATTGAGATTGGCATATTTATGTATTCCTGCTGTTTCCAAATACATTCTGTGCTTTTTGAGGCAGTGTATGAAATGTTAACATGAGAAACAGTTGTAAAAGATGCTGAAAGCATCTTGTTTTGTGCACTAGGCCACATAAATATTTCCTTGCTTATATCTCTCCTTATTTCTGAGCTACAAGTCTGAAGAGTTGCCCTCCTTTATTAATAACAAAATAAAATTAATTATGCCTTTCCACACCTAGCAGAGAGGATGTCTTTGGTCTAGTCCTTCTAAGAGAACTGTCCTTCCTTGCCCCTTCTGTGTGACAAAGGGTTAATTGTCACATGTGCTGCTGGCAGTGGGTAGGGGCGAGCTGCATGCTTCACTCGTCTTTGTTCACTGGAGTGTGCATCAGTGCACTTAAGAGTTCCAGGGGCTGGTAGAGAGAGCACAGGGATAACCCTCCTTTTGGGAATACGTTGCTGCTGCTTTGGGAGGGGGCGAGGGGTTGCACAAGCGTTGGGGGGTGCATGGCATCATGTCAAGCCATGGCTCTGGGCATGGGGACCCTCTGCAGCACGGCCTGTCTGCGCTGGAAACGCAGGAGGATGAAGTGATCTGAGAGGAAAGGTAGGGCTATAATTGCTGCATTTAATTGCTGAAACAAAGGAGTCAGTGGATGGGTGGTGGTCGTATGGTAAACGTAGTTTTCAGGTGAGGTTTGAACCTCTTTGCTAAGTGCAACCTCAGTGTTTGTCAGAAGAAATCTGGTTTGTTGGAAATATTTTAAGCAAGATCCATTTCACAATATTTTATTTCACTTGGCTTTCAAAGTTTGGAAGGAGAAGACTTTTTAACAAATACAAAAATTCTCTAAAACTGCAGCTTTCTGACTTAGACTGTTTTCTAATAATTCTGTGTGATCTATTAGGTTAATGGGATTTTTTGCATATATGCCATTTGCTGAATGTAAAGCGTTGTTAGCTGCTAAATTTCCCTTTCAAGACATCTATAGGTTTTCTCTCAGTAATGAGAATAAACCAAGATAACTCCTAAGGTCTTTCACAACTCTTTTTTTGCATGCATTAACTACCTAGGATATTCAAAGAGAAGAAATGCAGGTTATCTCTTAAGTTCTCATGTGGTGTGTACTTGCTATAGCTAACATTTACTTAAAAATCTCTCAAGTAGTCTCCTGTGGAAATAAAGGCAAATTCTGTTGTGTTGGCTGCTGCAGTTTTAAGTACTTCTGATGTTCTTCCTGTCTTTGGAAATAGGAATTAAAAACTTTAAAACCAGGAGAGGATTAAAAGCGTACTTTTCACTGGCTCCACTTAAATTAGCATACATTTAGATATTGTTTTCCTGTTTGATATGGCTGGCTTTTAATCCATCTAGGAAAAGAAAGGTTTTTGTTGTCAGAACATTTTGGTGTGTGCTGCTATGCAGAATCCCTTGGCTTCAGTGAGTGAATTTAGGTAAGAGCTGGATGGGAGGTTTGTTGCTCTGTGTTATGAACAAAAAACTCCCCTCTGCTACACAGGCATAGTGCAGTCAAACCCTCAGTTTATTCTATCAGTATACCTGAGAGAAAACAGTCCCTGCAGCCACAGAGCCGGATTCTGCCACAGCCCCATTCCACACAGAACATGCTGTAAATACGCTGACCCAAATCACTGCATATTTATGGCAGTTATTCCTTATTGCTGTTTTTGAAAGTTTTGTTAATCTCTGGACAGCAATTACGCTTTTTCCTTTACTCTTACATTTTTTTTTCCCAAATAGAAGTTTTTTTCCAGTGCTGAGAATGTTACTGTAGTTGTGTCCCTTATCCCAGAGCAGGATTTTAGGAACAAAACTTGAGAGTTTATCATACCTTGGTGTCCAAAGCAGATGCACAGCTTCAGTGAAGTCCTTTTGCAAGGTGTCCTTGCTCAGATGCCACTGCCCAGCCTCGTGTGGAGGCTTTGTTTCTGTAGCATCTGAGATAATCCTGGATGTCAGTTGCTAAACAGGTTATTTACAGGCAGTGAATGTGTTTATTAATGCAATTTTGCTGCTCAAATAAAAGTTTGGAAGGTCAAAGAAGTCAGAAATGCTGTTCCTTCTTCAAAGTGAAATGGTAACTGAATCATTAATGATTTTGGAAGATATCAAGCATGCCTTGGCAGGAGAGGAAGCTTTTCTTGTAGTGAGCAGCCTGGGCTCAGTCCATTTTGTGAAAAAATCTCCCCTCTCTTTCTGAAAGCATACATAGGTCCTATTTTATATGGAAGGACTTTGAAAAACCTTTTTTATTATTATCAAATCCTCTACCTTTGAAAGCTAGGTGGAAAAAAAATCCATGAGTTACAGTGGGAGGAAGTTTGGAAGATGAATGTGTATACAGAGTACTGAGTTCATTCTCTCTGTCCAGCTCAGTACTGTGTCCTACATATTATTCATAGAATCACGGAATGTTAAGGGGTTGGAATGGACCTTAAAGATCATCCAGTCCCAACTGCGGGCAGGGACACCTCCACTACACCAGGTTGCTCAAGGCCTTATCCTGCCTGGCTTTGAACAGTGCTGGGGTTGGGGCATCCACAACATTTCATACAGTTTAGATATCTGATTCATTCTCTTCCAAGTATTTTTGATTTGAAGTGGGTGGTTGTTAGAAATTAGTTGTAATGGAAGTCAGTTACTTGTATAAAACACACAAAGTCTTGTAGTGATGTGCTTTGAGTAAGGGAGGCTTAGCAGGCTGCCTTGGGAAGTGGTGGGATCACCATCCCTGGCATTGCTCAGGAAACAAATAGATGTGGCATTTCATGCTTTGGTTCAGTAGACGTGCTTGTATTCAAAGAGTGGAGTTGACCTTGAAGGTCTTGAAGTCAGTGGTTCTATGACTCTTATGTTCTTTACCAGAATGATCTGCTGGTGCAGTTGTGGGGACTGGAGGGAGGAGCTGAGCGCTGCTAACTTTACTCCTCTATTTTTTTATAAAGAAGGGATTAGGAACAAAGGTGATCATTCTTATATGCCAAGAGTAGTCTAACTCGTAAATACATATGGTTAAAGCTTAAAACAGAGATCTTAGTGTCATTTGGCTGCATTAATACTGTAGAATTGCATCTCTTAGGTGCCTTAGGGCTCTTCTGTCAACTGCCCTTCTTGGCTGTTTATCTTCCTCGATGCTTCCAGAATCTATTTTAGCACAGTTACTGAAATTATTTAAAAAAACCCAACAAAAAACCCCAGATATTTATGCAAGTGGAGTTTTTGCTTGCCTTTGCTTTTAGTGGACAGGAGCTTGCCTTTTCTCTCCTTCAGGCTGTGGGGTGAGGTGCTGAGCCCAGGCTGATAACCCAGCTCTCCAGGAGGGTTTATCTATGGTGTGGAAGTGTGGGGCAGCTCTACAGCCTTTTTCATTTCTAGCTTGGCTCAGGGAGTTCACTGATCACCTTAGTAGGAGTTAAACCAGGAATTGTTCAAGTCTTTTGTCCTTGAGTACAAAGTGGTGGTGCAGGAGTAACTGGAGCCAGTGTGATGTACTAATTAAGGTGATAATTATTTACAAGTCCTGTTGATTACAGTCAACTAATTTCCTCTTGTTACAGTGGAGTGTGCTGATGTTGTGTAATGTAAACTGTCTCAGGGGTTGGGCACAAAGGGTTATAGTGGATGGGGTGACATCAGGTGTGTGTTCAGTCACTAGTGAGATTCCACAGGGCTCCATCCTTGTCCCTGTGCTCTTCAACATCTTCAGAAATAGCCTGGAGGCAGGAACCAAAGGAATACTAAATAGATTTTCTACCAATACTAAATTGGAAGGAGCTGTTGACTCCCTTGAGGGCAGAGGGGCCCTATAGAGAGACCTTGACGAATTTGAGGGCTGGGCAGTCACCAACCATAAGAAGTTTAACAACGGCAAGTGCTGGATTCTGCACCTGAGGTGGGGCAACCTTGGCTGTGTGTATAGACCAGGAAATGAGAGGCTGGAGAGCAGTGCTGTGGAAGGGGAACTGTGGGGGTCCTGTTTGATGGCAAATTGAGTAGGAGGCAGCAGTGCCCTGGCAGCCAGGAGGGACATCAGGCACAGCATCCTCAGCTGGGCAGAGGAGGAGATTGTCCCGCTTTACTCTGGGCTGGTGTGGCCTCACCTTGAGTCCTAGGGCCAGGTTTGAACACTACAATATAAAAAAGACATGAAGCTATTAGAGATTGTCCAAAGGAGGCTGCGAAGAAAGTGAAGACTCTGGAGGGGAAGCCATAGGAGGAGCTGAGGGCACTTGGTGTGTTCAGCCTGGAGGAGACTGTGGGGAGACCTCATCGTGGTCTTCATCATCCCACTCTCTGGCCTTCGACAGATTGGGGCTTCATCTTTCAGTCACTGATGAACATCTCAGTTTTAGGAGGGATCTTCAGTCAGGATTTACCCAAACAGCCCAATGCCAAGCCAGGGCCCAGGCTGCTGCTTTTAAAGGACATTTAATACTTTACCTTGTAAGTTGGTACCTTAAAGCCTGAATATCCCCCTCCCTGTTTTCCAGACAGAAGCAGTCTCCGCCAGCCAAGAAACCAGCAAAGATATTTCACAATGGATGTAGACGATGAAGAAAACATGAGTAAGATGTGTTTATTTATATAGTAATAAACTCTGTAGTAGTTTCTGAAGGTGATTATTTTCTCACAAGCTCGGGGGCGACTGCAAAGAAACTTCAGATGCAGAAATGAAAATACTTTAAAATGTGGTGAAGAAGAGTGAATTGGAGCTTTTGCATTAACAGTGTTTTAAATATGCTAATATAGTTATACCTTCTGTATTATACTTTATACCTTACATTTTTCTTACAGCAGCTAACTAATCAAATAAAATATTTCCCTGTTTTGAACCAGCAGTGAAAAAGGGAGGGATAATATCAGTAGTGCCCATGCCAAGGGTTAAGTACCAGTAAGGAGTGAGGGGTGAGATGAAGGGGATGGAGTTGAAGAGTATAATACAAAGGATGGAGAGCAGAAACAGAGAAAGGAAAAGGCAGAGGAGGAGCTGGAAAAGCTCTGTGCAGGTCTCACATGGGCTGGTTATTCTCTTTAGATGCTGATTGTCCCAACCCTGAGCTACTGAATTATTAAAGTGATTTTAAAGCACAAAAATAGTCAAATAAAGTTACAAAACAATTTTAGTGGGAGATGAAGAAGTTAGATCATTGTGTTAAAATAAACCAAACAAATGCAAAACAAACATCCTCCCCTCACCCTGCCAAAAAACCCAAAACCAAAGTGAAAAATATTACTTGAAATAGAATTAATCTTTTTTTCATAGTGGAATATGCTTGGTATGATTTTCTTTTCCTTGATATATAAGAAATTACTTCAAATGGATGTTTTAGCTGTTTCTAGAAGTGGCCTCCCTAAGGAGGCCTTCAAAAAGTAGTGTAATTGGATAATTCACGTAAGATAATTTTTTTGATAAAACATCCCTTTTCTCAATAATGGTATAGCTGAGCATGAATAGAAAGTGCCTTCTTGAGCTTGAGAAATATAATCTCTTTATAGGGGCATTCTTTAATTTTGCAGTGTTAAGCAAAACACTAAATTTTTGTCTGCTTCTGGGTTTTTTTGTGTGTTAGTACATCAGTATGGGAAACCATTCAAGGAATTTGTTATTTTGTCAGAAGCCTGGCTCCATGGAACTGTTTAGGGAATGCATGTGTATAATTTTAGTTTTGAGATGTCAGAACCTTGGCTGAGCCCATTTCATATAAAGTGCAAGATGACCTTCCTTTGTGTGCTCATGCAGACATCATGAATTTGAAATGTTAAATCATCTGATTTAGAGGACGGGAGAAATCAAAGTTTAAATTCTTAAGTTCTTTACTTTGATTTGTGCAGAGATACATTTTTTTAAACTTTTTATCTCTCTTTACTTTTATATCTCTTAAAATTGTGAAGTGGCATATTAGAAGTTGCCTATTAAATTTTTTCTTATTTTATGTAACTGCTTTTGGGGAAAGTTTCTTAAAGGAAAGGAAGGTGGGCTGTGAAATCTTTGTAGCCTGTGGTTGCATAATGAGAATTCCTCTGCAGAAGCCGGAATTAAGATGATTTTTTTTGGTTCAGATGAAATGTAAGACAGTGATGATGTCTTACATTATTAAATTAATATCCATGAGGAAACAGGGTTTCCGACTTAAAATTTTATTGTTTTCCTTCTTTATCCATTGGTCACAGAGATGTTACAAGATATTTGGGGAAAGATATAGTTATTTAGAATGTTTTTGTTTTCTGTTGCTTTGCGTGGCTGGTGTGTCTGCAGCACTCTGAATACTTGGGACACAAGCATGTGACTCTCCTGACCTTTCTCTTTGATCTGTTTGCTCCTTTTTCTAAAAGATGCTCAGAAGAGAGCATGTGGTTTTTTCTGCTTGTTTTTTAATGAAAAAAATGACTTATTTAGAATGTCTCTAGGCCACTAAATGAGAGCAGCAGTATAAGGGGTGGCTAGAACCATCTTTTGGTTCCGCTAAGAGTCATCTATATTTAATTTATTATGTTCCAGATCAGACAGAGCAGGGGGAAGTGTTGTCTCTCAACAAGCAGGTAATGGAAGGTTCCCAATGGATAAAGCATCTTAATGGCAGACACTTTTTAATTACAGGGAATAAACCCAAAAATAAACCAGCACATCCGGATGGAAGATTTATTTCTTTACTGGCATGAAAAATTCCCCGTGCCTCCTTCCTGCTTTGAATGTTCTTGGGTTTGTAAGCACTCAGACGAGATCTGAGGGGCAAGACTGACCTTCTACTGAAGTTGTTGGTGTCAGCTATGATTTTTACTAAGGTGGCTTCCACAGACATCAGTCAAATCTCTATTTGAAACTGCCAGCTATTTTTAATGACTAGAAAATACACCAATCTCATGAAAAATGTCCAATTTTTAAATCACGTGTTGTATAAATGTTTAAGGAAAACAGGATCTCAATCATCAAATGTTTATATATGTCTTAATGCTGCTTTAAAGCCTTAAATACACAGCAGATGTGACGGACCTCAAAGGGCTCTCTAAAGCATTCATTCCTTGAAAAATTAAATTTAAAGCCTGGAAATACTAGAGATTTCTGTAAAATCATGCACAACATGGGGTGTTTAATATTAGAATCATCAAACTTCAAAAAATAGGAAATAAAACCCAGTAGATGCAGTAAGACTAGCAGGCAGAGGATCAGAGAAAGCAGTGGGACATGTTTTCGTGCCATTTGTAATGAAGCGGTAAAGTGCCTTGCTCAGGACATCGTGGATGCCATGGGTTTATGGGGTCTTTAAAAGCCATTAGAAAACTTCTTTTTTGAGGGGGGAAAAAAAGCACGTGTGGCTTCCTGCCAGGATCTCTAGGAGAGCCCAGAGCTGTGAGGCTGCCCTGGAGAGGGTCACTGTGTCCTTATGCTGGTGTGATATCCTCTCCTGGGGTCTGTTGGTGGCCCTGTCACAGGTGGGGAACTGGGCAAGGTGAGGAAGAGCCAGGAGGGCCATTCCTAATTTCTCTGGAAGGATGGCATGCCTGGAAGATGCATCAGGGAGAGGCTGGGCTGGAGGAGTTACTCCATGTCTGAACTTGGACAAGATTAGAGGTGACATCTCTGACTTGAAGAGGTTATGTTTTGACTAATTTGTGAGATCTTCCAAAGCCCTCAGGTAATTAGAGGGTCTCAGCACTGCTGGGCAGGACAGGCTGAGGAAAAGGACCAAAAGCACACCCTCACCCTTGGTCTGAGACGGAGGGACCTTTCCTTGCAGTCCAGTGACTCTGTGGATTGAAACAAGCACAGGTCCTTTCGGTTTGCACAGAAAGTCTTTCGCTTTCCATCACATAGTTAGATTTGGATCAACTCCACAGTGTTACCTCCTTGCCTAGTCTCTTGGTTTGACTCAGGATCAGCTCCCTGCGTGCTTTCTCTCCAAGTTTCTTCCACCCTGCAGATTCTCCAAAGCTAACAAAGCCTAGTAGCTCTCAGGCAAGGAGTAGTTTTCTTCCCTTCTCTCTTAATGAGACAAGGTAAGCCTGTAAGTTTATTTCCTGCTTCCTACAAGTTCTTCCTCTCTGTCAGGATATTGTTTCCCCTGCCTGACGAAAGAGTTCCTCCAGCTGCCATGCTAATACGCAAAAATTTTTCTTTTTAATGCTCAGCTGGAGTCTATTCAACTCCTATTTTCCTTCTGTGGTTTCCACAGGCACTGGTAGTTGTTTTCATATAAAAAGAAATGATAATTATCATTAATTAATGATAACTCAATGATTTCTGTTCAGCCTAAAAGTCTTGGTGGTTGATAACAAATACCTGATGCCACCAGTAAGAGCAGCGTTCCAGAAATGATGTTTTAGACGAGATGTAAGAAACTCACTGTAAGGAAAGATTTAAAAATTTCCCCCATTGTCCTTGGATTCTTCCACCATAAATATGTATTTTTATAAAGAATATATGCATGAACACTCTGTATTGACAGTCATGGCCCTATCACCTTCATTCACCAGGCAATATATTTGTGGCTAAACAAGAGATATTCAATTAAATCTAGCAGATTTCTAGCAATGAAATTCTTCAGAATTTCAATTCTTGACCAAATTTAATTGACTCAATTGCATGATCAGTACTGTACAATTCTTTGTTGTGCTGCTGTGATTTAACAAAATGTGTTCCTACTTTGGCTTTTTCTTTTGATTTTTTTTTTTTCCTTCCTTTTTTTCTTTTCGAGCACCGAAAGGAGTAACCTATCGAGCTTTTGCTGGAGGATGTTATAAATGAAAATTTAGTAACCATTCCATCAGCTTTGTAACCTGGGCAAAGTGATGTGTGCATGGTAGAGGATTCTTAGGGAAGACTGAAAGCATGACGGGAATTTGTCACTGTGAAAGAGAGCTTCCACCTTGATTTGCTCTAATTTCAGTGAGCATTTACCACCTTGGATCAGTGTAGATGTAATACAGATACATTGAAGTTTTGGAGCAGGAGAGTTAAAAATACCTCACCTATTAAATTTGCCTTTTCATTCACAGATGCCAATAGAAAGCACAAATAGTTAATTTCCTTAGTTTGTTTATCAGGGTGAAAATAAGGTCTTTGAACTTATAGCAAATTTAATTCCATAAATATAGCTCTGACATATCATTACCCCAACTTATATTTTTGAAAACAAATAATTAAATTAATACTGTATTGTCTTCTCTGCCCTCCCATTAAAATATTATCACTGTGAGTGTGCAGCTTTTGTCACACTTCTATTCTGCATGTCCTTAGGATCTCTAGTGATTTTTGGCTTTGTAACTCCATGACAGCAGTTTTCTGGACAAGGAGTTGTGCTTGTAAATGACAAATAAGAGATTTATTTAATAGAAGGTTGTGTGGAAATGTATAGTCTTGTGGTCCTGCTGGCACAGTGGGCAGCTGTAGTTCCTGAGAAAATCGGGATGAAGTGAAAAGTATGTTTAGGAAAGGCATAAAAAAAACCTGCATTTGAAAAATATGGAATAGCTAAAGAGATACAAAAGCATTCAAACACTCTTCAATCATGGTACCTACCGAAGAGCTGCCTACTTTTTCATTGCTCTGAATGAAGATTTTATTTATGTAGTTTTTCAATTTAAGCAACTAAAATCACTGAGAGAAAAAATTAACATGACTAAACTGATAATAAAATAGAATTAAATATCTGGCTCAGAGTGGTGGTCTTAAGCATCCGTTTTTACTTTACTAATGGAAGTTTTTTGTTTTGTGGGCATATGTAGCTATAGTTTATATTGTTGATTTAAAGCATTTTTGAGGCTAAATGTAACTTACAAGTAAAAGTTTTTTCCAGCATAAGTAAAATGAAGAAAAAAGTTGTAGTGATTTTTTGCTGTACAGTTGTATCAAGTGTGTAGTTTGAAGGTTGAGTGTGTTATTTCTTGAATTATTGAGAGGTTGTGTTACATTATCATCATCTCCCGTTATATTGTAAAAATATTTAACCTGTGAGCACACATCACTTAACCAGTTACAAAGAGAGATAAAGGAATCTATAAATTTTGCATTTACAAGGTCCTGCACCGAAGGCATTGTAAGTTACTCTTTCTGGGCACCACAGGTTCAAGCAGCACCGACATTAAAGAAAACCGCAATGTGGACAATGTTCCCTCCAAAGACAGCGCCGGGCAGGGGCCTGGGGAGGGCTCCCTGCTCTCCAACGGTGGTGGCAGCAGCAGCAGGAAGAGACCTTTGGAGGAAGGCAACAATGGCCATTCCAAATTCCGCCCCAAAAAGAGGAAGAAAATGCCTGGCCCTGTTCTGCCAAAGAATGCCCTAATGCAGCTTAATGAGATTAAACCTGGTTTACAGTACAAACTCCTCTCCCAGACGGGGCCAGTCCATGCCCCCATGTTCGTGATGGCAGTGGAAGTGAATGGGCAGGTGTTTGAGGGGTCTGGCCCGACAAAAAAGAAAGCCAAGCTTCATGCTGCTGAGAAGGCTCTGCGCTCCTTTGTGCAGTTCCCAAATGCCTCGGAAGCCCACCTGGCCATGGGCAGGACTCTGTCGGTCAACACGGACTTCACATCCGACCAAGCAGATTTCCCTGACACCCTTTTCAATGGGTTTGAGACGCCAGTCCCTTCCGACGCCTCCTTTTATCTGGGGTCCAATGGGGATGGGTCTTTTGGCTCCAGCAGGGACTACGGATTGCCATCGTCTGCCGTAGCCAGCAGCCTTTCCCAGTCACCTCTCCCCACACCCTCACCCTACCCCACGGCCAGTGGGAAGAACCCCGTCATGATCCTCAACGAGCTGCGCCCGGGGCTGAAGTATGAGTTCCTCTCGGAGAGCGGAGAGAGCCATGCCAAAAACTTTGTTATGGCTGTGGCAGTGGATGGTCAGACTTTTGAAGGTTCAGGAAGGAATAAAAAGCTGGCAAAAGCTCGGGCTGCTCAGTCAGCCCTGGCATCCCTGTTTAACATGCAGCTGGACCAGACTCCGTCTCGCCAGCCCATTCCCAGCGAGGGGCTCCAGTTACACTTGCCACAGGTGAGAAACCCTTCGGATATTGTGGATGGCTTTGGGTAATGAGCAAGAGGAGTCTAGTCGTGTGTGTTGAATCAGTTTGAACAGCATTTCTGCTTCTGTAGATCTGTATGTGTATATATACATATATATATATGTGTATGTATACTAGGTGATTTATCCAGTTATAGCTTCTGACAGTTTGTATTCTCTTGCACAGAGAAGAGGCCTTGTTTCTGATGTTTTCAGCTTTGATCATGTTGCATAAGAGAGTACCAGTGCCAGCTTGAATTATGGTTTGTGCTGGGGAAAGATTGAATCACATCTTGCTCATCTCAGGCAGCAAGACTTAGGTTGAGTTCAAGTGAGAATTACTGCTTTAAGTGAAGTTATTATTTGATACAACAGTCTTCAGCAGAGAAGAAAATCATTCTCTCCTGCAAATAGAAATTGTGGCAAGGCAAGGTCAGATTAAGTGAGGCTGTTCCAATTGCCACTGATTTCCAGGGTGTAAACACATTCTATGTGCATGTACCCAAGATGTGTGGTTAAATGGCTGTCATCTGAAGGGTTGGGCTTTAGGCAAATGAATTAATAGGCATATGGAAGTTACTTAGGCAAGTAAATCTGGCTGAGAAATAATTTAAATCAAATAGTTAATGAACTAGGGAAAGTATCATACTGGACACAGACCAAAAATTCGAAGTTACTAGAATGGAGTAATTTTGAATTTTTTTTAATGCAGAAAAATTCTCCCTTCTTTTCTTGTTTATGTTTCTTCCCAGTCAAACTACACTAATAATTGTTTGACCACTGTCTTTCTTCTGCGTCTCTTGGGTCTTTTTAATGATATTATATGCCCATCTAAATGAAAATATTTACCTGTGAATTCTTTTGCAACTTCCTGTTTATTATGAGAATTTCAAGGCTTTGACCTTTTCTATCTCAAAACTATTGTTCTAGATTTCATTAAAATTCTAACATACTATTCTAATCTAATAATGTGGGGTCAAAGAGTATAAGTAGATGCTGGGACTATTTTAAGTACGTTGTTTTTGCAAAATACTTGGAGAATATGCATATTTTAGAACTTCCTATATGGTTTCATTTTAATGTTGCACCATTACTGTGTTACTGATTAACGTTTTTCAAATCCAGGATCATGCTGTTTCAGGTAGTTACAATTTCTTCAGTAGATTCAGTGTTTTCAGACTGCATTTTCTCCTTTTAACTGTAGGTTTGACCCCAGACACCAAAAAAATTTCACTGCCAGTAATCCGTGTGTAATTAATTCTTGCATCAGTAAAATGGTGAAAACTGGAACTGGAAGAGAGAAGTGTGAAAAACCCAAGCTGAGCTGGGAAAGATCTTACATGAGTGCTGCCTCATTTAGACCCAATTTCAAATAATTTTTTTATTCAGGGGCTTTTGATCAGCTTGTCATCAGGATGTCGTCAAGCACTTCACTGTGTTGCTTTGCTTTGAATTATAATTAGCTGTTATTGGAATTACTTTAGGTCTTTTACGTATTAGTGATTTTGGTGTGGTATGTATTTAATGATTGAAGCATTTGTGGTGTTTTCAGGTCCTGCTTTATTTATCTTTTTTTTTAACGTCTGTGACTTGTTTAGACAGTGTTTACTGTGTAAACGAGTGTTAAAGTCAGAGATAATCCTAAAGTAGATGAAATCACAAAAATCAGAGAGTGCAGGAATGATGTAAATGAGGATAGGATTTGATACAACCTGTATACCAAATACAATGCTGATCAGATTGGAAAAGATGAAAGCTAGAAATATGCAAGGGGAGGGAAAATTCAAATACTAAATGCTTAGGGGAAATAAACGAATTACAGTATGGTTGTGCCAGTGAAGATGTTGGAATTGACTGCCTGGGTAGCAGGTCCAAACCTGCCTGTAGCTCATTTGTGGTGAGAAGAATGGAGTTGAGAGGAGAGATGATCCCTGTGCCATTGGTGGTCGTGAGTATGGCTGAAATGTCTGTCTGTGACCCAACTGGATCTCCCGAGAGCTGCCGGTGCTGCAAAGAGTTGAATGCAGAAACACATGTGCTAAGTATCAAACTGGTACAGAAGGGTTGCTGCAGTCAAAAATTGATTGTTGTGAAATGAGTGTGAGAATAATCTTATGGTCTGTACAGGGGACTATCGAGGTGCTGATCGTGTGGTTCAATTCAAGCTTGTCTGCTTGCTCACAGCTTGGCCTGTCGTCAGGGATAAAGGAAGGTCCTCTGCAGTGAGGAACATCTCTGTACTGGGAAAGTGAGTTAAACTCAGGAATACAGTCAACACGTGCCTCAAAGTGGGTAAAAATGTCCCACTGAAAAACTCAGCAGCTATGCATGTATCACCTTGGCAGTGGGTGTGTTGGGATTGAACAGGTTGTTGCACTTGCATTAGAGGGACTTGCCTCTCCAAAACATAGGAAATATTTTTATGGTTAGCTCTGCTTTGTGAACTGATAAAAAATTACAGAATCACAGAATGGTTTGGGTTGGAAGAAACCTTAAAGATTATCTTATTCCGATACGCTGCCGTGGGCACAGACACCTTCCGCTATTCCAGGTTGCTCCAAGCTCTGTCCAACCTGGCCTTGAACACTTCCAGGGATGGGGCAGCCACAGCTTCTCAGTGCCATGGCCTCACCACCCTCACAGCGAAGAATTTCTTCCCAATATCCCATCTAATGCTACCCTTTGTCAGTAGGAAGCCATTTCCCCTTCTCCTTCACTTCGGGCCCTTAGCTGAAGTCTCTCTCCAGCTCTCTTGGAGCCCCTTCAGGCACTGGAACAGCCTTTAAGGTCTCCCTGGATCCTTCTCTCTTCCAGGTGAACACCCTAGCTCTCTGTCTTCAGAGCAGAGTGGCTCCAGCTTTTGGAACATCTTACTGGCCTTCTCTGGAGGGGTCTCACACCTCTGTCAAAGATGGCATGATGCTGTCCCTAAAAGAAGTTCTCAGGCCAGTACCAAATGCTTTGGAGTAAAACTGAGACAAGAACATACTGGTAGCAGTAATTCCCCAGTATATGTTTCAAACCTTCACCAGTCTAGGCTGCTGGCGTCACTCAAGGAAAAGTTTTCCATCAGACAGTGGGATCCTGCTGCCTGGAGGTATCACCTCTTCAGGCTGCTAATGGCTTCTGTTAGAAGGCTGATATGGAGGTTTTCCTAATGGTATTTCCTCAAACTGTTTACTTAAAAAGATAACTGATTGGTCAAGGTGTGTGCAGAGAGGTGGAAATTGACATTGTGCACATTGAAGCTTAAATACAGTTATTTAGATTGGAAAGCTGGACTGTTGTGAGAGAAAGCAAGTTGAGCTACACAAATGAGTAGTGTAGCTGCAAATGAGATCAGTTTGAAAAACATCACTAGAGAGAGTATTTTTAATCATTCACCTAATTTATCCTTTCTGTTGTTGTGGACAAACATTGAAACAAAATGTTAAGCGGGAGAAATGGAGTGAGAACCAGTACTGAATGGCTACTTATACTTGAAGTGCTTTTTTAGTCCTGGTTCAACCTGGGGTGAGGGGAACTATAAAAAATTATTCAAATATAGAAAAGATACACAAATAATTATGAACGTGATTGGAGATCAGAGAAAGCTGCTTCTGGAGAGGTACTGAGGAGTTCTAGGCAGTTCATTGCAATGGACTGCTTAGTGTATACAGGAGAATAAGGACGCGATGGATTCAAACCTGGAAAAAGATAATATTGAATATATTTATGGAAATATCATGAATTATATGCTGGAATAATTGCTGTGGAATTGGAAGAAATATACATGATACATCAGCATAAGCAGTGAAAAACTCTCCAACCAGGCAGAAATTTCTTTAAATCAATACAGGAAACTTCTCTGAATTGTGTGTGCTGGTCACTGTGAAAGGGGAGGACCTGATTTACCTTGATTTTACCTGGTTTACCGTGATAGTGGGAAGTTCATATAAGCCATAAACGGTGAAGGTAAGGAAAAAAAACCAAAACAAACCAAGGGAGAACATTTCTGCTTGAGAAGGGTCCCTGGAGGTCCAAGGAGAGCACAAAGGACTGAGACGTCTTGAGTCAGTTCCTGTGAGAGCTGTGAGCTGTTACTGCTGCCTTTCGCACCGTTCAGGGGATCACGAGCATTCATCTTGGGTGGTCTCCGTGGCCTGCCAAGGGCTTCCTTCAGCTCCAGATTGACCTGAACTTTGTCAGCTTCAGAATATTTTTGAGTGTGAATCACTTGATTGGTCAGGGTGATTCTGCTACAACATTGCTGCAACATCTGTATTTAACCAAAACCAGTCTGTGTGTGTAGAAAACGAGTGGATTCAGTGTGACTTCATCAGAGAAAGGAACAATGTACCCAAGATAACTTGGAACTCGCATGCCTTACTGAGCTGTTAGCTATTTTAGGTCTTTCCTTTCTTGAATTACTCATCTTGGAATAATGATTTAATGCAGGAGCGGGGGTAGAGAAACTGTGTGTCGGATGTTAGAGCATTCACAAGGAAGGTGAGACATGAGTTCAATTTCTGTTCCAATTATTATTTATAATAATTCCAATATTTATTTATAGGAAATTCCAATATTTATTTATATGAAAGGCAGTAGAGTCAGAATGAGATGTGAAAGATCCCTACTCAGGCCAGTCAGTGGCCTGGGCTTGCTGTGGAAACAGCTTCAAGTCCTTGGTTTTGAGATGGGGATGGCAAGGATATAATTTCTGGCCAATAAGTCTTGTTCCCAGTGCTGCCTTATTCCCTTCTCTTCCATGCTTTTAAAGTATATCATTGTAATAGACTGCCTGGGAGAGAGGGATAATTCTTCCAATTTCTTGGGGGAGTATTCTTATAAAAGACCAAAATCTTAGTGACTACATCTGTAGGCATTTAACAGTATTTATTCCTCACTGCCCAGCTGTTGTCATGCAATTTGTGTATCAAATAGAAATAATAAATCTTTAATATATCTGCCTGTTTTCTGGCAGTGATTTTTTTTTTTTTTTTCCTCCTCTCCAGTTCATCCTGGATTGTTTGCATCTCCAAGGGTCATTTTGTCTCGCTCGAGTTCTGCTTGGTCCTTCTTATGAGTCCTCCCCAGTATCTGGCTCCAAGTTCATCCAAGCATTTTTAGGTTTCCTTGCCAGCAGCTTAGTTCCAGGCTCCATGAGATGCAGCTCCATCCTGTTGTGCTGTGCCAGCCTCCACCTTCCTGGAGGAACTCACTGTGTGCTCATTTGTGTACCAACACCAGAGTTTCCTCTGCTTTGCTTGTTACGTAAAAAGAGGATCTGTTTGGAAAAAGCTAATGGATCCAGCCTGTATGCAGGCTTCCTACCCAGCTGCTGTTCAGGGAGCCTTTTGTCGGTGTCATTAGCAGGCAAGGTGGCCATGAATTTCTTCCCAGAAACACCTGGCAGTTTCAGTTCCCAGTGTTGGGGAAGAGTCTTCCAGGTACCAGTCACTGCTTGCTTTTTTTTTTTTTTTTTTTTTTTTTTTTTTTTTTTGTTTTTTTTTTTTTTGTGGTTTTTTTTTTTTTTTTTTTTTTTTTTTTGGGAAAAGGTGAATCATGTTGTTTATTCCGTGGATGCCAAGCCTTTTCTAGCAGGTTTGAAGCTGCTGTTAAGCATAGAATCATAGCAGAGTTTGAGTTGGAAGTGACCTGAAACATATATTCTCTTTGTGGATCAGGTCTGTCCCTGTCTGGAACAGTTTGTTTCCATGGTATCTGTATTCCACCACAGTGTCATTCAGCATGATTTTACCGTTCAGCGTGATTTTATCATATGCTGTCCAGCACATCACAGTGTAGGGTAGAGCAGAAAATACATGGATTACAGAAACAAGAGCATAAGACTTGCAACTGGGAAGCAGTATCCATAACTGTGCAGTGAGGTTAGGGATAAAACACTGGAAAGGGGACTCTGTGCCTTGGCTATGCAGTGATCTGCCTGCATGTCTGCAGGGAGGTTAATAATTTAAGCCTTTTATGTATTAATTTTCTATTTCTAAGACCAGGGTGATTCAAAAACACTCAATTATTTGCTTTTTCATTTGTGTATTTACCTTAAAGTTCAGCTTTCTGCGTTAGGTAAGTACTAGGACAATTAAATGCAGATTTAGTGCTGTGTGGTTGTGGTGCTGGCAGAACATGGACTGTAACCCAATTTTGGGTCCAGCAACAAAAAGAAGACTGTGTTTGAAAATCTGTGCCTGAGCAGGTGTGTTCATAGCCTCTGAGCCAAATTGTGTTCCTGAAAAATATATGGCGTTTCTGAGTTGGAGTCCATTCAAACGTATCAAGAAGATTGGGATTTGCAATGTCAAGAGTCTTCTGATTCCACAAGTTGAGTGATTGCAAAACATGGATGAGGCTGGTGCGATTGGGACCTGACTGCTGGTCACTGTTTTCTGTCAGGCTCTGGTGAGAGCTGCTGAGCTCTGTAATCATGACACCCAAGCTTTAGTTATTTCTTCCTTGACTGCTAAAGCTTTTCCAAAGGGAAGTTAACATTGAAAGCATGTCCATGTCATTTCTAGGCTGTTGGTTCTCATGAGCCTTGTTAAGGAAATGGGGGTGAATGAGGCTAGTGGTCTTCAAACCTTTTTCTTTTCTTTTTTTCTATTTTGTTTTTTTTCTTTTCCCTTTTTCCCTTGGGCTTCTAACACATCTGTGTCATAGAATGGTTTGGGTTGGAAGGGACGTTAAAGCTCATCCAGTCCCACCCCCTGCCATGAGCAGGGACACTTTCCACCAGACCATGTTGTTTCAAGCCCTGTCCAACCTGGCCTGGAACACTTCCAGGGGTGGGGCAGGCACAGATTCTCTGTTCCAGTGCCTCACTCAACATCTGAATGGCACTGGTGGGTGTGACACAGTACCTGTGTCTTCATGGTGTGTGAAGCTGTGGGCCAGGTGTGCACACCTAGAAAATCTTAGATACTGCTGGTTGTCAGTACATGGTTGCCTTGGCTTCAGTTTCTTTAAAGGTCAAAATTCAACAATTTGGTCTTCACTCATCTTTTCTAGCAGTTACAGTTCCAGCTGCCTTTAAAACAGCAGGTGAGATTAACTGCAGTGCTGAACTGGATTGTCTGTTAGCAGGAGCAGGACTGGTTCTTTGAAGTTTTCCTTCATTTTAGAAGTTAGCCCCAGTTACAGCCTGACTTAAAATGACTGTTCAAGTCTTCCTGAAAGACAAAAATCTTTCCTAATTTTGAGATAGCTTATTCGGGGTTATACACTGATATTTTCTATTCCTGAATATGTATAGGTCTTGTAAAAATAAGACATAGGAAGCATTAAACTAGTGTTGAAAACAAAGTTGCCCTTATTTATATAATAGTTAGATAATGAATTAGATTGTTATAAAATGTTCGTCTGAGGGGCATTGTTTTTTACTTCAATCTTCTTGTCAGGTTCAGTGTTGAGGATACTGAAGTGATGTGTTTTGAGGTTGGAGCATGAGAGTATAGACTTATCTGTCTATCCAGTTGCTCTCCCAAGCCTCAAATGTTCATCAGGATCATGGGCATTAGGTACATTGATGCTTAGCTTAAGGCTGTCTGACATTGTGTTAGTAGACATGGAGTACTCAAACTTCTGCTTCCACTTGCAAGTGACGTGTCAATGTCAATTTTTAAAGCAAACAATAAAAACACACTTCATTTGCTTTGTGCAATCATTTAAAAGTGTAAGTCTTTATAACTTAATGCTCCAATAATTTTTAAATTATTTTTTTGATATTTTTAATGTGCATTTCTGTGTGGTCCTACAGGTTTTAGCTGATGCTGTTGCACGCTTGGTTGTAGATAAATTCAGTGATTTGACAGAAAATTTCACATCTCCACATGCACGTCGAAAAGTCCTTGCTGGAATTGTCATGACAACAGGTAAATTTAAAAAAAGGTAGTATTTTGAATGCTTAAATATGAGAGCTCTGTTTGCATCTAGTAAACTAACTTTCGTCAGTCAACGAGTATGGAAGTATATTTTTACTGTTTAATCTTGGAGGTGAGCTAAATATAGTAATTAAATCTCAGGTACTTACAGGAAAATCAGACCTGCAAATACTTCTTTTTCCACAGACTTCCTGTCCTCTGCCTGACTGAGACATCTGAGTAGCTCACAAAATGTAGGTTTTAAAGTTAATCATGAAACTTTGGGAAAATAAATAAAATTCCCCATTGGCCATTCAGATGGTATTCTTGGTTTGGACACGTTATGTAAGAATTACACTTCTTTCCAAGGTTTTAAGATTTTGCACTTTGTTATTCTTGCTATATTTTATTCTTAGTGCTCTATGTCAGTCATTTTAGTAAAAATATCTGAAGAAGGCAGTTTGTGTTTTGGCAGATGGCAGTGGTGTGCATGTGTCAGCTGCGGTGTCATTGTTCTCTGGGTGCTGACATGAGATCTCTGCTTGTCCAAATCACCCAAAACAGTGAAGTTCTGCCCTAAACTAATCTATGACCACGCTGCTGCTGAGTTTTCCTTGCATTAAGGTTTATGTTGGTCTTCAATCCATGTGAAGCCTTGGTGGAATGTTCATTTTGAGGCTGTCCCAGCTGTGTCCCCTCCTGGTCTCTTGCCTTCCCACTCACACAGGCCCTTGGCAGATTTAGGAAAGCCGTGATGCTCCCCAAGCACTGCTGAGCAACAGCCAGACCTCCATCTGGTAATAACACTGTTTTATCCCCAAATACATGAAGAACATGCTGTAATTTTGTTTATTTTGTTTTGTGATATTTAACAGGTTTTTATGCTATTTACAGCCCTGTACGTGCAATTCCCAGAATCATGTGCCAAAGAATTAAGACTTAACTAACATGCGAATACGTTTTGATTAACTGAAGAAATAGCTTTACACAGAATTAGAAAACATCTTGCCATGTATACACGTCTGGGGAATGCCTGGAATTAGATAACCCCATTGCATAGCCTTGTGTTGCAGCTCATTGCTTCTCCTCTAGCCCTGTGGGCAGGAGGGCCCAGCTGGGCTCAGGTTCATTTTAACTTGTTGGGCTTTTTTTACCCCTGAGTGTTTTGCTAACTGGCATTTTGACCTGTCTTTCTTAGTCCTTCATTCTGTTGGGTTTTTAGAGTGATAAAGACAGTTCTCTGTATAGAAAACACCCACCCAACATACTTTTAAAATCCTATTGCATGAGATGATTTAGTACCAAGAACTACACATTATAGTGGTAATCCTTACGGTGATTTAAGCATTTACATTTCTTTTTTCCCTAGTCTTACCTTTCCTGTTGTTGGCTCAATACCCTTCCATAATGTGTTGCTGCTTTAATAAGCTAGTGCCTTTCAGATTTCTAAAGTGGCTTTGAATATCTGCATAGGTAGCCAGAAGGTACATGCTGAAAGTTGCTGGCTGCCTGAACCTCAGGAAAAAAAGCAATTTGGATCTTGGGCTTTAATAATTCTTCTTGAAGCAGCACTTTTTACCAGCTGGTTTTCAATTTTTAACTTGTCTGAACTCTAACATGATGAGAGTAGTTCTCATAAGAACCACAGACAGTGCTGTTACAGGAAGGTATGGCTGAGTGAAGCTTTTGTTTTAAATAAATTATCAGAAGAAAAAAGCATTGTTTTTTTGAAAGAAACAAACAACCAAAAAAAAGAGCCTTGTTTGGGTTCTGCAAGAAGATCACTCAGTACATTATTTGTGATGTTAATTGCATCTCCTTCTTGAAATTTTGTTTTGCAGGTACAGATGTGAAAGATGCCCTGGTAATAAGTGTTTCTACGGGAACAAAATGCATCAATGGTGAATACATGAGTGATCGTGGTCTTGCATTAAATGATTGCCATGCAGAAATTATAGCTCGACGGTGTCTGCTGAAATTCCTGTACACACAGCTTGAGCTTTACCTAAGGTAAGCTGGAGGGGAAAAAGATGATAAGCTGATCCCACAGAGCTGAAAAGGTGTCTGTGGAAAACATCTGTCTTCATTATTTCAGTGTAAAACACTTGTCCTGTTGCATTAGGATGTTGACTTTTGAATTCGTGCCCTTTGCCCTCAAGTTTGAGTTGAACAAAGCATTTATTCAGTGAGGTGTCAGTCATGAGAGGGGAGGACAGGGAAAATAATTTGCAATCATTTTGTAAACGGTAAACATATAAATCAAAATAATATGAAGTGGGCTAAAGGTTGCTGATGTTTCATTTAAGTGCCTGAGAGCTCTTGACATCTGGGGTTGCCACAGGCTCTTTGTTTCCTGTCTCGATGGACCTTCAATTTTGTTAATTGTCATAACTGTTAGATTTATATTACAGAATTTTCAGCCATCCTGTGTTTGTTTTTAACGCCTGTTAAGTCTGCCCAGCTTATGCCTATTTCCATGTTAATGTCAGTTTTGACTTTAGCTTTCTTCTCTGTTTCAGCAATAAAGAAGATCAGCAAAAATCCATTTTTATCAGATCAGAGCAAGGCGGGTTTAAGCTGAAGGAGAATGTGCAGTTCCATCTCTATATCAGCACATCTCCTTGTGGTGATGCTCGGATTTTCTCACCCCATGAAGCAGCACAAGAGGGTATGACAGCAGTCCTCTTCCACCCAAGGGAGCTTAAATTATTCCTGGGGCATGTACAAGTGGCATGGTTAAAATTTAGGTGTCTTCTTTCCTTTTAGCATAGAGGTGTGTTAGACAAAGATCTCTTCCAAAAAAATCTGAACTGTTCTTCTTCCGTGATAGAAGTTCAGTGTAGAGTGATGAGCCCTGTAGTCTTGAAGAGGCTGATGCTAACCGAGATAAGCCAGTGAGTCATCAAGTATTCCTACAGAAGTAACCATCTCCTTTCCCTGTTTCCATCCTTTAACAGCAGTTCTCTGCCTGCCCCTTCCACAGTCTGTCCATTAACTTCATTTTAACTCTGTAACACGCAGAACAGAGTTCAAGAGCTGCCAGCTTCCTACTGCTCCTTTGGTGAAAGCTTGGTTTAACTGCAATTGTGTTTTGGAAGGCGGTGTTGGTGAGAGGTGTCTGATACTGTAGCTAAGTTGCCAAGAGCAGTAGGAACTGTGATGCAAGCCAGCAGTAAATGCAGGCAAATACCTCAAATCAGTCTTTCTTACTGTGATTCTAATGTGAAACCCTTTGAGAATGTTCCTCAGCTGATTCTCAATGTTTTTTGTCCTTCAGACCAAGGGGACAGACATCCAAACCGCAAAGCCAGAGGACAGCTACGGACGAAAATCGAGTCTGGGGAAGGGACCATCCCCGTGCGCTCCACTACCACTATCCAGACGTGGGATGGGGTATTGCAAGGAGAGAGGCTGCTGACCATGTCCTGCAGTGACAAGATAGCCAGGTGAGACACTGAGCAATTGGTTTTGTTGCTATTGATGTTATTGCTGAAGGAGGGCATAGGACAAAGGCTAATGGCCTTAAGGTGAAGCAGGGCTGGGTTAGATGGTATATTGGAAAGAAATTCTTCCCTGTGAGGGTGGTGAGGCCCTGGCACAGGTTGCCCAGAAAAGCTGTGGCTGCCTCATCCCTGGAAGTGTTCAAGGCCAAGGCTGGATGAGGCTTGGAGCAACCTGGGATAGTGGAAGGTGTCCCTGCCCACAGCAGAGGCATGGAATAAGATAATCTTAAAGGTCCTTCCAACCCAAAATCATCCTGTGATTCCTACCAGAAAGGGGGGGTGGATGGTACCCATAATGAGTGTGCAGGGAGTTGATGGGCTTATCTCACTGCTTAGACATAGTGTGAGGGGGCTGTCACCCCTGTGATCAAGCTCTGATTCTTCACCTGCAATTGGTGTCAGACCTTTTGCTGACTTCAGAAGCAAGGTGAAGTCATTCTGTATCGTTCCAGCTCCATCAAGTCATGACAGCTTTGTTTTGTATTTCTATCACTGGGGAATGGCAGAGGAATGTTTTTGATTTTTTTCCCCCTAAAGTAGTATAGCATTAGGAAAACAGTACATAAATCTGTTATATTACTTATGTTTGGATAACTTCCTCTGGTGATACGCATCCTTGCCCCATCATCGGAAATGTTCAAAGTCCGGTTGGATGGGGCTTGGAGCAACCTGTTCTAGTGAATGTATCCCTGCCTATGGCAGGGGGTTGGAACGGGACAAGCTTTAAAATCCCTTCCAACCCAAACCATTCCATGATATCAAAGATACCTACGTTTTCCATGCATAGTTTAGATTTTTATTATTTTGTATGGTAAAAAGTGTCCCTGTTAAAAAAATCCTAACTGACAGGCACTTCTAGTTTTTAACTCTGCAATTTTAATTATAGTTAACATATTTTATTGTAATTGAATATTTTGTTTCCAGAACAATATTTTAATTTATATTTCATCCGATTCCTTCTTTGTTGTCCTTTTTGACAAAGGTTGAAAGGTTTTTCTTGTTTGTTTTCAAAATCATAAATGGACAAAAAAATTTAGCAGTAGTATCCTTTAACAAGCCTCGGAAGTATGGGAGAATTGCAACATCATAATTTTTTTAAATGAGTCTGCGTGTTTGCAGCCTTTGTGCTCTTGCAAAGTAGATGAGATATGCCAAGTTTTTCAGCTAATGATACTTCAGTTATTTTTTAAGGATATGTATCTTATATATGGTTTAATTAAAACAGCTCTGCTGTTTTCTCAAGTCACTGTTAGCCTGATTCAAAGTTTATTAAGGATATTAAGTTTTAACTATTCTTGTGAACTGCATATGCTAAAAGAAAAATAGAGGAGGAAAGTTATATAATGGCTTTGTTCCTTTAGTCTTGTCTCAAGTAATCAGCATCTCTATTGAAGGAAAACATTTTATTTTAGTTTAAATACCCTTAACATAAATGAATAGGGCCTTTCAGAAGCTAGGACAGGCAGCTGGGGAAAGGTAATTCTACAAAAATGACATTTTGGCTTCTTTCATAATATTTTCAGTAAAATTCACCAAATAAATTCCCCAGTTTCATGCCAGGGGCTTCTCCCAATCACCTGACTTGGGATTCATGCCACATTATTTATCACATTGTCTTTGCAAATATATATAAAAAAAGCCAGTTGTTGAGCTAGAACACATTTGACTCTTTTGTTGATTTTGTGTGATGCAGAGCAGAATCCATCTCTCGCTTCCGTAGCTAGCTGTCACCTCTCCTTGGGGCTAATGGGAATAATTTTGTTTGTGCCAGTGAAGGAAGCAAATAGAACCCCTTGACACAGAACAAAGACTGTATGACGGGTAAGGAGGCCCAAATTTTAATCTTTTTTTTTTTTTTTTTTTTTTTACATTGCTCTGATGTATTTTGTCCATTTACATTTGAAAGAATGCCTTGCTCCATAGCGTCTAGCAATCAGGCCTCCAGTTTGCCTCAGACCTGGGAATTTCCACTGAGCTTTCCCAAAGGTCACAGCCTGGGAAAGATGTGGATAAGTTTCGGGTGTGGGGTTGCACTTGTATCAGACCACTTGTATATGAACTGCGTCATCTCTGTGGATTATCTGTATAATCCAAGTTGCTGTTTCTAGCCTTTGAGTGATTTGCTGCAGTGTGCTGCCCAGCACCCTCCTAGACCTGGTAGGAACATCCAAGAAAAGTTTTTAGAAATGTAGGAGGGCCACGAGTGTAATCCCACTTGGGCTGGAAGCATTAAAACAGGATTGTCCTGGTGTGTTAGAGCTTGGTGGCTCTGCAGTAAGGTGTTAGGGTGGTTTCTGACCAGAGTTAACATTAATATACATGCATTTGTTTTAAATGTATCCTGACCTGGTGCCGTGATACTTCACGATATTGATTTTTGTCATTCTCCTTTTGATGTGTTTTTCTGCCCATATTTTTCTTTTCAAATAATTACTTACCTTCTCATTAAACATTCCATTTAATGGCTAATGTTCCCCTGAGAAGTGCAAAATTCCTTTTCACACGGTTTCTCTGGTAGAAAAGCTCTAGGAACTGAGAAAAACGTTCTAGGTTGAGTTGTTAAAAGAGAAGTCATTGGTGCTCGTCTACTTTAAAGAAGAGAAAATATTTTTCTGATAAACTTTTGTGTGAAAGAACATCACACGCCCATCCACTGGCCTTGTTTTGTACTTACTCGGAGTGGGAAATCCAAATGGACATTTGTAACTCAGTCTTCCTCTTTTTTTCCCCAAAAGAATGCATTTCTCCTCACCAGTTCTTAACCCAGTGACAGTGGCTGATGTGCATTGCAGTGGCCACTTTGATGCATGGTGGCTGTGTAGCACTTAGGTAAAATACCTGAGGGGAGGTGGTGAGAAATGACTACCCAAGGTGTACCATTATGGAACCTCTCCAACTAGGCTCAAATATGTTATGATCTGGTTTAAACCCAGAAGACCAAGGAAAACTAAGTCTCTGTATATAAAATGGAAAGAACTTTGCAGGGTCAAGATATAGCCAAAAAACGTGATTAAAACCAAATGAGATTAGATGTGAGTGCCAAAAAATTGATTTATTTTATTTAATAGTAAAATAGGCAAAGAAAAAGAAAGAGGAAAGAAAGAAAGAAATAGAAAAAGAAGTGTGTGTGGGGGGTAGGGGAATAGGGAGTGAGTGACAGGGGTTAGGTAGGAGCATATCACCCTTCTGGTGTTTCCAGTGATGTCTCATTGCTCCCTTCCATCTGGTCTTCTTGGCGGTGCAGGTCCCCTGCCGTGGCTGTGCTGCGCCGCGCCACGCCAAAAAGTACAGAATCCAGTGGATTAATACACGTTTTGGGCGGGTGGGAACGCTCAGGTGCCTCCCTTGCAGGGGGCCAGTTTGACACTGTCCCTTGCAAGACTCTGGACCTATTGCAGCATGTGCAGTGTTCTGGTGCAAGTTCTGGGCACCCCTTTTGAGGGAGCCTTTAATGGGCCATGTCACCCCCTCTCCTGTCCTTCATGTGGATGCAGCTTTTCCCAGGAGGAAGGGGCCCTGCCGCTGAGCTGGTCTGCACAGCGGAGGATGGGCATTCACTGCCTCTGACCAGAGGCTTTTTCACGACACACCCAAAACCTCTCTCCCCCTACCCTTTGGTGTGAGGGTCTGTTCGAGTCTGGCAGCTGATAGCCCTGGGGCTGTGGTCTCCACTCTGAAGGTGTTAAGCTTGTGCTCATTGAATGTGTTCTTCTCTCCCAGCCCTGAGTTGTTACTTTTATTTAAGCTCATCAGGAGCGGTTTAGGGCCTCAGTCAGGTGTATTCAGGCCGTAGTGGTCTTCTCTGCAGCTTTTGTAATACAGTTTTGCAGTAATAGGCAAAGGTCCTTCATGAAGATGTTTAAGTCATAAACTATAACATTTCAGTCTCTGACACCATATAGGCAGCAAATCCAGGCAATGCCAGAAAAGCTGGGACAAGTCAGAGCTGTATGGTTGCCTGCCTCGGAGCAGCTGCAAGGGGAAACACTTTTTCATGTCTGTAATTGCAGATCTAAAATGATGTTTGTGAGAAGGGCTGCTGTCAAAGACCAGAGGCTTCCTGCACTTATGATTTATAGTGTGGGCTGCTGACCCAGCCACTTGATTTAAAAGAAGCTCTCACTCCTTGTAAAGATACTGCTGCCTGTTTACAGCTGTGGCTCTTAAAGAGGAGTGGTCATAGAGACTTAATTAATCTCTTAAGGAAACAGAGAGAAATTGTGTTTAAAGTTGTGCCCTTTTGCATGCCAGAAGGAAAAGTACATTCTGGGATAGTCCTACATCTTCCACAGTGACACCTTGTCTCACTTGCCATCAGTTGCAAGTAAAAACCCATGAAAAATGAAGTACCAACTAAATAATTTTCTTTTCTTCATAGTAATTGTTGTTTATAAATAGTATTGATGTGAGAAGCTCTTTGAACTGTAAACACTTGTCAGGATTTGCCTTGTTTGAGTAGTTGCAGGAGACTCTTGTTTTCGTGAGATGAATTTTGACACCAGTTCCATGTGGACACCATTGTGGGTCACACATAGTGACTCCCCTGCCCCATCCTGCTCCATCCTGCTCCCTGCATAAAAATTAGTAACTAAGGTGTTTGATATTAACATCAAGTTTTATGACTTACTGCTGTTAGACCACCCTCAATTCTGTATTGTCTCTAAAATAATGTGAATAACAGAATTTCTGTACCTTTTGAGTTTGGAAGGTCCAGAGAAGAGTTTTTACCTGAAATGTATATTTTTAACCGGTTTTATTTTTGGCAAGAGGTGCTACCAGCACACTGTGAAAGTGTTGCTGAGAGTTAAATTTTACTTACCTTCTCACGTGTCAAGAGCTGTGAAATCAGCTGCATTTCTTGAAGAAATCTACAGACCTTTTAGGAATCAACTGTAGATACCCCTGAGCAGCTGGTGGTCTAAAGCAGAAATGTGATAACATAGCAAGGAGGAGAGGACTCTTCTTGATTTGGTGTGAGTCTCTGGTTTCTCCACCCTCTTTTTTTAGTGCAGTGTGCTTGAGAACATCAGAAAGGTTGAGGAAGTGCATCCATCCTCCAGATTGTTATGAGCAGGATCTAGAGTAGTGACTATAGAATAAGAAAACCAGTGAGTATGATAAATTTACAAAATTCAGATTTCACACTGAGATGCTCATCTCTAAGACCTCAGGTGAGCACAGTACACGGAGAGTGTCCTCTGTGTAAATTGTCAGGAGTTGATCACAACTCATGTGCATTGATCTGCAAAGGCCAGGGTTGGGGTTGAGCCTGTAAAGGCATTGGGATGTACTGGTTTGAAGGAGCATTTCCCAACACTGTCCTTATACTCCAGCAGTGAAGAAATCACCATTAGCTGTACCCCAGCTCAAATCAGGGCACCTGTGTTTAAGCGTTGGCAATTTGAATGTATTTATACCAATCTAAGAGCTTGTACTTTAAATATCAGTTTTACTTTAAGGTAAAGTTTTTGAAGATTGTCAAAGAAAATTCTTGTAGTAGCTTAAAGCCAGAACACTCAGAATATGTTAAATACTGTCATAAGACAAATTTTTTTGCTTAGCTTAGACAAGCATCTCAGGTGAGATTTCCAGTGAGAAGGTTTACATTGGAAGAGTTTCCTTGCCTGCTTCCCTGGGTGTTCTTTCCCATCTGCAACTCTCTGCTTTACATGCCTTACTTTAGGCATTTCAGTATCCGTTGATGTGATGCAGCATTCCTGTGTTCTGCTTGTGCTCGTTTTTGAGCTCCCAGGTTTGGGTTTCTAAGCTAGATTTAAGTCACTTCAGTTACTTAACTCTTTCCTGATACTATTTTTAATGTGAAGACAAAAAATCCATTGCCTAATTGCTCCACTGGAAAGACAACACTGACTCGAAGTTTTCTGTAGTGCATTTTGCTTTTTCTGCTCTGCACTGCATGGTTTGTGGTGAAATACAGCATTTGGCCCCTTAAATTTGAAGGAAATTGTGCTTTCACTAAAGTTAGTGCTAGATTGACAGCAGTTGTTAGTGTGTGTTCTGACAATCTGTGTTTGTAAACTGGAGGATGAGGCAGTTTTACCACTTCTGGAGGCGATGACTGTGGCCTTTTGAAGGCTGATGTATGGTGGTGATTTCTTCTCAGTTTATATTTGTAAAGGTTGTTCTAGTGTACGTGCTACTGGAAGTGCGATACTACTGTTCGACAGAAGTACAGTATAAAAAAGGAACAAGAAGAAAGTCTCCATGCAGTTCTTTCTTTCACTCTGCTATGATCTGTAGAATGTGACCATAAATTTGATAGGGAGAGGCTGAGGGATCCTGGGGTGTCTCAGCCTGAAGGAAAGGAGGCTCCGGGGTGACCTTCTTGCTCTCCACAACTCCCTGATGGGAGGATAGAGTTGGTCTCTTCTCCCAGGTGTCAAGGGACAGGACCAGAGAAAATGGCCTCAAGACGTGCTACGTGAGGTTCGGGTTGGATATTGGAGAAAAATTTGGCCAGGCACTGGAACAGACTGCCCAGGGAAGTGGTGGAGTGTCCCTGGAAGTGTCCAAAAGGTGTGTGGATGTGGCACCTGGGAACAGTGGTGAACAGGGTGGTGCTGAACAGGATTAGTGGTTGGACGTGATGATCTTAGAGGGCTTTTCCAGCCTTAGTGATTATGTGATTCTTTTGGGTTTCATGTTTATCTCTGCACTGTAACCAGCTTCTGATCTAAGAATACGTTTATGTAGAAAAGTATATGTTCTTTTATTGTAACAATGAAATTTAAAGCTAGTTTTATAAACTTAACCACCACCCAACCCTGCCTAATGAATATTAAGAGCTTTGGTTGTGTGAGTGATTTCTGCAGTCCCTGTCCTTGCACAGGCCCATTGCTCTGAGCCCAGCATGAGCATGTGCTGCAGTGGCAAAGGGGATTCAGCACAACCCAGCAAAACAAAGCCTGTGCCCAGTAATACCAGCTCATACAGTCCTCCTTGCAGAGGCTTGCTCAGCTGTCCTCACTCCTCCTCCTCTTCTAATCAGAAGTTTACAAGACAAATACCAGCTTTCATTTTCTGTGCCGCAGAAGGTCACCAAGTGTGGGAGGAAGCAGCAAAACATGAGCTTTGGAAATACTGAAGTCAGAAGTAAGGAAAAGAATCTGGCAAAGGGTTTATTTAGGAAGTAAGGGCTTGCCAGAGTAACGCTTTAGCCTATTTTAAAATGTCTGTCATCAGTCAAGAACTGATCATGTAATGTAAAATGTGATGTACCTTGTCTGCAAACCTCAGTTTGCACTGCTCAGTCTCAAATTCTTTCCAGCTATTTCTTCCATAGTATTACCTGTGTCTGTAGCAGTTAGAAAGGCATATTGGTCCTGGGAAGCAACAATTTTCACTTGATATCTTTATTCTGACACTTGGTTGCTGATTGTGTTTTCAGTCTTATAAAAAAATACGCCTTTATTCCATGCAAAATACACCTCATTTATTAGCACAGTATTTTACTCACTTATTAGGGCCAACTTTTTTAATGACAGGTGGGTAAACTGATGTGCATTGCCCCCATTTTCATCCTCAGTAAAGATATGCAAAGAAATTGTTTCCTTGGATTATAATCTTTCTTTTACCGTGTTTATAAAAATAACAGACAAACATGTTGTAGGTCCTGAAGCCAGCTTGTGTAGTTCAGTTTTTGCAGTAGTGAAACAGTTGTGGTATGGAGTTTCTAGCCTGAAATGATGCTGATGTGTAGCCCTGCCATCCCAGCACAAACTGCAAGAAACACTGTTAGCAACATCCGAATTCCTCGTTTTCCTAGGAGAACCTTGCAACCTGGTATAGGATGGGCTTTTTAATAAGGACAGCCATTCTGTGGGAACACGAGAGCTTCTAATGTGCTCCTCTGTTTTATCCAAGCACCAAAGGAAACTTTTCCTGCTGCTTGTGTCTGGGTATTGCAGTTGGATTCCAGCTCCACGCTGGACAGGGCTTGGAGCAAATTGGGTTAGTGGAAGGTGTCCCTGCCCATGGCAGGGGTTGAAACTAGATTATGTTTAAGGTCCCTTCCAAGCCAAACCGTTCTGGGATTCCAAGACTGAAATACGCTATTTTCATAGTGCAAAGCTTTTTGCAACTATTCCTCAGACCAAGGCAGTGAAAATACTCTGCAGGAGCTGTTGAGGTTTTTGAAAGTATTTTGTGTGACAATTACAGAGAGATTGAGAACCAAAACTTTATCAAATGAACACAGCTAAAAAAAAAAAAAAATCAAAATCAGGATTTTGCTCCCAGGCATTCTATATCCTGCCACCAGACCTGATCCAGTGTAAATCACAGTGCTCAGACAGGGATTTATGTTTGGAATCTTTGAAGCAGCTGAAGGGAGCAAAGACTATGTGCATTCTTCGCTCGTTTTGAGTTTTCATATTCAATTTTCTCCCTGGCCATGGATATTGCAGGCCAGTGCACATGTCCTTCCGTCAGCAGGATGTGGGCAATTGGGCTAGGGTTTGAAGGACAGGCCTTTCCTTATGATGGTGAGGTGTGGCGGTCTTGCAGACAATCCTTCTTGTGCTCTGGGAAGGATGCTCTTCTCCCTGCCAGGTGTCTTCTGGAGGCATCAGCTGCTGTTTCTGGTGGAGAGTCTCACAGTTTGGCTTTCTCCCATTGAATGATCCTGTCCGTCTCTGGCATTAGAGTGCTGGAAAATGCATCACCAGACGTGTTAGCCGGGTTACAAGATACAGAGTCTGCTCTTGTTTTAGGTCATTTTACTCAGGATTACACTGACTATCCCTTAAGCTGATCTCTGAAATTCTGGCAAGTGTCACAGCTTACGCTGCCATAGTCATGTGCTGGTCAGGAGGAAGGGTTGAAAATCTGGTCCATTATGATGAACTGCTGTTGTGTCTGGCAGATGTTACTTGTTCCATTAAAAAGAAAGTGTTTTTTTGTTCTTGTTTTGTTTTGTTTTTCCCTCCCTCTTAGGTGGAACGTATTGGGTATTCAAGGAGCCTTACTTAGCCTCTTTGTGGAGCCAATTTACTTCTCTAGCATCATCTTGGGGAGTTTATATCATGGGGATCATCTATCCAGAGCCGTATACCAGAGGATAGCAGAGATAGAAGATCTACCACCTCTTTATACACTCAACAGACCTTTACTTAGTGGCAAGTATCTAATGGAGAAGGCCGTGCCGGTAACTCTGTTTCAGTAGCATTGTGATTTTGCAGTTCTTGAAACCTTGCAAACTGTGTGCTGTGAGTAAACTGCTTGCTGATTACAATAGAGAAGTTGTGATTGAAACATAATACAGATACCCGGTCAGAAATACTATAGCAAGGACCTTTAAAAGTTGGAGAGAATTGGGGGATGAAACTGGGTGGGTTTTCACACTATTCCTGTCCAAAGCATGCCCTAGGAAGGTGTGAGAAGAGTTGAAGGCTTAGTGAAATCTCTTCCCACTTGTGGAATAGTGTGTTAGCACTCACTGTCACTTCTCTTGCATTGCAGATTTTTGTTGAGTGGTCCCTTCATTTATCAGTATGCCAAGATAGACACACTTGGTTCACAATTTCTAGATCAAGAATTGACTCAAAATGGATGGAGATAACACCTCACCTGTCTTAAATTCTAAAATGGCTTGTTACAGTAATGCTCTGAAAGCTTTAAAACTGAAATCTCATCCTCCCTCTCACTGTGTGCATTGCATTGTTCTGTAGAGGTTAGCTTTTGGCATGTGTTTATTTTCTGGGAAAAAAAAGCAGCTCATAATTTTAAAGCATTTTTAAAGTTCGACATGAGTTTTTAAAATAGATTTAGGGAGGGAGTGGGGAAAAGAGCATTGTGAACAATGAGTATTTCTTTAGGTAAGAAAGATAATTAATAAGGATTCCCTGAACTAGGATGTATAAAAATGTTAAGTAACATATTTATCCTTATATTATCAAGTACGTAACAGTTGCAACACTCTGTACCAAATATCTAATAGTTTTATGGGCATAGTAGCTGATGTATGGACTGTTTCTGCCTGATTTTGGGGAATTTTTGTTAGTCCTTCAAGACAGCAGGTTTGTGGCAGGGTAAGAAGCATTTTTGTTATCCCTTTCACAGCATGTAACAGTACCTTGTCATCTTTCTGCAATGGTGCTATCATCTATGTCCCATGAAATAGAACCATCTGTTTAAACAGTTGAGCCAGGACTTGCTGAGCAGCAGAGAGAGTTCGGAGAGTTCAGCTGTTGAGTTTTCACAAAAATATACATCTCAAAAATGTACAGAAAGGTTCTTTAGGAGGTTGGGCAGAGAACTGTGTTCTCTGTGATATTTTCTTTTACCGGTTCAGTCTTGAAATCTGAATTTCTGACCTCTGCTGCTAGATTCAGCTCGGGCATTCGTGTAGCTGCCGATGTGCTCTTGGATTCACATATTTTTCAGGGTATCCTTACCTAGAACAAACACTGCAGAAATACCTGTCTCCAGTTCTGTGTTCTTTCTTGTACCACACACACACCTCTGTGATTTATTTCCACCAGAGGGATGAACTAAACAGAAATACCTGTCTTGCCCCACTGTCCTGTCTGTTTAGCTGAGAAAGTACTGTAAAAACAGGTTTTCTTCCTCTAATAAAGCAAATTTTATGTCTGCTGGGGTGCCTGCATTAAGTCAAAATTATTTTAACTTTGAGATACTGTTATGTATTGCTAAAAATTGTCTTTTCATCATCTTTCTTTCTTTATGAGAGAGTTTTTACTTACACCTTTTGCCAGCAAGTTGAATTATAGAATCATTAAGATTGTAAAAGACCCCCAAGATCATTGAGTCCAACCATTAACCCAGGACTGCACTGTCCACCACTAACACGTCCCCATATATTCAGTTCCAGTGGGGAACACGCATATCGGAGCAGGTGTTTTTCAGCTAAGGGATGCAGGAAATCTATTCTGTCTATTGATAGAAAACTCCCTCCCTGTGCTGACTCTTAGAAGCCTTTTGGTTGCAGGATCCAGCTTTTCAGGGTGCCTTTAGCATCCCATCACTGAGGGCAGTTGAGCCCTCCCTTAGAGGTGGCCATCCCACTTGAAGAGAAGACAGGTTTGAATCTTGTAAATTACTAGAATAATCTGAAAAGGAATTGATTTCTCGATAAGATGGAGTGAGGATGGTTGGATAAATCAGCCAATATCACGTTGCCAGTCTGTGGAGTGACCTGCACAGACTTTTTTGGTGGAGCCACTGTAGGAGGTGGGCACGCAGGAGTTCACACGGGCTGAAGCCTGAGTCAGGTACTGCAATCTTTGTGTTTAGAAATCCTTAACACATCTTTCGTTTGTTCATTCCTGGTTCTGTTTTTTGAAATGGTTTCAACATTTTGCTGTCCACAGCCTCGTTGAGTAAGGAGGACTGTGGAATGTGCAAAAGTTTGTACGAAGGAACTTCCTTTCTGCTAATTTAATTAATTAGACGTTCCTCAGTGCTCTGTGAGATCCAGGCCATAAGCAGTGGTCATGGCACTCAATTTTCTATACGTCTGAGATATTCCTTCCTACATAAGTCCTATTTTTTGCAAGCTGAAGTGTCTTAGTCTACTTTGTTTTTACTTGCACAGAGACCCTTTCACGTAAGGATAATTTTGCAGACCCATTTTTGTGCTAGTGAGACCTAATATTCAGGGTAAAGCAGCAATACTGGTTTATGTGGTGGCATATATTCTGTTCACTTCCTTGATCCTTCACTAGTAATTCCTAATACTCACTTTGATTACTGTTGGTGACTTATCTGACCTTTTGATAGAACTGAATATTAGAAACTAAAATCTTGTTCCTGAATGCTAATATCCAGCTCCAAGTCCAGCACTCCTTGTGCAAGATTGCTTTGGGTTTTTTCCTAATATGTATTGCTTTATATTCATCTATGAGGAATTTCATCTGCCTTTTTATTGCCCAGACACCCAGTATATGAGGTTTTTCTTGCTACTTTTTGCAATTGCTCCTCTTATTGCCTTTTAAAAATAATTTAGTATCATCACTGATCTTACCTCAGGTTTTCCCCCCACACACATCCCAGGTCTGCCCCAAGCTGGAGGCACTCTACCTGTGTTCACTCTTCCCAAGGAGACCATCTTTATCCAAGTATTAATGAGTCTGTTTCTAAGGTAGACAAAAAAAAATTCCTTCAGCAGAACTTCTGGTGATTTTTTTTTTGGCTGTTCCCTTGGTACCTTATCCTCCTGTTCACATTGGTGTTTTTCAGCTTTCTGTGTCCTTTTTAATGAAGCTTGTTTTCTCCCCAAAGAACTGTCGAGCTTTATTATTTTTATAAGCACTGGCACAAAGAGCTGTGACCTTTGCTTTTGCTTATTATATCCCTTTGTAGTAATATTCAACAATAAGTTCTGGGCAATGTTCTCTAAATAGCTTTAGTTCTATTGGTTTTCAAAGGAGAGTAAAATATTTGACTTTCTATCCTAACTTTCTTTTCTATTTCTAATCACAGCATATTGTGCAATATTCATGTCTAGATTTTGAGGGAGAAGATATGACCCACGTAAAGTTTTATCAAATGCTTTGATTTTGAGATGGCCTTTATTCCCTGTCCATGCTACCTGTGATCTACCCTCAGGGACTCCCTTGCCATCTCTCCAGGGTTCTTGCATACAAATAAGCAGCCGAATGGGTTGTTATTAATTAAATCCATTTGAAATTCTAAATATGGGTTGGTTTTGGTTTTGGTGGATTTTTAAAAAAATTTAATTAATTCATCAGAAACCAAGGAATGGAACTGTATAATTGCAACGGAAATGTAGTGCATAGTGGATGTTCAGCTTTCTCATCTTTATTTGATTTGCTTGTGGAAGTGGCTGTGATATCTCAAGTGTTTTGGAGCCCTTGATGACCGCTGTCTGATCCTTGTACTTGTTTAATAGCGTATGGAATGAAAGCAAAGGTAATAGTATAGATGTCATTAAATTAAAGAAAAAAAAAAAAGACAAAAGATGTGACATCAATTTCTTAGCACTCTTGCCTCAGTACTTTCGGTAAAACCAACTTTCGTTCCAATTCTCAATTTTTTCAGCTTATATTTTAAGAAAATGAGGAATAGTAGGTTATTTTCTATTATTATTCACTTAATTATTTCTTATCAGTCATAGTGACAAGGTTGATCCAAACCAAGGGTAAAAATACAACAGCTTCGGTGGTTTATATTTCAAAGTGTTTCTTTATTAAATGAGGAATTGATGATAGGAAGCAAACTGAATTTTACTGAGTCATTCTGACCTTGTAGGTCTTGCACACTCCCAGTGCTGGGCCCAGAGGTGCCCTGAGACTGAGCCAGGTGAGCCAGTCCTGCTCCCAAGTGCCCACCTTTATTAGACTGCATTCCAGATATCAGCTAGAAATGCATCCTGCTGTGTTGCTCATGTTCAATTTCCACAAATTCTCTAGATTTTATTAAGTGTAGGACCTGGCCTGACAGTGGAGTAAGCTTGACATAGGTTCTCAGCGAGAGATGCCTTAAAGTAAAAGTGCGATTTTTATTTACTGGAAAGAACAAATTGCCCTGGTGCCTTGTTCTCTTCTGGTGAGGTGGCTGAGACATCTTAAATAGAGTTTTGCCATGCCTGGAATGTCTGAGGAGTCAACATGTGCATGGCAGCAGCTGCTGTGACCTTCATTATGAACAGTCCATCTTTGAGCACTGGGGTATTGTGGGGAATAAATCCTGCCCTGAGCAGGTAGCCAACCTCGATTGTGGTGGCTTTGCTTCTCCATCCCTGGAGACAGAGCCATAGTTGGAAGGTATCACATAATTTAACACCTGAGCAAAGTGATTTGAGTCCTGCTTGGAGTCCTGTGGTTCCTCATCTCTGGGCTTAGTGTGCAACACTGGGTGTGTAAAGTGGGGAGTCAGCTAGAGCACAGTGGACTTATGCTGGAAGACTCAAATGTCTGCCAGTTCTGGCTTTGTGGAAGGTGCTGAGGATGGGGTTCACTTTCATAGAATTGTGGGATGGTTTGTGTTGGAAGGGACTGTAAAGCCCATCTCATTCCACCCCCTGCCATGGGCAGTGACACCTTCCACTATCTGAGGTTGCTCCAAGCCCCGTCCGGCCTGGCTGTGAACACTTCCAGGATTCATAGTTTCACATCCATTTGGAAGTGAGATGAACCCCATGAACTCCTGTCGCAGAGCTCTCCATGATCCCCTCTGTTGAGGAGGCTGCTTTCTTCAGCAGTGCACACTTGCCCTGCTGGGAAGGACAGAAGTAGAGAACACTTTAGCCAGAACGAGAGTGAGATGTCCGTGGTGTTACCTCCATGAGTCGGTGAGAAATCCACAGGAGAATGGCCTCAAAATAAAAGATCTGCTTGTGAGACTGTTTACTCCCCAAAAAAAACCCCAAAAGTCAAACGTTTTTGTTGATTATCGTCATTAAACGTCACTTTTCTTTCAGGTATCAGCAATGCAGAAGCCCGTCAGCCAGGGAAAGCCCCGAACTTCAGTGTGAACTGGACAGTAGGAGACTCTGGTCTGGAAATCATTAATGCTACGACTGGCAAGGATGAGATGGGCCGTGCGTCGCGCCTCTGTAAGCATGCGTTCTACAGCCGTTGGATGCGCGTCCATGCCAAGGTACAGCTTCCAGAGAGCCAGGTTTGCCACTTCTTAATTAAGTCTTAGTGAAATACCTGGACGTACTTTCTGTACTCAGAAGCCACTTTTTCAGCCTGTTTTAAGCCGAGCCTGATGTTAGAACCATGAATCATTAAGGCTGGAAAAGACCCTTAAGATCGTCAAGTCCAACCATCAATGCAGCAGTACCGCTACCATGTTTATGTTAAACCATATCCTCTAGCACCACATCCACACATTTTTTGAAGACTTCCAGGGATGGTGATCCCACTGCTTCCCTGGGCAGCCTGTTCCGATGCTTTACAACCCTTTCAGTGAAATTTTTTTTCCTGATATCTAATCTAAACCTCCCCTGGTGAACCTTGAGGCCAGGTCGCTGCTGCTCCGTGCAGTAATGGAAAAGAACAATGTGTTTGTTAACTTACTCTTTATTGTGATGATGTCTGGTCCAAAATGCATATTCCTTGGTTTATAGCTGAGTAAACAAAGGATGCTGTCTCCTTTGAGCTTGCCTTTGCATTTTAATTTATTTGGAAGGATAATCCCATTTTCACTGCTGAGGTTTCACTCTTTACTCTCAGAAAGAAAACTTCCAGAAAGTATGTCTGTTGCTTTTTGGCCTCAACATTTTGTTTGATGGGTCCTTACCTTGTTTTAATATTAGCTGTTTAAATAACTCAGTTGCTCTGGTGCTGTTTGGATTAATAGGGTCTTGTCTCTCTCCTTCTTGTGTCTCTCATCCCCACAGCTTTCCTCCAGTTTGCGCTCAAAGATCCTCAAGCCCAACCTGTACCATGACACCAAGCAAGGAGCTACTGAGTATCAAACTGCTAAAGAGTGTTTGTTTAAAGCATTCCTGAAGGCAGGACTTGGAGCCTGGGTAGAGAAGCCCATAGAACAGGATCAGTTTTCTCTCACGGTCTAATTGACAAACTTCACATCACTCTGGAAAGGGAGTTGTTCTGGAAATTCCTGGTGTCCAGCATTGCTTTCTGGCATCTCCACAGCCGTCAAAACATCTTTCTGCTCTTTGGAGTTGGGTTTCTTTGGGTTTTTTTGAAACTTCACAGTAACTGTTTCTGTTTTGCCTAAGTATTGAAACTCAATGATAATCCGACACATAATTGTATATTTTGTTATAGGAAAGTAATTTCCGCTGTATTTCTAGATATACTTTTACTGTAGAAAATTTGCAGTAAGGCTGTTCTTACTGGATACAATGACTCATTTTTTCTGGGTTAAAATACTTTCTTTTTTAATTCAATGTCATCAAGTGCATGAAGAAATAGTTTCTCTAGGTTTTACGCCACACTTTTAGGAAGTAGCTTAATTTTTTAAAAAGAAAATAGGTAACAAAGCTGATTCTACTCCTCTGTTAACTTGTTTTTCAACTGCAGATATTTTTAGCACATAGACCACAGAGCCAGAATGGAGTCTGGACAGCTAGTTTTTTCCCAATTCCTCGCTCTTTAAAACCAGCTGCTGAAAATTTCATGTCTTTGATGTATGTATTTATTAGTTTGTGAGCCAGTTTTTAACATACAGCTTTTTATTCTGTTTTTAAAAATACATTTACCTCTCATTTACACCCATTGTGAAGTCTTCATTTTTTTACCATTGTAAACTGGAAACAGCAAAATAATTATTTGTAAGTTAAGTTCAGTCTATAACATGGAGAAGCCTATTTAGAAGTAGGTGATTTGTATATCCCAGGAACTCATCTGAATACAATCCTAACTGTAACAGCAATGTGACAGCTTTAAAAAAATCTGCTCATTTTAAGGGCACCAAGCCTGAGTTGCCAAAACCAGTCACTTGTTGGGGTATTAATTGCTCTCCTCTGGGAGCTCTTGTAACAGAGAAACCAGTTGTTAAAACTTATTTCCTGTGAGTTATATCTGCTTTCAGCCAAATTGTTGTGTCTGAGATTCCCTTGCCTTTGGGCTTTACATATGTGATGGACTTCATGAAGCTAATTAGGTAAGTTGCTCTCAAATGCGCATCCATCTGTTTTGACTATTCCTTTAAAAAGTGTTTTTCCTGAAGGTGTGGACACTTCTGCTTTATGTAAAAATGTAAGATGGAAGCGAGATATTGAGGTGTGTTTGATTAACTGCTGTGTAGAAGGAGCACCTCAGCCCCAGCACCTCTGGGATCGGCAAATCCTTGGCGTGTTGGAGACTTTGGTGTAAACCCACTTCTGGCCAATCATGAATGCAAAGGTATTTCTGCTTGAGTAGGAACCCATTCTCAGCTTCAAAACTTGATCAGACCTGAAAATCGCTTGTGCATTAGTTGAAGTCTCTGGGTTCATGTCTTGGGAAGAAGACAGTGAGGTGCAAACAGTACATTTGGGTGGTACTATGGATAATAGCAAGCATTGCTCTGGGAAGACAAGGGAGTCTGTGACCCAGTGGTCCCCTCAGGAGATGGGTGCTTCCAGATGTTACTGCCTTTTCCAGATGCCAGGGGAAGAAGCTGCAACAGAAGGGCTGGCTTAATTCACCTTTGTGGTGGCTTCACTCACCCTGTCAGCTTCTCATTAAAGCTGAGAGCACTCCTGTGGCCTCTGCAGGCCCAACAAGGCTCTTGGAGTTGTCGTCCAACTGAGGTGTAGACTAACCTCTTCCAAAACAAAAAGGAATTCAGTTGTATGTGATCAGATTTTGCAAGCACTGGAACACCAGCCTTTGGGATTGACCTTGTCTTGGTCACATTGCAGAAGTTCTGTGGGGGCTGTAGCTGAGTGTGTGAACATGTTTCTGCAGGGTTGAGGAAAAGGTGGTCGTGCCGTGTGTGTTTCCGTGGAGTCATTACTGCTCTCAGGTGAAATACACATTTTTAAGAGACTCATTCAAAAGTTGGTGTCTGAATATTTTTGAGGACTAGGAAAGTAGTAGCTCAAACTATTTTTTTTTGTGAAGTCAAAAATATGAACAAAATATTTAAGTATTATTATAGACATAGTTTTTTAGCTGTTGAAATGAATTATTAACATTAAACTGTAAAGGAAATACGTTCCATGCCAAAATCTTTTGACGAAGGAGTGGTGTCAGGTTATTCATGAGGAATGAGTTCTCTTGTCAGTAATTTTGGGATTTTAAAGAGAAGTTTTCCAGGGTTGTGTGCAATCCATATCTGTTTTCTGGGAGTCAATAAAATACTGCTTGGCTTCCTTCAGTCCCTTGTTCCTTTTTGTGCAGTTCATACATGGAAGGAAGTAGGGAGAGTTCCCTGGAAATCACTGTCACTGTGCAAGGAGGGATAGCAATGTATGTAATCTCAAGTGACTGAAAAAGATAAGACAGCTCAGCTTCTGGCAGCTGCCAAATTTTGTAGATTAGCTTTTGGAGGTTGAGGGCTCTGGAAAGCCTAGGCTGTGTGGGTGGGAGCTGGCCTGCCCAGGGGAATTGTACTGATGCTCTGGGAGCTGCTTCCATTCTTTTACTTACTTTTTTCCCTTATATTTGATTGAATATTTATACAATTATTTTGATTGACTATTTATATAATTATTTTGATTGAATATTTATATAATTATAATTGAGTGTTTGTCTCAGGATCTTCAAAGGACTTAGAATAACAACTTTAGTGTTGATGAATACTTGAAATTGAATTTAAGGTATTTTTTTCTCCAGATGGCAGTCTGGCTTGTAGTAAAGTTTTGTAGGTTAGGTAAATAGATAATTTTAAATATAGATGTTTTGAAAATATATATATATATATATGTATGTATGTATGTGTATATATATATGTGCTGCAGGATTGTTTTAAGAAAAATCTGGGCCTAAAGGTTAACACTTGAAATCTTGCTTATGGCTGTACTCAGGACCTGGTATTAACTGTAGATTATTGTAACTGATCGTGTGAGTGTGCTGTGTAGGAGCTTGTTGGCAGGAGGGGTGTCCAGCTGGCTCTCCCCCTGAAACAGCTGGTGATGGGAACAGTGACTCTGCTGTCCTAGGGATTTGCAGCAGTGAGGTTTCTGTACAGCTGTCAGTTCTCATTTTCTCCTCGTCTTGGAGAAATCTTTTCATGGCTGGTGACTGCACAGGAAGTTCCAGAGTAAATGGTTTTTGTGTGCTGTTCCTCTGAATCTAAAAGAACTAGCAGCTGAAAGGCTCAGGATCACAGAGCTGGTGTTGCATCAGTCCAGTTCTGGAGATAGGCTGGGAGAGCTGGAGCTGTTCACCAAGAGAAGAGAAGGCTCTGGGGAGACCTTAGAGCCCCTTCCAGTGCCTGGAGGGGGGCTCCAAGACAGCTGGAGAGTGACAGGACAAGAGGCATGGCTACAAACTAACAGAGGTTAGATTTTGATTGGATATTGGGAAGAAATTCTTCACTGTGAGGGTGGTGAGAACGTGGCACAGGTTGCCTGGAGAAGCTGGGGCTGCTCCATCCCTGGAAGTGTCCAAGGCGTTTGGACGGGGCTTGGAGCAATCTGGGATAGTGGAAGGTGTCCCTGCCCAGTGCAGGGAGGTGGAAGTGGATGAGCTTTAAGGTCCTTCCAACCCAAACCATTCCATGGTTTTGTAATGTCCAAGAGTGCATCTAGCCAAGGGAAACCCCAAAACTCACTGTGCTCTCAGTGCAAATGTGCACAAGTTAAAGCTGTTGGTTCAGTGTGTTTGGGAGCATGGGGCAGAGCCTGTGTCATGGAGTAGTGCTGCCTTTGGAAACCAAGCTGTGGTTTTAAAAAAATAATCAGCCAGGAATTGTAAATCTTTTCAAAGAGCTGCTTAGTTATGGTCACCACATAATTAAAATTTTGGGTTTTTTAAATGTCAGTGGTTTTCAAAATACTTTAATTTCCATTCCTTAAATTAATGTTTGGAAGGCTCATGCTTGCAGAGAAGCAGCACTTTGAATTCTTTGTAATTGCATCATCATTAACTGTCCACTGCGAAAATTATCCCAAAGTTTACTGAAAAGGAAGGAGAGTTGCAATTCAGGTATAGAGTCAGAACAAAAATATCTCATGTTATTTAAAACCTAAAACTCCACAGAAATAAAATGTATAAAATACAACTTCTGTCTCAGAATCACTGTGTGGTTTTTATTGTGTTTCTTTATACATTTATTTATTTATTTTCTAATACCAAGTGTTTTCAGTTGAGCTTAAATGTTTCCACCTTCACTTTGTGTGCTCCTGTTGGGAGAGGAGGTAATGTTTATCCTGAGGCTAGAGCTAGCAGAGGCACAGAGGTTTTGATAAGGACAAAAGGGGGGATTTTAGAAGGGATGCTGAAATTCGTGCCACAGGGCTGGAAGGGGGAGGTTTCCTGGGCTTGGTCCCTGTCCCGCTAGTGGCTCAGTGGGATGGATGTGCTACAGCTCTTGCTGAGTCAGCATCTGATGGAAGCAGGAGGAGAGAGAAATGGAAATTGCTGCTTTCTCTGGTTTCTAATGTAGAAATGGTGGCATAGGATGGGGATTTTGCTGGAGAGGCCCTTGGGCTGCAAGCACAGGGAGCATTGACCAAAGGAATTGCCCACCTGGCAGCAGGTACTCCCACGCACTGCTTTTCCTGGAAATGTCACAGCTCATCTCAGATGTACCAGCTGTGTGTGTACATCTGAGGCTTTTGAGGTTCATTGGGCTTGCTCTGCTCTTCCTTTATGCAAACAACTGGTTCTGGAGTGTTTGCAGCAATTTTGGGTTGATTATCCATGAGAGGAAGTTGTGTGGGTCTCTGGTCAGGCAGGCTTGGTGTTTGGAGCTGCAGGATGGGGGGGGGGGGGGTTCATCCCTAGGCAGGTGTTTGTCCCTAAAACACATCTAGGGGGATGTACTCTGGCAGTTCTCCCTCAGTGCATCCTCTGGCATCGTATGCTTGAGCCCATACGGTGCTTCCAATAAAACTGCTTCTTCTGTAGTTTCTGTCTAGCTGGGAATGATGCAAACCAGTTGTCAGGGGGGCTGCAGGAACTGAGCTGGGGCTGGAATTGTGGACCTGGCAGGGCTGTGGGGAGCAGGGAGGGCATGAGTTCCGTGTTGGAGCATGTCAGCGTACTGTGTTTTTCGGAACTTTTCAGCCAAAGGCCTGTCCTATTACCCGTTAATAAATGGGCAGTTAATTGCACCAACAGCATTTATGTTTGCAGGAATGAGTTTTGTGGGTAGTTGTGTTTTGTTTTCTTCAGTCATTCCAGGAAAGAGGAATTGAGAGCCATGTTTGCAACTGGCCTCAGCAGATGGAACAGTTTAAGTAATATCTGTTCTCTGGAGGGAAGGATTCACAGTTGGTGTCACTGCAGTGTTTTTATGTTTTTAATATCTTCATCACTATCATACCAATATCACTTTTGTTGCAGTTTGGCTGAGACGTCCTCAACAAGTTTAAGATCCAATGTATGTGTGTGTGAATATGTCTTTTTACGTATGTACGTATAATATTGCTGTATATTATTTGCATTAAGCAGTTACTCTTCCCCAGTCTCCCTGTGTGATAGTGCAAATATATCAGCTTTACCTACTTGGTGTAAGGTTATTAAAGAACACTCTCAGATACTGTCCTTGACACCTTCTCCATTTATAACCACAAATTTGAAGAGGAGACTTCGTTATACCTCTGGTTTGTTGCTTTCCTTCTAGCACTCTTGTCCCTCTCCCGGTGTCACTGCTGAAGCACAACCCCTTGGTCGATTATTCTAAGCAATGACTGTTTTGCATATTGCCTTGCTTTGTTTAAATAATGTTTGTACAGAGATTTCAAAATATAAAGAGCTATATCATTGCTAAGTTTCATTATTATTTTTTTCATATAGTGTTGCTAGTGACAGCAAAACAATAAGTGAAACGTCACACAATACTGTGCGTGTCCTTAAGGTGGTGGTTTTGGTTACATCGTGAAAAGCTGGTAAGAGCATGGGAAAGGGGAGGGCAAGTGACAGGTCATGTGTCTATACTGGAGTATATGACCTATGTCAGGGTCTAAGAAGGGCTGTGCCACTTCTGGTGTGTTTTAAAACTGGCATTTTGCACTCAAATCCCAAGTGGGATCCCCAAAACCTGTAGGTGGTCACCAGGGTTATAATCCCAGCACTTGTCTGCTGTTGGGTTTGGATCCTGCCCATGGTGGTAGCCCTGAGCTGCTGCTGTGGGAGCTGGTGACCCCCGCAGGGTGCCAGCACTGCCACTGCCCAAGTTGGGAGGGGACCGAACTCCCTGGTGCTGGGACAGCAGGAAACCAAACACCTGATGGTCACCTTTAACCAGGACCTGTCCCAACAAAGCAGGAAGGTCTGGTCCAAATGTGCTGCTCTTGCATCCTGCTCAAAGGATGCCTCTGGAGAATCCTGGTCTCGGTTGATCAGTCAGAAATGCCAGCTCAGATCCAGGGCTGCAGCACTGGCTGAGGAAGGGCAGGGAGCCACTGACACATGGCCCCTCTAGATCTGGCCCCCTGGAAGCAGGTGCACCAACTAACCCTGCATAGAAGAAATCAGTCTTAAAAAGGAGTCAGATCCAGGACACTTCTGCTCCGCAGCCTGTTTGTTGTGGGACTATCATGGATAGTAGTAGCCTTCAGGCTGGTATTTGTTGTCCCCATCATCTAGCTTATCAGATCAATTTCTGATTGGGAGCAGGAGTAAGATGGGAGATCCCTGCATGGGTGATGCACCTGTTTTGGAAAGACCCCTTGTAAGCTCTGATGATCCTTGTGAGTTCCTTCCAACTTGGAATGTTCTGTGATTCTGTGACCTTTCCTAGGAACAACAGGGAAAGTAAAGACCAGGAATGTACAAAAGGAAACTATCAGTGTGAAAGTGGTTTCTGGCTTGATGGGTTTAGGTTGGACTTGATGACTTCAGAGGTCTTTTCCAACCTAATTGACTCTATCACCAAGCACTAGCACAACCACAGTTTGGAGGATGCTGCATAAGGGGCACCACATCAAGAGGCACCAGTCCCAGGAGCAGCTCCTGGCTAAGGCATGTTTTCCCCCCAGCCTGGTGGCACTAGGTTTTGTCCAGCCAGGTGACAACCTCACCAGGATTAATTGCAGCAGATTCAGCAGTAGGTGCTTGGTAGAGGGCAGTGATCTCCAGAGACAGCAAAGGGAGAGTGGTGGTGGCTGGGGCAGGAAGGACGGATGCAGAAGCTCTTCCCCCGCAGATGAAGCTGTGTTTACTCAATTTACTTTACTTGAAAATCTGTAACTTGCGGCAAATGGAAAGGTTATGGGAGAGCTGAGCGGTGTATTGTTGGAAGCATTAGCCTGTGGGTACAGTGGTAAGTTTTAATGGATTTTTTTTCACTCTCTCATCTCTGTCGCAACCTCATAGAAAAGTTGGGCTCTGAATTTCAGTTCAAGCCTTTGCAAATGGCCAGAATCACTGTAGTTTGCCCCTGCTACAGTGGTAACACAGAGGTGTGACCTGCTGGTGCTGCTGCTGATTTGGCTCTTCCCACTGAGAGAGATCAGCCCAGACATGAGTACTTTAGCTGCTGAAAATGTCAATTATCCAGAGCCTGCACTGAAGTGGGGTCTGTAAACCAGCGAATTTGCATGTCAGGCAAAATCCAGTATTTATGAGGACATGGTCGTCTGCCTGAAGTGATAGCCCAGCTAATGCCCACACTTCGTTGTTCAAATAAAGACAGTAACAACAGTAAACAGGCAACTATTTCAGATGCCGCACAGGAATGGGTGCATGCTTTTGGAAGACAAACCAAAATAGTCCCAGGCATGAGAGGCATCATCCCAAGCTTGGCAAGTGTGCCAGCATTTGAAGTAGACAGCTTGGCAGCATTACTGCCACAGCTGCTGTGACTTCTGCCATGGGGGCAAACAGCCTTTGGAGCAGTTTTTTTGAACCTCAGACCAGTAAGGTGGGAACCTGTGAGTTGCTCCAGCAGGGCTCCAAGGGATGCCAATAAAAGGTAAATGCTTTGAGGGAGGCTATGCCTATAGGAATCAAACTACGGTGATGACCCATCACACCTTTTGAGACAGAAGACAGCAGAAGGTAAGGTCTGTTGCTGTACAGGCACCTCTCAGTTCACTGAGGCCTCTACGCACATGGCCCCACACTACTGAGCCTTCCTAGAACCCAGCGGGGTTGTGCTCCTCTTTTTGCAGAAAAGAAAAGGATATTCATCCCGCTCTCTTCAATGGCTTATGTACATGGCTGGAAATAGTTAAACCTCTCATGAGCTACAGAGTGGTGAATCTCAAGAGACATTCTCCTTCTTGGATGGCTGTGCAGTCAGCCAGGGTGCTGACAGCTTTTTAAAGTAAATGTGCATTTTCCATGGCTGTATCAAACGCTCAAATCAATGGAAATTATGGGAATCTTCTGTTGGGGGTCACTTCTGGATGTTTATATCACACAATAAAAGATGAACCATCCAAAATAGGTGGGTTTCAGGAGCAGGCCTGTGTGGGAGCAGGAGTGGGCTTCTGCAGGGAGTGGGGGAGCTTGGACCACTTGGCCAGGACTGTGGCAGGACAAATGTTGTTTGTATTATAAAGCAGACCCTGATGAGAGAGACCAATTTGAGTTTTATTTATGCCTCAACATATGTTATGAATCCATTTTCTGTCATGGGGTGAAAAATTACTATAGGGGCTGTACATGTGCTGAAAGCCCTAACACGTGCCATTTGCTAAGGAGGCAGAATATGGAGGGGAACCCTGTTCCAGGGAGGCTTCTCCTGACAGCCAGCCAGGGCAGAGAAAGCTTCTGCAATTTTCCCCTTTCTCGCTTTTCTATCCCCTCTTCTCCAGAGACATTTATCAATAAACAATTCTCAGATATAGTATTGCTGCATTTGCGCTTTATGTTCGTCCGAGAAATCTATCAAAAAGAATCCTTTCCAATTCCTCTTACACCAGGACAGGACACCTGACGAAAGGATCATCACGATCTTATCAGCCTCTATTCCTTCATCATCTAAACAAAGCCACCTATTCCCACTTACTCGCAGGTGCAGAGTGAGAAACAGAAGGCTTTAATGCTGTGCAAGTGCTGCTCAGCAACAGTAAAACATTGTTCTCTTGTCAACACTGGTTTGGTCTCAAATCTGCACAGCACTGTACCAGCTACTGTGAAAAAAAACCAAACTGTCCCAGCCAAACCCAGTGCAACTTCCACCTCCAAGTGTGTTCCAGTGCTTGATCACCCTCTTAATGAGGAACTTGTCCCCCAGTTTGGACGTACATCCAGAACTGCAGCATTTTAAGAGCAGAATCCAGCATTTGTCCTTATAAGATTTCATTTGGTTGGTGATTTCCCAAGTGCGTTAATCCATCAAGATCTCTCTGTAACTGTCTCTCTACCCCCAGGGGAATTAATATTTCCTTCTAATCTATTATCATTGGCCAAGTGGCCCTAACATTGAGCCTGTGGAGCACTGCTAGGGATTGGCTGCCAGCTGAATGTTACCTGAATTTCCTGGAGCTGTTTCGAGTCTGTTGTATGATAGTCCCAGTTAACAGCTGGGAAGCTGAAGTTATCTATAAAGGTAAGAATCTAAAGACTTCCCTTAATTACCTATGGAATAATACAGTGGTGCTCTTTTGACTGATCCTGCTAACTTATGAGGAAAAGGTTATTTTCCTCCATTGATAAAGGTTAATTCTGTTGGGCACAAACTGGCCTGGTGTTGTACAGACCATCCCATGGTCCAAACCTGCGAAATTTTGCCAGTGACACTGTTCTCAGAGCCAGATGTGGATAAACTGCTTCCACCTGTTTCTTTTGATGTCATTCTCTACCACTGTGAGGATAGAAGAGAATAGCACCTTCCCTCCTAAAGCCTTTAACAGTCTCCCCACAGCCCTGAAGACTCTTTGATCACCCTTGGGCTTCTCCTTGTGACTTTGTTGGTACACACAGAAAAGCGACAGTGAATAATAATCCCAAGGCCCTACAAGGCTATGGAGGTTTCCTGATAATGTCTTATCCTGAGCCCCAAAGAGGCAGGAAAATTCCCTAAAAGGAGAGTCTGGTCAACAGATTGGGCCCTTTGTTCCCCACAAAGCCTTTTTTTTTTTTTTTAAATTTCATGGAGATTGTTATTAACTACATGAATGTACAGGGGCCATGTGTTGACAAGTATACCTGAAAAATCTCTGGAATGCTTGGAAGGTCTTCAAGCCAACCTTTTCCAGGTTAGCTACTGTTGTCAGGTTTCTACCGTTTTTGTGTTTAAAAACCCAGTTTTTACAGTTTGTTAACAGTGTACCTGCTGCTTTGCAGGAAGGAAGGATTCTCTTCTGCCTGTAGCTGGATGTGATTTACATTAAAAACAAAGTGATGGACTTCAGCTAGTGATGGGAACATACTCATGAAAGGGATTTCTGATTTTACTGACATGGAGTTTCTTGTAAGACTGCCTGTGACACTTTTTGTAGCATTATGGCTTCAGTTTAAAATAAAATTTATGGATATTTATTTTCTGTTGTCTGCCTGTTTCACAAGCATGTTCCTCAGGGATCTAATTCTCTTAGTATATAGATCTGCACAGGTTTTAAATTTGAAAAGGGTTTGTTCTATTGTTTCAGTGGTAATTTCCCTACAATTTAAGCTTTTTTTTTTGATAAAATCTTGGAGATGGTGTTTACTTTTTCCCCCCTTCTTTTCCCCTTCTACCCCTCCTTAGTTTATCTTTCTAGTAGCTTTCAAAGTGAGTGATGCTTATTTTGGTAATTCACTTTCACTAGTATAAAAGGGAGACAGAAAGTTACAGTGAATCATGTACGTCTCATTTCAAATTATAGACTTTTACCTCCACCGTGTGGCAGTTCTTCAGAACTGACTTGAGGTGCTTTTGTGTAGAAGAAGAAAAAAGGACAAAGATGAGTTTACTAGATAGGTTAATTCAGCAGCAATTCAGACTTCTAAATATTGCTCCAATGAGGTAGTTCTTAAACTTCTTTTAAAATCTTACCAGTGTTCACTCATCTCCATTTTGAGATGGGTATGTTGACCAAATGATGATGTGATATATTTATAAATATGCCATAATATAATATTTTTTGTATAAACATAAGTACCTATTTTCTGATAGTCTGTGTACATGCGTAAAAATACAACACTTGCATCAGTTTCCTTTAATTCACAGATGAGCCTGCAAAAATGTTCTACTTAGCTATATTTAGGAACATTAGACTGCTCAGCTATTAAGTGAGAGAAAACAAAATCAGCTGGCCTACAAGCAATTCGGATTTGGGAGCTGGTTTATTGAATTTCAAACTGCAGGTGAGAAGGCTCAGGAATAAACATTTTAGATTAAAAACTTTGTAAAATGCTTTTTGCCTTTATTAGGGAATGCTTTGACTCGGGTATGTTGTTGAGTTGCGTGTATGAGCTGTGCTTCTACCAACAAAGTGATGTTTTCCACTTTTCCACAAGTAAGACTCATGTTGAAATCAGGAGCATGGCTGAGAAACTGTAAATTCTGGTGTCCTGTATCTCAACAGGTATCTTGCTTTCTCAAGTTTGTCAGCTTTGTAAGTGGACTTTCAGCTTCAATAAAAAATTTATTGCTGATGTGTTCAGATGCAGTTAAAGTGACCCGAAATTCTGATCTCTGTGATCTCTGCAGATGAATTGTGGGTTTTGTTCTTTGCAGTTCTTTGCCTGAAGCTGGAGTCTCTCTTCTGCTTAGAAACAGCAGGAAAGTGAGAAATTGTTCTGAACAGCCTTTGTTTTATGGTTTCAATTGTTTATTGCATCAGGTTTTGGTATCGTTTACTGGAGAAATCTGTTTACAAACATATCATTCGTTGTAAGGACGAACTGACCTTTTAGTATGAAAACCTGGGAACTTTTCAATATTTTTTTTCTTTTCTATTATGTATCTTAGCCACCTAATTTTTGGGTGCTGGTAAGTCAATGGTATTGTTCTGTTGCCAAAACTCCTCTTTCCTCCTGGCAATTAAACATATAGCTGCCTGGAAAGAATTAGAGTTACAAAGTTGTCTGTAATGGCAAATAAAGCACTGTAAAATGAATTTTTTAAGCTGTTTAGATCCTTTAATGTATTAATAACATATATTATTAATTCAACTAGAGTCAGTTTTGTTTCCTGCTCAAAAATGCTCATCAATCCAGACTGTAATAGAAGTCAGCTCTTGAGCATCTTTCTAAAAATTAATCTTGTTCACGGACATGAACGTAATGAAGAATTTAAAATGTACTTTATGTTGTTATGGAGATAGCTAGCCTCATAGACACACAGTGATTAACTGCAATATGGGTGTTTTAGTGGAGTGGGTGGCACTTATCACTGTCCCTTCAGCTATAGATGGTCAAATTTAGATGTTGCTGGGCATCTTCCTAGCTGAGCCTTGAAATGTTTGGGTTTTTTTCCAGATCTAAGTAGACTTGCCACTGGGAAAGGTCCTGAAAGGTAGAGAATCATAAATTATCCCAAGTTGGAAGGGACCTATAAGGATCATCGGATCATAGCGTCTAACTCCTGTCACTGCAACTATGGCACTGGTACCTATTTTAACTTACTACTGGTTGTACTGCAGTGGTGGCAGCTGGCATTCTGGCCCCTAGGAGATAAAACCAAGTTTATTTAGGTGAATTAAAGCTGTAGTAGCATACCAAATTGTGATGCAGGAGCAGCTGCATAGATGCTTTATTTCTAGAAGGCTTTTGTGACATCTGGCTCTAGATGGGCATTTGATGAACCTTAAAAAATGTGTGTGTGTGTGACAGAGTCAGGGAGTCATCGGTGCAATACCACAATGTGACAAAGATCAGGTCAAGTATAGTTAATCCAAAATGAAGAGCAAAATCTGTAAGGCATCAGGAATAGTCTGAAAAAGTGATTGGGAAACTTCTAGTGTACAAATATCACCAAACTACTGTAAAATGCAACAAGTAGTGGAAGCTTGTGTTCTGATATATCTTCTGCCATGTGAGATGTGTTCGAAAAGTTTATGTCCTGGTTTAAAGAACAAAATGTCTGCTGAGGAAGGTGGTAACCTCCCTGGAATGGAAAAGAAGACTCTCTTCCTCCAAATTATTGTAACTCTGAAAATTATGGGGCTTCCAGGCAAAAATGAAGGAAAAGGAATAACAGTTCTTTACTAGGATATATATATACGTGTGTATATATATAACACAGAACAGAACGAACAACAACATAATAACAGAAGCTTCCTACCTGCGAAGCACGATGTCTTTTCAGACGAAGAAATTCGCTGAGAGACCTACCCTGCAACAGTTTAAAATTCTGACTCAAATTTAGCTTTGACATATAACAACGGGGCACTTATCTCTGAACCTTGACACCTTGCATGGAAAAAATGAGGTTGCATAAATGTATTCGCTCTCAGCCTTATCACTGCATATGAAAGAGAAAGAAATGGCTTAAGAACGTTTTCTCAGTATTCTTCTAGTGCCCTTTTCTTGTGCAATTAAAGTAGCATGATCAAAGTTGCCTCCTCTGTTTCTGAAAGAGCTGCCACCTCTGCCCTAAGGTGGAAGCTCATGGAATATGGTTGACAGAGAAGTGCTTTAAATGCTGTGTGAAAGAAATATATAAGGTTTTCTCCACCCAGCCTAGTTTTGCTTGGCATTCTGAGCCAGGTGTTTATTTGCTGGATGAAGGAGTTCTTTTTAACACCTAGAAGTGCTTTTGTGGCTATCATGCTCTGACGATCTGGAGTTGCTGACATTTGAGTCCCAGGAAGATGGACTTGGAATAACTGTGGCTGTAGTTTGTATGAACTCTTTGGGCTGGAGAAAAGGAGCTGTATAGGGATTTGGTTCCACAGTCTCTGTGTTAGGTTCTGTTTGGTTTTTATGTTTCCTCTCAAAAAAATTTTATTAAAAACCCAAGGAACACTACCATAAAAGTTAACCAGTAGAAAACTGTTATTCTTAAAAATTTTAGGCAAACCTTGATCACGAAACCTATTTTTTTGCATAATAGACTTCAATTTTTGGGTAGGGACTAATGATTGACCAGATCATTTGATATGAACCGCATATGAGGAATATATTGTTTTTGTTCTCTGATGGCCCTAAGAGCCAAAAAATCATTATACTTCAACTATAAGTCTAATTGTTCTTTTCTGAAGACTTAAAATATTTGATTTCATATTCTTTGAGTTTAATTTTCTCAATTTTTTCTCCTACAGTCAGTGAGAATCTTAAAATTGAAATCTCCAGCTATGAAATGACAGGACTAAAATAGCTGCATTTGACAGTGCGTTAAATGGACTGTGGGTATATTTTATTGTTTTAATAACAGCCTCATAGAAACAAATGTACTAATCACATGAAAGAAGATTCAGTAAAAGCAGGGTAAAGTTTTATGCAGATCAAACTTTACATTCACATCAAAATTTTTGGGGTTATGGGTTTTGTTGGTTTCTTTGGTTTTTTGGGTTTGCGTTTGGGTGGTTTTTTTTGTTATTGATGTTGTTATTTCTTTTTTTCAGCATCCCAGCACTGTTAGAACTAATGGTGTAGACTTTCTCTGTGTCCAGTAATACAAGCGGAGTATAAAACTCAGAAATTGTTGTGGTTTACTGCAGCAAATTAAAGGAAGCAGCAACCTGATCTGGCATATTAGGTTGGAATACTTGCCCTGACAGGATCTAGTTTCACATATAGTGGGATTAAATAGAAACATCATTTCCTACGGCTAGTTGCAAAAGAGAAGAGGATCTGTTATTCACATGCATGCTGTTATTGTGGATGGTTGGTCATGATTCTCTCTTGATTGCCCTTTTCAATCCCATCCGTTACTTTCATCCAACAGTTTTCTTCCCAGTTTGTTGCATGCTCAGGAGCAAAGAAATAGTGGTTCTTTCTGTGGAATACAAATAAATGTTCTGCAGAGGGAAACACAGCCTACCGCTGCAAGGCCTTTATCCTGTTCTTAGGGGCTCTTAGTGCTGTGTCACTGTTCAGAGATTCACTGATCAAATCTGCTCCCATTGTATCACTGGCTGCCTTGGCACAGCAGGAAAAGCCTTCTTTCATAGAAAGAGATACCAATACCTGGAAATTCAGCTGATAAACCATTGAATTATTTTTATACATTTTAATTACCAAGATTCTAGGCAAGAAGAAGGTCGCAGATCTTCACCATGCAGGGAGGAAAAGTGTGGGAACAGCAAATCTTATAACAAATGATGGCCGAGGAGGTTTAGGTCACCATTAAAACCTGTGTTTTCCGAGTTTCACTCTTATATGGGAAGGATCTTGCTCTTGTAGGAGAATCTCTGTCTAGAATTCAGGTGTCTCCTCTCTTATTTGCTGAAGATTATCTTCAGCAGAAATATTCAAAATCTGAAAACTTAAACCTTCCAAATCCTGTGTTGAGGACTTGACCTTCTGGAGCACAGAATTATTTATTCCAGCGCCTGTGCTGTTGCACTGGTTTTAGACTCCCACTCATGTCACAGTGCCTTTGGTAAGCACTGCAGAGACACTTTGGGAGTAGGTACTGCCCTTCAGAGCTGAAAACCTGGAAATGTGAGATGGATGGAAATTGAGGTCTTCCTTTTATAGACATGGAAATTATTGAGCTGAAAGTTCAAGTGACCGGACCCAGGGTTACAGGATGGATCTGGAGCAGCAGAACACGTGTAGATCAGAGTCTGGTTTAGCACTGTAACAAAAAACATTCTTCCCTTCTTGCTAATGTCACTTTGGAACAAGCAAATTTATTTTATTTGAAGAGAACTTAGTCTTGGGCAGCTTCTGCTAGAAAACTGTGGGTAAGGCTGTATTAGTGCACCTTTTCTTTTGGAACACAAACATACAAAGCTGGAAGTGCCTGCTCCCCTCCTTTGTGCTCTCTGATTTTGCCAACGGGAACCCAAGTTTGCTGAGAGGGGTGGAAATAACATTTTACCTTGTCATCTTCAAATGCGACAGCACCTGTAATCAGCTCAAAGTCAAGAGCTGTACACGAGTATTGTCACTGCAGTGCCGCTGGGTTTGTGTCATAATAGCAAGGAGGAGAATAGAAATAGCAAAGAAGGGGCTGGTGTGTCATGGAGTAGCAGCAAGTATTACATACATGAAGGTTAAGTCCTAGTCTCATGCAGAAGCAAGAGAAATCTCTCAGTAACAGAGAACAAAGAAATATTGTATTACACAAAGAAGACAGGGTGAAATCCTCCTGTATCTGAAGCATCAACTGCACAGTGCAGCTTCTCTAAGTGAGGGGAAGGAAACCTTGTTTTTTTCCCTCCCAACAGAGGTCCTGTCAGACTGAGATTTAAATGCCCAGCTACCTTACAAAAACCAGACCTATCCTAATATATGCATGAAAGATTTCTTATTTATTTTTAAAAAACCTAACTTTGGTAGGAATGTTTTGGTGGATTGTGATTTTGGTAACACATAGAAGTAATACACCAAATTCTCATTTTTTCCATTTTTCCCCCCTCAGGTTTTAATAATCTATATAAATTACAATATAAATATTTTTCTTTCCAAGGATAGGGAACATAAGCCTAAAATTAGCATCTTGGTGGTTGGGGTATAGCCTGTAGAAAAGCCAAGTGTGTATCTCTACCACCAAAGTCTTTGCAGGGCTTGGCCTCTGGAGGGGCCACATGCCTTTGAAAGTTGGCAGAGATGATTGCAAAAAACAAAGAGCTCCTGACCTGGCATTTTGAAGCAGTTCAAGAGACTGTCCCAGGTATTGATCCGAATGTGTTTGACTGGAATCTTAAAAGTGATGGCTGCAGGTAAGATTTCACATGGTCTCTCCTTAGGCAGTGTGGTTTTAAACAAAGATCTCTGCAAAAGATTCTCAGGATGAGAAAGAACTTTCTGAAAGGTAAAAAAGACACCCGAGGCTGAGACAGCAGTGCTGCTTGGAGTAGTCTTACCAACTGAGTGCCTGCTCATACATTTTTCTCCTTGACATTTTCTGGTCATATACATTAGCCTTGCTTCTACCCACTAGAAATATGAGTGGAACAAAGGATGTCACTTGGTGTCTAATAGTGACTTCAAAAAAATTCTATTTAAAGATTTAGGCCCTACTAAAAGTGGTCATATTAGATTGATTTTGGACTGTAGGTCCTATGTAATTGAGAAGAGATAAAGAATCAAATCCAGCTAAAACTCTCACATTATTTTAAAAAATAAAATTAAAAAAATGAGAAGCAAATTGGCTTAGGAGTGATAATTAGAATATTTGTTGTGTTGAAGCTAACTTTTTTACAAAATTGAGCTAAGTAATGTAAGCTATGTGTACATCTACACCTTTAGTCATCAGTTTAGTGATGCCATTTAGGTTTATATTTTCTTTCATCAGATTTTGGCAGTTTAAATTCTTGTTTTCCTTCTGCATCACTATGAAGGCTCACAAAACCTAATTCTTCAGTGGGCTGAGTTCTGTCACTGGATGATTCCTCGGGTAAGGGTGTTACGGTAAACAAAACCAAACGAAACCCTACAGCAGAGCAACAGGCTGTCTCAAGTTGGTTTACAAAATGTATGCCAAACTGACTTAAAAAACAAGGAACAGTTGTTCTCTTCTTATTTTATGATGAAAATAAAAAACCCTCTGGTTTTTATATTAGAAAAATCAAGGAAACTTTCTCAGTATTGTTAGTGTTGAAATACAAAATTCAGTATGTTGTTTTAAAACGGGAAACCTACCTTTGGCCCAAATGAGAAGCCAGGTAATGGATTAATTCATAATTGATTGTAATTGCAACTTGTTACTCCTTGCCCACCAGACACAGTTTTACTGGAGAAAAATGAAGTGGGGCTGACCTAATTAGCCAGTCATGTTGTCCCTTGTCACATAATGCAGTTGAACAGCTCATTCCTTAATTGTCTGTCCTTCTTCTGGTGCTGCAAAGAGAATACTTCTATTCATGGAAATACAAGGTACATTTATGAAAATAAAATATTCATTTATTAAGTTTTAAAACATTTCAATGTTCAAGAGAATAGAAAAACATATAATTCAAAATGTGGCTTATGTTCTGTTACCTTGTTTCTGGTTCACAAGTTAGCAAATACTGACTCAGGCTGGTTTGCTGGAGGGACCTTTGTCCTCCAGGTATTACTAGTTCCAGTGTCTCATTGCTATTTCTTTGAGGATTTTCTTTTAACATATTCTTGTATTAACAAGTTAAATCTTTGGGTTATTTTATCCATTAGTACTATTTTAAAGGAACTGTTGGGTATTGCTTATATATTTCTTTATTTTTGGTTTTAACTTATACCGTGGAACAGACTGACAACAGTCCCAGATAATACTTTTTACTGGCAATGATCGGTTCAGGTTTATATTGAACCAGTCTGAGGGTGAAGGTCACAATTCCAGGGAGGAATATGTAATTTCTTAGGATATCCCCATTTAGCAAATTATTCAGCCATATGTTGCTTTGAGATAATGGGTTTTATTAATATGGACTTTAGTGCAGGCTTCACCCTATGCATCAGGGCCTTGCTGAATAGGAAAAAAACCCCAGTGGATATCAGAATCTAATTTTTTGATAACAAGAAAACATATACAAAGGTTTTAAATTTTTTTGTGCGTATTGTACTAACTGTACTGGTAACACAAAACATGAATATGCCTACATGCATTCATGTGCAAAATTAACCTGCCCTTTTGTAGTTTTCAGATATGAAAACTTGGTTGCAAATATGCAAAATAATACATATGAAGCAGAGATTTTATTGAAGTCTTTAGTGAAAATCAGCAAAAAGTGGTTTGTATTGAATTTCAAAGTGTGTTTCATTTTTTTTCATGTTTGCAACCCGAGTGCAAGGTTGTTATACCTAAAGTGTATGGAACAGGATCTGTTCTCAAGGTAATACTTTTTAAAATGCACCCAGCAATGGTTTAAGCTAAGCAAGGTTAGGCTGTAGAAGCAAACTCTGTCCTATCATTAGCTCTCTATGGTTCATTAGTTCCAAGATTTGGAATCAGAATGCCACCTGGGTGAGCCTGCACAGGATTATTTTCTGCAGTGCTGTCTCTCCTGATGTAGTGCTGACTCTCTCACTCTCCTCTAAGGACTGCAGGCTGGCACGAGTGGGAAACACATAATTCTCATTACATGTGCAAAGCCAGGAACGAGGGAAACAAGCTTGACTAAACGCTTGGATTTCAACCAGTGGTGCAGCAAACTAATGCAAGTCCTGGGAATGAAAACTGTTGCTGTACATTCATCAGCTGAAAACACTGTGAGCTTTAAGAATCAATATTTATAAAAAGAAATGGAGTATTCATCAAGTTAACCCTCTTCAGTTTAAAAGCATCAGAATTAACATTCCTGTGAATAATGAAGGTACTTGTTACTTATAACAATTAGTGATTTTATGCTGAAGGACACTCTTATTTTGAGTTGATGCAGTTCCTTGGCAGCAGCAGCCAATAAAAGTGGGTAGAAATGTTCAGTACCAGTAGCTTCTGCAAGGACTCTTGTAGGGCAGTTTTTCTGACTATGCTTTAAAGCTAAGAAAGTTGCATCAGCAGAGTTCCAGTTGTCCTTGAGAGCTTGATACCAGCTTAGAGCCCCTCACTGTCACCACAGTGTGTAATTGTGCCACTATGTTTGTGGGCTGGCAGGGCTCCTTTTGAGTACTACTCTGCTCTTGCAAACAAGCTGTTCCCATTTACACAGCCCAGCTTCTGCCTCTTAAAAGCATTTTCATCTATTTTTTTTTTACTTTCCAAAAGCCCACAGAGCCACAGCTGTTTATTAGTGTGACAGCTTGAATGGCACTTGTCAACAGTTGCCCAGTTAGAAAAGTGGCAGTCCTCATTTGTGATGTTGAGACAAAATGATCTCTAAACAAGCCTCTTGTGCTTCTTAAAATGCAAAGTGATATCTCTGGAATGTATTTTGTGAGGTAGGAAACAATGCAAAGAATAATTTGTGCTCTATAACAGACCAGTATGGAATTAAAAATGTTAAGATTTTTAGAATTTATCTTTGGAAGACCAACTTGTTCTTGAGCTTACCAGCAAAGTTCTGGCCCCACATGAATTCTATGGTTATACCAACACTGTTTGACAAAAGTAGTCATGATATAAAGGGAGTAACATTAGAAAAAATAATATGTGTCAAATGTAAAATGAAGGAGAAGAGAAAAAAAGAGTTTAATTTCCAATAGTTCCAGCAATATTTATTTCCTGGAATATTGTCTTTTCTGAAACACTCACAGTGTTTTTTAAATAGAGCAAGAAATTCGGCCTCCACTGAAAGTAATCATGGGTAAAACACCAACTCCTGTGGGATTTGACCTCTACAGTTATCAGACACTGCTGGCTGTGCTCTGTGGGGAAATCAAATCTGCAAACTCTGAAAGTGAAAATTCACAATGTTTTTTTTCTAAATAGCTTTGTGAATAACTACTGAAATCCAGGATGGATTTGAGATTGCAAAGCATTTGCTAAAACAGTGTGTGGGGGGAAGTGAATGGAAAAAGTTTGGTAACTTTGGTAAAAGTATAAGCATCATAAAGGATTCCTTGAACAAAGATTTATCCACCTACTTTAACGTAAACCTGTCTGCTATGTGCAGGTGAAATCAGCCTCAAAACTATTCAAGTTATCTCACACTTATCGTTCTCTCACTCGACAATACAACTTCAAGTTTTTTGTAACTAATTCCAGAGCAGAGAAATACTTTGCTTACATGGAGAGAGAGCATGCATACTTATTAGAGTATCTGTCTTTTTGAAGAAGATAGAGCAATTAAAATAATTATAATTTATGCACATAAATATGTGCATAATATGTGTATAATTTATGTGTAGACAGGGGGACAGAAATTCCTTTACTGTGGAAGTAAGTCTGAGAAAACTGAGAGGTGAGCTACTGATGTGAGAGATGACTACAAATTTCAATTTCATGCTTTCCCTTTTCATATTCATTTTTGCTATTTTATGAGCCTGCTTCCGTGGAAAAGTTAGTCCCGACCCAGACTTCTTTAGAGAAAAAGCCTGAAAATTAGAGTGGAAGTGTTATGACCTGTATATACAGTGTATCCTCCCATATCCTGTGGCTTCCTAGTACCACAGAGGTTACTTGGTTTTCTTTTTTTCTGGTTTATTTTTCAAAACTTGGTGATGTAATTGCTGATTGCTTTAACAGTAGTTTAGTTTTAACAGTTTGCCAATCAAATACATAAATTCATGAGATGAAAAGATCTCTGTAAGGATGTTGCTGTCCTGGACGTTTCTAGACACAACTGGAACCACTGCTCATATAAAGCTCTCATGCAAGTCCGTAAATTGCCCTGTAAGCCTTTACTAAACTGGAGGAAAGGGTGACCTACTTGATGAATAAGGGCTGGACTGTGCTGAGCAGCCTGGAAACAGGTCAAGGAATGCTATAGCTGTTGTCTCATAACATATTAAAATACTGCCCTTCAGCACTTTTGATGCTCATCTGTAGCCCAGAATAAGAGCAGTGTAACATAAACTCTCATCCCATCCCCATGCCTTTTTTTCTTTCTTAGGTTTTTTAATTTTTCTGAAACAGCTATCCCACTTTCCACGGTATTTTGAACAACACAGAAACGTATTTTAAGTAAACTGACAATCCATACTTCATGAGCAAAGTCTCTGAGTTAGGAAAATATTCAAGAGATGAATGTTTTTCATTTCCAATATTACTTGTCTTTAGGTCAGGACTTTGGGTTATGAAGATTATTACTTCTTATGCTTCTTGGTTTTCAAGTAACTTTGTTTGAAAACAGGGAAATTGTTTTTGCTGTAGCTGTTACCTAAAAGGCACTGAGTATCCCAGAGTAGCTGCATTAGGTGTAATAAATACATGCACAGACAACCAGACCATGAATGTATTTTACCCTTTATCTGTGGGAATAGTAAACAGTGACTATGTGGCATGTTAAGTGCCACTGGAATTAATTAATCTTTTGTGCCACTGGAATTTTTTTCTTTAATGAAACATCAATTCACTTGGCGTTTTTATGAGCAGACACTGTTTTTCTTTCTTTCTGGTGAAGCAAAATCTTACAGTGCTGCACTTTGTCACCTTTTTTCCTTGCTATTTTTGGAGTGTCCTAATGGCTTTGAAAACTAATTTACTTCCCATTCCACTTCTCTTGCCAGCTTAGGTAAAAATGGCTTGATTTCATACAAAAATAAAATACATCATAAAAAGAAAAAAAAAGGAAAAAATCATATAAAGAACATGCAGGTTAGAGAGTGATACAGCTGAGGGAGCAGAGGCTGTTGTCAGAACTATACTATCAGCTGTACTGAGTTGTATATATTATAATATTATAGTATAAATATAGCATAGTCTAAAGTATGATAGGAAAGCAGAGTGGATGAAATGGGAGGATTTAATCTGTGTCACTCGAGGCAGATCTTTAGCATTGGATGAAATTATGGTAATTTTTAATAAATATTCCTTTGAGGTACTTCTTGAAAATATGACTAACTTGTCAGAAAAGCTGTAAGGGAGAACTGTGGAAACCAGAAATGTCCACTTAAGGCAGCTGGTTACAGCCTCTCTGCAGGGGCCCAGTGAACAAATGGATTTATTCCCAAAGGAGGGAACAAGTCCCTTAGTTTTGCTTTAGGATTTTGGGTTAGGATCTGATTCTGTAAAATTCAGAGCAACTTTAGAAGTGCTGATAAAACTCACTACCTGTATGAAGTCTGTGTCTGTATCACCTTTTGAGAGTTTTGAAAGAGTTCTGCAGCTTGTGTTATGAATCCTAAACCCATCAGCCTCCTTCCTTCTTTTGTTTGAGAAAGAATTAAAGATTTAGCTGGGTTCTTATGAATGTTATTCACTGCACTATGATTACTGATTAGCTGCTGTGTTTGCCAAAGATAGGCTACTTGAACTTCAGAAATGTAGTAGAAGCGACCTTTAGGATGCTTTTGGGAAGACCAAAATCTTGCAGTGATAGGTGCCGGGAATTATGAGGTACTAAACAGAGAGGAGTAAAAAGTTGTACTGGTGTGACTATTGCTTTTAGAGTAAAATTCTCATTTTGTTGCAATATGAGCCACAAAACCGAGATGCTAAGTGTATCCATTTTAACTTTCTCTTGGATCATTAGTAAAGAACTGAAAATATGGTACATATAAACAGTCAGTTCTGGCTGTGTTGTGTCAGGGAACACCAAGGGTAAACAAGAGCTGTATAGATGTTTTTCACAACCAAGATGCAACTCAGGTTGTGTAGTTTCTGTCCAGTTTATCTGGAGGAAAACAAATTCCACCTACTGAAAAACTTGGAACTCATGTAGAGTGGTCGTAGATGCAATCCCACAGCCATTCTTTCCAAAGCTTGTTTTCCCGTTTCATGCATATGAACATAAATCCAGATGCTTGCTCTGTAGAAACACGGGTGCAAAAAACCAATTTTAATTAAACTTTATTAAAGTTTTAAATAGATGAATATTATAAGGCATTCTCATTAAAGCTTGACAGCAGATGATTTCATTATTTTCCTTGGGTTAGGAGTAGCTAGTTTATAACAAGGCTAGGAAAAACAATCAGCTTTAAAATTGAGGTTAATCTAGTCTTTTATTCACTGTTCCACCTCCTGTTTAATGAAGATTAATCAATTCACCTCATGTTCTGTTCTGCAAATATGGAGGCTATGAAAGCCTCTTAATCTAAGTCTAAAATACTCTTGCTATTCCTGCAGTGGAATCTGCCATGACTTGTCACTGAGTAGATGAATCGGGCTCATTCTTTTTCACTCTAACATCTGAAGCTTTTAGCGGGATTGGCCAGATTGTCTGCGGTGTGAATTTGCTTAGTGAGGACTCTATGTGGTGCCAGGTGAACTCCTTTCCATGCATACTCTGCCAGCAGTCTGTATGGGAACTGGGAGGGTATTAGGCATGTGTAGGGATAGCAGTTTGTGAAAGAGATTAAAGCACTGGTGCTGGGCATCTTTCCCTCACAATTTTTCACTGTAATAATCCATGGCAAAACCCAGTGTTCCGGTTATGAAACTTGAAATATTTTAGCATAAATTCACCTTGAAGATGGTGGAACCTTCCTCAGTTTTAAGCTTTGGTTTATTGGAGTTTCTTCTTCGCAGTATGACTTAATCTTTAAATTCTTAAGAACCATAAAGCCCAAATCCAACAGTTATGGTTTACATTTTTCTCTAGGCTAATTAGATAAATAAGAACTTTGGAGTTGCTTGTATTTTGGGTAGCCTGAAGGCCTTGCAGTCTTTTTGTTTTTTTATAGATAACTAGGTCAGGGATCTATACCTATTTCATCTATGACTCTTCTCCATGACACGCTGTAGTGTCTTTCATACTTGCTGTCCTATGAAAATGCTCTTCACCACTGGATCTGTAGGTTGCTGCTAAACATTGAACTAAAAGAAAGTGGAGAAAACCTCTGTGCTGAGACCCTTGTTTTTCAAAGAGAATTCTGAGGGAGTATGACACTGCCCACATCTGTGGTACCACTGGAAAACTAACCAGGCTATAGCCTCAGGCCTCTGTCAGACGGGAAAGGAGAGCCCTGAAGCAGCACAGTGATCTGGCAAGAGGAATTTTTCCAATAGCAATGATGGAGTCTTAAAAAAAAAAATTAAAAGATAAGCTTTGAAAACCTTTTTCCTTGCACAAAAAGTACTGGGAGGTGGGCGTGATGGTGCAGGCTAACAGACATTTTGCTGTTTAGCTTCATTGTGGTTAGATATAGACTTCTGTGAAGGGAAGACTTGCCACCAGGATTTTGTGTTTGTCAGCCTTTTGAGGGAGAGACATGAGCTAGACAAGGACCTCAGGAGAGGGCTGGTGATGGTGAAACAGGATTCCCCTGTCTCTTTTGGTATTTATTGGAGGTTTCGGATCTGCCACTCTCCAACTGAAGAGCTCACATTTCACTCTTTCCAAAGAGACTGTAATCAGTAGTAGCCCATTGAGCTAATTGTTTGCTTGTTCGTGTGTTTGGAAACAGCAAAATTAGGAGAGAAATGAACAGAGGCAGGCTGCATTCTTAACAGAGTCCCAGAAATAAGAGTAATTTTCTGTGTGTTGAAAAAGCCTGCAGCCAAAGTCTCTTTTGTCTGAGAGTGACATATTAATCTCCAAGTTCCTTCGAAAAGAGGAAAATCACTGGCCAGTGGGGCCATTTATTGTTCTTTCTGTGTGTTTAAGGAAAAAGGAAACACAGTCACAGTACAGAAGGGATGGGGTGGAGGGGAAAGATGTAAACGGGTGAATTAACCTGTCTTGGACAATGCAGTGGTAAAGCTGGACTAATCCTCGAGATCCAGTGGGAAGATTTAGGGCTCATGCTCACACAGTGAGTTTGAGATGTTGCTGCCCTTTGGCAGAGTGTGGGAGGAAAGTGAATTCTGAGATGAATAAATACATGATTCTGTCTCCTAGTCCAGGGTATTTCTGGTCTGTTTTGAGATGTATTTGTTGGAGATGACCTCAGGCTGGAGTTTGGCTCCTTCTTCTCTGTGGTAATAACTGTTGTAAATTGGTTTTGGAGTTCCTAAGCTTCTTGCTCTTAGAGGTGAAAGGAACAAACTTCTAGATATCGTAGGCTTGAAAAAGTTACAGAGCACTGCAGCTTCTTAGAGGAGTTAATTTTCTGCTTTGATACAAGAGGATCAAAATAACTTTCTGAAAGACAATTTTATGCATGTTAAAGAGAATAGTATAATGTTATACTGTCAATATAACATACTCTAAAGTATAATAGGAAAGCAGACGAGGTGAAACTGGAGAATTTAATCTGTGCCATTCAAGGCAGCTCAATCTGCCAAGAGTGGGATAATGCACATGTACCCTGGTGATGAAACAGGGTCTAAACCTGTGTTCACTCACAGGGACCCAGCACTTGGTACATATGCTTTTGAAACCACTTTGAGATTTACGTCATTATTTCAATGGCCCATGCATGCCTTTGAATATAATTTTTTTTTCTTTGGAAGAATTCCAGAGGAATTGATGAACACTATTTTTTCTGCTGCTGAGAATATCAGTTCTGTGTTTCAAACCGTATCTGTTCAATATATGTATCGCACATCTTTGCATATATTATGTATATATTAAAGTCCAATAGAGAAATACAGCTAAATGTAGCCCTGTCTTAAATAGATGAAGAATGAAGTCTGTATTTAAATGGATCTGCTTTGCACGTATTGCGGCCTTTGGGAGCTGGCTTCCCTCACACTCTGTGCTGATCACACTCCAAACACCTTACTGAGTGCTCTGAGATTTTATATGCATATATATGAACATAAAAAGTCTAGAAAGTCTGGAAATCCATGCAGAAATTGCTTCCAAAGTCTGGAAATCCATGCAGAAATTGCTTCCAAACTCTTGGAAAGCAGCCAGAGCAAATGTGAGAGAAAATGAGGATTTTTTTTTTTCCAGCAAGCTGGGCAGTGTTTGGTACCTGAGTCTCTCCTGGGCACTTAGAGATGCACTTACATGCAGTGGAGCTGTAATTCTGTGTATTTCCCCATTATCCTTAACTCTAAATTTGTCTCCCAGCAGCAGTGCTGCATGCTGGGAGTCAAGGGGGCTTTTTACACCTATGTCCATGATGATGTCTCTTCTAATGAAATATAATGCTTAAATACTTAATAGTTTTTTCAGGGGCAGGAATAGTGAGCCTAGTTCTCCAGCCTCCCATCTAGGTACTTAATAAGCCCAAACTGATGCTTTGTCAGCTCAGAGCAGCCAAAACCACTTCGTATTTTATTCTTTCTGGCTACGATTTCAACATTCATCATGTTAGTGTTCAATCTGTATCTGTGTATTCTGATATACACATAAAGGATGGCAGGATAGAAGGTGCTTGAGATGGTAATCGCTCATATTTCTATCCAGTTTATTTTGTAGAGGTCCTGCACTAAGTGACTGCTGACTCATTGCTGTACAAGTTTGGTTGGATGTTTAAATTCCTTCTGAGTGCCCTCCGTCTTGTAAACCTTGGAAGCCGTTTTGTGCTTGCAACAGCTGTAGGGGCTCAGCCTCTGGAGACCTTTCCATATATGCTGCCAGTGTCAGGACTAAATTATGGAGAAGCCAATTAGGATCGATACCCAACAAATTCTTCACTGAGATAAAACAGTCGGCAGAGAGGTCTTTTTTCTGCTTACAGAGGTGTTTCTTAATAAGCTCCAGCAGGTCTAGGAACAATTTGATCACTGGAGAGTTCCTCAAGGAGGCACTTGAAAGATTACGGAGACTTGAATTTTCAGGATGATTTTCACGCCTGCCTTGCCTGCATGAGGCAGGGTGAGCTAGGATTTCAGTTTCATCTGGTTGCTTCTTGTTTTAACTCTTTCTCTGCCTGTGAACTTGGTGCAACTGAAGGAGGAGGGGAGGAGAGGGCAAAGACACTCAGCAGAAATCAGTCAACTACAATAAAAACACAGAAATGCCCTAAAGCTAGTTTTACTGCTGAGACTGGAGGGAGAAAAGGATGTTAAAGTGTCAGTAGGGCATCAGAGCTATTGCAGAGTCCAGTTGTCTCTGGGTTTTGAATTCCCAAACAGATTTTTGCTATAGTGTGGTATTTCATGTTTGACTTCAGCTATTTTAATCTCTAACAAGGAGGAGGATTCCAGGGCAACAGTGTCAGCAGAACTGCAGGTGAATGCAGGGCTGTAGGAGATTATTTTCAGTGACATCTGCTACAATAGCCTGGAATGGCCAGGCAGGATGCATTTTTCCCTGTTCAGAGCCCTTCTCACCAAGAGAAAATGAAATGTAGTTATTCAGGTCTATTGTCACTGAAAAATGGTGTGAGATGCCCCTTCACATTGTTCTATCGTTTGTTTGGCCAGCACTGTGCAGAGTTTGCGAGTTTTATACCTGTGGTTTTGATCCCATAGCCCAGAAGGGGAACACCAGCGTGCTAGAGCAGAACTGACTTTATCTGAGCCCCTGACCAGCGGCTTAGGGACAAGACAGACAAATACAAGGAAGAAATGTTGCATGAAATTCCAGGCATGCCAACCGTTGCTGCTTCATCTGTAGGATCAATTGCTGTGATGCCTAAATTATTTTACAGGGAAAATCAGTCTTTATGGTGTGGTCTTCGGAAGTTCTTAAGCAGATTTTTCTTTTCCTCATCCTCAGTAATAGTGTTAACTCTTAACCTGCTCCTCGAAGGTCCAAATTTAAATGTAAAACCTGTGACTATAGAAATTACTTTCTTCATGTCTTTGCAGACTTGCTGACAAAGCATTCAGGGATAGAAAAGACACAAAATGAACAAGCAGGTAACAGGCAAGTTTTCATGGAGTTCAAAGTGCAATTCTTCCTTCTGTCAGCTGAAAAGTTGTATATGAAAGGAACTGCTAACCCAAATGGAAGACCCAGACTAATTTAAATGTAAAATTGTCTTATTCCTCTTCCCCTTCTTCTGCTGGCCTTGTAAAAATAAGATTTTTGAGCATTTTGGATAGATTGATGTAGTGTGTCACTGTGTCAGGACTTGGAGTTTCAAGCCACATATGGTTTTGTGGTTAAAACCAGCATCAAAATATGGACTAGAAATCAGATGAATTTTTTTCTGCTAAGACAAAAAAACCTTCATGACAGTAGTGGTTTTACTCCTGGAGGCAGGATGTATATCAATATGTCCCATTTAGGATTCACATTGAGGATCCTGTTGAGATTCACCTTAACTGCAGGATTTGAAGATTGCTTTTTATCTTATTTTATGATTTTTTTTGTTTCGCAAACAGCTGGATTTGAAGAATTTCAGATTTTAAAACCTTTTTTTGACACAGTGCTTCCGCCTGAGCTCAGGGATGGAACAAGCAGCCTGTACCTGTGGGCAGTGTTGGCTTTTCCAGAACTTGCTTTATAAAGTGCCCAGAAGATGGTGCCATGGTGTCGGTTTTGGATACAAGAATGCTGAGATCTTGAGGTTTCTTTTGGGTTTAAATTACATCAAGAAATTTTATATGCTCTGATCAGAAGCTAACATCTTAAGAAATGGAATTTTAAAAGTAATTGTAGAGGTAATGTGTATTTTTGATGAAGAAAGCAACTGGATTTAATACAAATGGCTAAAATGCCTCCACTGTCCTTATAAACGCTTCTGAAAACAGAACCTTTTTTTTAGGGAAGCCATGACTTTGCTTAATCCCTGTTCATGAAGAGGTGCAGTCATTGTCACTCATGGCTCTCACAGCATCTGGCACAGTCAGGTTCAGCACCTTTGCCTCCTGTAAGAAACAGGAGTTGCTTAATGCTGTGTCTATAGAAGGCAAGTCAGTTCTTAGTAGAGTATGTCTGCAGTTTAAAACCAGATACTTTCTACCCCATACAGTCACTTCCTGATGTTAATAATCAGTTCCAGACAAGACATCTCTGTATTTCCACTTAATAATGATTAATTATAATTAATTAGAAGCTGCTTTTTGGAAACATAGGTAAACTGTCTATTTGTTCTTGGTGCTGCCCATCTCATACAAAACCAAAAGGTTCATTTGGTGCTGGAAATTTCAGACTGAAATGCTTCAGGCTGAGATACCACTTCTGGGTATGAGAACAGTTGATTATGTCCTCTTTACAACTATTAGGCAAAACCCCCAACCAATCAAACAAATAATCCTTACAAATGTGTGCATATGTATATGTATGTCACATATATTGGGGTCACAATTAGCAGAAATCACAGTAACAAAAAACCTTACTAATAGAGCAGTGAAAAGGAGATACAAATTAGTTTTCCTTTCCCAATCCTCTAAAAATGTGCCCACCAATTTGTCAAAGCTTCTGGGAGGCTGTTATGTTGAAAAATGCATGCTAGGAACAGAGAGAAGTTGTACAGCCCTGCAGAGACTTGAATCCTTTGCACCAGATGCTGCTTCTATGTTCTCTTTTACTCCATTTCCGAGTAAGCCACACAAATTTAGCTTTAGACCCAGAAGCAATGAGTAAGGAGAAAATCATGTCATCTTTGGAGACAAGATTCAAACTGTATCTAGAAGAGCACACACAAATTCCTTCCAGGGTTATATGGGCTTGCTTTAACAATTTGCTCACAGTGTTTAAAAAAAACATTAAATTACTTGTGAACCTTCTGTTAATAATGGAAAAATCCTCATAGAACTTGAAGACCTGAACAATGGAGATGTCCCAAAAGTGCAATAGGTTTTATTGTAATCATGAAACCGCAGTTTATAAATATTTAAAATCTCTTAAAATTGTGTTTCTAATTCTCCCTTTCGTGGGTTCCTGAATGCAGAGTTAATGTGAGCGACATGCTTCTGGGAAACCCAAGGAAAAGCAATAAAATTCAATTTAACACCGACCAACCCACATGCCTGTGCCTGCTGCTGCTGGATTTTGGTGGTAAATCAGCCATGGGCCACTTAGTGTTTATTTCAGCAAATATGAGCCCTGGAATCCAAGTTCACATCTGGAGTTCAAACATTAACTTCTTTTAGGCTGTTGTGGCGTGGAAGCATGGAAAAAGCAGTGAGTCTAGTTCTTGGAGGAAGAAATTGAGCAGTTGTTGTTTTACTGATATTTTTAAGTTTAGCCAGCACTGATGCAACTCCTGGTTGAGTGACAAGTCACACAGTGTGATGTGTCTTACCTGGGAAGTCTCATTGTGGCACAGACCTCATGAGGGAGCAGAGTAGGACACCTGCCTCACCTTGTGGGCTGGTAGAGAATGTGTGATGTCCCTGGGTTCAGAACTGTTCTTCAGCCTTTAACTCCATGATCACTTTTGGCTGAGAGAGCTTCTTGCTTGCAATACAAGGGGTTAATTTGCAACATAACATCAACTGGCCTTTCACTGAGAGGCAGTGTCAGATTTGCTGACTGATGTGCTTTCTGAAAGTGCTTCCCTGCTAAACTGGCTCTGATTAATAAAATATATGAAGGTAAAGAAAAATTAGTCCTCCCTAGCCGAGTTTTTTTGTACTTATGACTAATTTACATGTGCAAGACCTGTTTTTTCAGGTTGTTATGCTTGCATTTTAAGCCTTCAGGCACAGAACTGGTCTCAGCTGGAAACTCTGTAGTTGCTTTGGCACAAGACTTTGTTTAAACCAATCTTTGGTGAGAGACAGAGTGCTACAAGAATACAGTTGAATGACTTTTAGAAGGAGTATATTGAGGTTCTGGTGGATTTTCAGGATAAACTTTTCCCCAGTTGTGGCCAAGAGGCATTAGTCCATAATGCTGGAACTTTTATAAAACTGCAAAAATACTTAAAAAACCCATCTTCCTCTTGCCCTGCATAAGTTAATAAGGCACAAAAAGGTGATGGCTCACTTGGCATTCAGTGCACACAAGTACCTAAATGTGCTGCCTGGTGTCTGAATGGGCCTGCCCTCATTCCTTACTTGTTCCTTGGGAGACAAGTCATGTCTTTCCCTGCCATTTTGCCGCTTGGCTGGCAGTCCCCATATTTCTCCTCCGGGCCAGCATTGTGCCCATATGACTTTGAGATGCAGTTGCTGCAGATGTTCTGGATTCCTCTTTTGTGAATGAATATTCAGGGAATTGCTTTATTTCATGCTCTTCCTCGGAATTTGAGCACACTATGTTTGGGGCAGTCAGCACAGACCAATCAGTTTGCACACCCCTGCTTTTCAACTCATTCAGCAAGATTGTAGCAGGCATTTCTGCTTTTTAAGCCCACTGGATGTTTACGGACTCCTCTACTGCACAGGCTCTTTTCCCACTCTTTGAGTGAGGCAAAAGGAACTTGCTGTTTTACACATAGTGCAGCAAACATGGATCAGTGACTGCAGAGATTGATTAAAGTTAGTCAGGAAGAGTAAAATCAGGTCAGAGGCTTGCAGAGTTGTGCCACTTATTTGATACTCTCCTAATACTCAGAAATCAAGTCTTTTAATCTCACGTATTAAAGCCTCAGGCATTACTAAATTAAACAGATTATTTACCTATTTGATTTTCCTGTTTAGGAACAGCACAGCTGACATATCTGTTGAGCAAAGGGGGGAGAGAGGTGTATACAGCCCACTATTTCCCGATAAAATGCATGTATTTGGTTGTATACACAGCGTCTTATATTTGTAGTTATAAGCCTGTCATTGTCACTCAAGCTCAACTTCCTACCACATCCCAGCTATGGTTAGGAAAGCATATTCACTATAAAAAAGAAGTAACTTAAGAGATAATGGAATACCAGAGTTTTAAGTATATTTAAAATCTGTCGAGCAAAGCTGAAGCAGTGAACAAAAGTCATGGCTGTGCGTTATTCTAGATCTTTTTGCTTTTAATGGTCTGATTTGAATTTTGAATGCTTTGGCTAAGCAGCAGTGCTGCAGGACTCAGTAGGACCCCTTCTGTCTCTTTTATTTAAATAAATCCAAACCAACATTTTCAGGGTTAATATTCTAAGATTTCCCTTTCTGAAACTCTGTATTTTTTTATATACCTGATTCCACCCAACTGAAATATCTACTGTATTCTAAAAGTCCTCCTCCTTTTTTCTTCTTTTCCAGGCAACAGGAAACTGGCATTCCCCATACATTTTAGAGCAGTAAGTTATTAATGATCTCTGTAGGTTTCTTACAGGTGGATGTTTCTCCCTTGGCTCAGGGCCTTTTCCTTGCTGTCATTTGCATGGCCTTTACCGCACGTGATAATGTGGCTCCTTGACTCCACCAGAACTGGAACAGTGATGGGATGGGCAAAGTTATCTCACAGTCTGGGTCTTGCTTGAGACTGTCCTCTCCTGCATGTCCTGAAGCCACTACAGAACCTGGCAGAAACAAAGCAGAAAAGACTTATTGAGGAGGCTTTCTTACATTTAGGGCTACACAGATTATAGCAATCATCATAATGAATTTAGTATAACGTGGAATAAAGAGAAAATGTCAAGTATTTAATGAAAACAGCATTGAGCCCCAAAAGAAAGGTAAAATCAGTGAGATAGGAGTTGCAGCTTGATTTTTAAAGATTTATCACCCAATTTATTCACTTTATTTCAGACAGATTAAATCTTAAAACCCAGCTATCACCATGCAAATATCAACAGGATTAAGCATAGACTCTTTGGAGACAAGTATTTAAGTCAAGTAATTTAGCCAACCAGTTAAAACCTTTTCTTCTCAAACATGCCTTTCACCTCCCTAATCTGCTGCAATGCAGATCACTTGTGCTCGGTTTGGCCTGCATGGATAATTTCCAGTATTTCAGAATGTGAAACAATGTGAGAATGCCTGCAGAGTTCTGCAGTGGGCCATCTGTATTTTGAAAAAGTACCTGCAGTGGTCATATACGTAAGAACAACCCCCTCTGTATTTGTGTCTCCTGTTAACTGACCTGTTGATCTCACCTGTTCCCAGCATTTGTTGGTTTGGAAGACAGTCGACCACTTCTTTCCAAGTTCAGGCCTCTGGCTGTTTTGGCCTGAAGGGATAAGTACCAAAACCATCCTGCCTGATCAATAGTTTATTAAAACCTTTGCCAAAGTCAGAAAGGAAAATGTTAATGCAGTTGCAATAGAAACCTAGGGGGTCGGTGAAGCCTTTATGACCATCTGTGGCGCATTAGGTCCCTTCTTGTGATTTTTGCTTAAGGGTCATAGAGTAGAATGACATAGAAACAATAAGGCTGGAAAAGCCCTCCGAGATCATTGAATCCAACTGTTAAGCCAACACTGTCAATGCCAGCACTAAACCCTGTCCCCAAGTGCCACATTCACGTGTTTTTGAACACTACCAGGGCAGTCAAATCAGTTTCATCTTTTCAGTCCAGAACTGATGTGGGGAGGCAGCTCTTCTGGGTCCTTCCTCTCTACTTCTTTATCCCTATGTTCATCCCAGTCATAACCAACTTGCACTTTTCTGAAGAAACCAGCTTCTTTGAATTGTTTTCCTAGTGTTGCAGTTTGTTTTTGTTTCCTTTGTTGTCATTCACGTTGCAGCTGCTGGGGTTGCTTTTGTTATTACAGCTGTTAATATTGCATGATCAGATGAATTGTTAATCGCTGAGCCTCTGAAGAGCAGACACGGGCTGCTCACTGCCTCCAGTACACGTGGGAGGCTGTCAGGGACAGCTGGGACCTGGTGTCAGATCAATCATGCACTGGAGGCTTGCATCAGAAGGTGGTTTTGGAAGTGAGGAAACAGATCCAGTGTGGAGAATATTCCTCAAACAGATGCGTTCCTACCTGTTGCTGAAAGGTTCCCCTTGAAGTGTCAGCCTGGCTCAGCTGTAGTTATCTGACAGCTAGAAGTGCTACCAGCTCATGTTTCTCCTGGTGTAGGAAATATTTTTCTATCATAGGATGGTCTAAAATGGTGTCCTGCACTGTAGGACCTGTTTAGAAATGTTTACAATGTGCAAAATGAATCGTGTCAGTACTCAAGGATGCTGATTTTGGTGTTTGTCTCTCTTCCCTCCCTTTCCAGCAAGGCCCAGCTGTCTCTGAGCACTGCTGCCTGCCTTGGCACCCTGCTGTTATTTAAGGAAAGTTGATGCAGATTTGTTGTTTTCACTTATTTTTTATGAACATTGAAGATATTTTGCCTCCTAGGCAACACACTTCCCCCCCAACCCCATTTTTAGCTCTCCTGACAGTATTAGGGAATACTACTTAGAAGCACAGAAGGGAAAAACTGGAGAGCAGCTTGATGAGTGGGTCCTTTCATTTGAGAGCAGACAAATCATTCCATATGAAATTGATGTGATATGACAGCATAAAGAGCAAGTGTAATTTCATCTCGCATTATTATTTATTAGATTTATAACATAACTGCAGTTACAGGAGAGCCTTGCTCATTTGAATATGCTGAGACAGGATCAGTTTGCACACAAGGAAAAGTTAATAGCATTGCAGTGAAGCTCCTGCTAGCACAAAAATGCATTCATTAGATATAGTGGTGAGGTTTTACTTAGAAATAATGAATCTGTGACTTAAAAGCGTGTACATTAAGTTCCAAAACCCACTTGTGGTGGCAGTGGCTCCAGAACAGCGGAGGTGGCAACAGAACTTCAGCACAGTGACATTCCTTAAATCTCTTCAAGTCACTTTTGTTAAGGAAGCTCTGTCTGAAGATGGATGTCCCATCTATTGTTTCTGCTTCTGCTGATGAATAGAGTTGGTGAAATATCAGACCCTTTTCTAGCTCTGTCAAAAAACCCCCAAACCCTCCACAATATCTCTGTGCTGGTGTCACAGTTAGCAGAAAGGTGAAATAGCAGCAGACTGGTACAAAGGTGACATGAATTAGTTTCTCTTCCCTGATTGTCTTCAAATGTGTCCACCTGTTTTTCAAGAATTGAGAGGCTGCAATGTTAGAAAATGCAACAGAAAACAAAAAAACTTATTTTTGGAAATACAAATTTCCATTTTTCCCTTGAATCTTACATCTTAGTCAATAGAGAACAAGAGAGGAGGATGGAGAGAACTATGAAGAAGGATCAGCTTGCCTGCCTTTTAATCTGCATGGATTATATTTCAATAACAATCATTTCATCTACAGAAGTGAAACATGCACTGATGAAATACAACAGTACTCTCTGACAACTGGCTTTTGGGAAGACACTCATTTATATGCACAGTAGGGGCATGACTACTGTAAAGAAAGAGAAATCCTTGCTGATCTACCTACTTTACTTCAAAAGGAGTGCAAGGGAAGGTGATGATATGCTCTGGTGTTTGGCGGTGTGTTTTTTTTCTATTGAGAAATTGCACCTTAAGAGCGTTTTCACTTAGAAATCGAGATATCAGGAATCTAAAAGGAGTTTGCAGAAGGATAACAAAAGGCTTCCAACATTCCAGTTGAATAAGGCTATCCAATTTTCCCTTTCTCCCAGCATGGGATAGGTAAAACATGGACAAACGCCGTGGATAGCGGATATATGGGATCATTTCCTTGTTCTACTGACATCTGACTGCCAGAGAAGGGGTGCTCCTGGGTGGACCTTGCACACTGCTGGAGACACTGGTGGGTCTGGTGGAGGTGGGACTGTTGAAATGCACTGAAACCCATGGGTCCATCCTTCCAGGCCAGAGCGGATTCACATCCCCCCGGCTCAGAGGATGGCTCGAGTCTGCAGCCAGACCAGATAACACTCTCTGGGCTCTCATTCTCTACTATTTTGTTCTTGCTAAAAAATCAGCCCAACGTGTATGTTGGAAAAGAAGAACATCAGCATGAAGGAAGAATGAGTAGGCTGTTCTAGAGCTGGTCCGTACTTGTAAGTATAAGTTAATGATCAAATGTGATCATACAGAAACTCATTTTCTTGACAGCATACATTTAAAAAGAGATATTAACACTGTAGTGTGGTAATCAGGCACTGCAATATCCATGGTAGAATACCAGTGTTCCAGAGATCTGACAAATCCAGCATTTGTTATTTACCTATCCAAAATGCTTTGCTTTGAAAAAGCAGTGCTGAGTTTCAGCAGAAGGGTGTTCATTACAAATTCAACGCAACGTGCAGTCAGCTTCAGCACACAGCTGATTGTGGCTCCACTTAAAAGGTAGAAAGTATATTAATTGGTCCACAATTCAAGTTGAAATAAGGAAAGAGAGAGACAAGATAGGCTGTCAAGGGAAGCAGCTACATTCACTGGTGAATTTCAGGGAGTGAGTTGAGGGAAAGGAGTACTTACTCTTGAGAACTGCACAAGATAATTTGTAAAGTCATTAGTCTTATGAATTATTTTCACTGTTATTGTTATTAATTATTTGTACTGAAGTAGAACTTGGAGAAAAGAGTTATGCTAAAAATCCTCCTGACTTCTGTTAAAGCACACAATAAAAAGGCAATCTTTTCCCTGAAAAGCTTCCAGTCTTAATACCACTCTATAATCACAGTGTTCATAATTTCATCCAGTATTTCCATTCTCTTTTATTCTGGTACATAGCACCTGAACTTCTTCCTCAGAACTGTGTTGGTGTTTGGCAAATATGAAATTCATGCATCTGCACTCTTATGTCTGACTATTGTTTGGTTTTCCTCTCCTCGGTGGTTCCTTTTCTCACAGTTAACATTCCCCTTCTCTTATTTCCATCTCTCCTTTTCTGAAATTTCTTGTATTGTCTCAGTCTCCATTTTTAAACTTTTGTCAAAATTCCCTCATATTTTCCGTGAATGCTTTTTTATCTGACGTTTCCCCTCTTGGTTCTCTTTGCAATTTTGGGGGACATCTGTGAACAAACAACTCCTGCCATCATTTGTCCTAAGGCACTTTTTCTGGTGAATTGTTCTACCCTCTTCGCTTTCCATATCCAGCAAGAATCTGCCAACAGGAAAAGATCATATGGAGAAAGCACATCTTTTAATTGAGAAAGTGATTGCATTGCGTTAGGGAGAGGAGTACTGCCAGCAGGTCGAGGGAAGTGATCCTGCTGCTCTACTCATGATTTCTGGGGGGCCTGGAACTGGAGAGCCTTCAGTATGAGACAACTACACTGAACTTACTTGGGATAAAACCTGGATATTATAGACTTTTATAAATAATAAGCATTGGGAGCTTCCTGGCAAAGTCCCAATGTTGTCTATTGGATCATGGTGAAGAAAAAGAAATTTGGCAAAAGGACCAAGTTAACTGTCAGCAGCTTGTCCCTCAGCTCTGCTGTTAATTGTGGTGCCTCGCTGTAGTTTGTTGGCAATAATTCCACCTGTACTGCCAGGGTAGCCTTTAAACAGAATTGCTGTTGTTGTCACAACTGTTATTGTTCAAGAACTGCATTTTTCAATTAGGGGGAATACATAAGGTACGTTATCTGTAACAGTCTCTTTTAATGATAACAACAGATACGGTAATTAGTCCAGTGTATGAAATGAAAGATATTTGAATAATTATAGTGTAATCAAGTCAAAATTACTAATGTCTTTATTTGAGGCTAGATTATGAGGAAAACACCATAGGAAAATAAGTGCTTTGAAATCTAAAAGGCACCAGTATTTGATAGCGCATTTGCATATATTTCATCAAGTAAGTTTGTTTTATGCCTGCCAAAGATTTAAAATATAAATAACAGTCACTAGGCCAGGTTTCAGAGGCTTGGGTATGACAGCAACTCCTTTGTGGTTCAGTTGCTGGCATGTCTTAGCTGGTTTGGTATGGTGGATTTGTAGCATAAAGGTGAATTTAATGGTGCTCAACAGGGTGGCTCCAAAATGTCTGCATTCTGAATGCCTGTCTATTGGATTTTCTTGGAAAAGTTTCAATTTTTTTCAGTTTCCTTCTCCCTTTTCTTATCTGATACTGCACATACTCTTTAATCAAAGATAAAGAAACAAGGAAAAATATTAATTTTTGTATTATGTGGAAAAAACCCCAACAACAACCCCCTGCAAAACAAGCTAACAAAACCAAAGCGAACTAAACATAAGCAAAATTAAAAAACGCCACACATGAACCCAAAACTCACAGCTGCCCCCTCACTCCCCCTCCTCCTTTTCAGACTTTGAAGAAAACAACCTCTTCTGTAATTCTTTACCTTTAACAGCAGGTGCTGACTCACCAAGCCAGAGGAAGGCACGGTTCAGAGGTCTGGCAGAATTACAGCTGGTGGGTTTCAGGCGCTTCCTGTTTCAAAGGAGAACTGGAAACAGCTGTTTATTTATGTGTGTGAAACGGATGGCAAAGTAGTATTTTTATCATTTGACTTTACTGCAGAAGCTTATAATGGCTATATTTATATTTTATTTTCTTGAGGGATATAATTCCCCCAAGTAATATAAAATATTGGTGACAAAACCTCGGTTTTGGAGCTGGGCTCTGAATTTTGGAGGGGGCTCCTGAGAGATAGTGCTGATACCATTGGTTGGCAAGGTGAGCACCGAGCCCCCATGCTGGTGGTGCAGATGAGGGGCTACAGAGATGCATTTAAAATTAAAACTACTTTCCAACTTGCCCATACAAACAGGAACACTTGACCCTCAAGAAGGTAACAGGCATCTCATGATTTATTGTAGACTAAAGTTCATTCCTTTACCTGACAGAAAAACATTTGCAAGTGCAAAGGGACCAATTCAGAGGGGACCGACTCCATTAACTGCAATTTTTCATCCACTTTTCAACATCAGCAGCAAATTTATCTTTTCTCTGGATTTGCCGTCGAGTATCTTTAGTGTCCTTAAGGCCACGAGTGTTTCTCCAGCCCCACGGGTGCAATAACCAACAAGAAGAATAATCCATGCAGGATTTTCTTTCCATTACACAGGTGATACTGGGAAAACAGGAGGCTTCTTTACTTCCAATGTGGTTATTTAAGGTGAAATTTATTTTATAGTTAGTTGTTACTAAAAATAATTGCAAGATGGAACAAATACCAGTTTTTACAGTAAAGACAATGAAAAAAACCGGTAAGTAATTTTAGGAATTTAGATAAGGTTTTAAAACAGGATGTTTCTGTGTTTGGACAATTTAGTTTGTTTTACATGAAGATCCTCTCTCTGAGGAACATCCCCCACTTCACCTCCAATCTTTTGAAAGCAAGATGAATAACCAGATTTCTCACACAGAGACATTCTGCAGCTTTTACTAGACGCAAGCATACTTCCAGAAAGTAAATTGATTAAATTTATCCTAAATGCCCCTTTCAGCAGGTTAGGAAATGGATCCCCTGGTTTTGGTGTGTCACACAGAATGGTCTGAGACCTGACCTTTTAATGAGTTTTATCAATACATTTGAATAATGTCTACTAAGAATTTATTTACTTCTTCAGGGTCTTGCTTAATTTGATTTGTGAATCTTTCTATTACTTTTTTTTTTCTTTTGCTTTAAAGTCATGTTCTTTATATTCAGTTTTTCAAATGCTTCAGCAATAACTTCTGTTATCCTTGATATTTCTGTGTCACCATTATATGAACTGCTGCAGTGGGAAACTTAATCCTCTAATCTGTCTAGCTAAGATGCATTGTTCTTATATTTTCTAATTCAGTGTATTTACTAACAGCTCTGAGCACTCTGCTTGCGCTGGCATCTGGAATAGGGGCAGTTTTACTAATGGAAGCTGTAGTCAAAGAGTGATCTTATGCCTGGTTCCACTGGCTGTAATGACAGTGCTGGTCCATATGATTGTAGGATTCAGTTCTCTGCCTTTTGGTTGAAGAAGCTGTAAGATATACACAAATGTACATATATACAGATGTGTGTGTATGTATCCAGGTTGCCAGTTCATCAACACTTTTATTGGAAGGCAGATCTGAATATTAACCTAAACTTTCCTAAGTTTTCCTAGGAATCTTAAAAATAATTTGTGATAGCTCTTCAAGAAAACAAACCATTCTGGCAGTTTTAGGCTTTCAGATGAGTGTTCAGTTTTCTGCAGAAACAGATTTATCTGTGGAAACATTTTTCTCTGATGTTTTTCCTGAACCTCAGGTTTAGAGAATGGAACATTTCTGACCACTCTTATTATTTAATTACTTTATTTCTCATCTGTATACTCTCAAAACCTAGTTGGTTTAGCAAATAATTAGCCACTGTTGAAGTTGGAAAACTGGTCTGGATGAGTTTGTGGGGTAACTGATCTGCCACTTTCATTTGAATACTGGAAAAGACATAAAAGTGTGATATAAAAGATATGGAAATAATCTTATAAACTTGTTCTTATTATTAAATATTAAATTATTATTATTAACTTAGTAAAAATAATATCTAGATCTGCAGGTGCTTTTAATAAAGTCAAAACAAGCTGCTTTATTGTATGTAGAAAATCACAGGATGGGGTGGAAGATCATTAGTGATATGATGTAGTTTATAGAGTTCAACTGGAGATTAATGGCAAATACCATCATGATGTTTAGAAAGGGGATTGAATAGTACATAGGAAATAAATACTGCACACCCATGAAACTAGGATTCACCTTACTTATGATTATTCCATGCTGGAAGCATGATAGAAGAGTGCCTCTATTCCTGGAGTAACAAAACTTTCTTCATTCTCTCTTCCCCTTCAAAAAAAGCCCAAGAAAGAAAAGGTTTTACACACAGTCTCCCAGAAAAAACAGGATGAAAACATCCCTCAAGCTGCAAAGCAAGAAGATCCTCAGCACTAATAATGTTTTCTATTACCAAATGCTCTGTAATCTGAAAACTAAAAACAAGAGCAAATATTATTTCTATGTGTCTGTCTGTATGTGCTATATTATAAAAATATGCTCAAAGGTTTAATTTTTTTTTTTGTTTGAGAAATACTCATTAATGACTAAGATTCATGGACAAGATAATATAAACTCTTTAGGAAAAAGGTAAGTTTACAACATGCAATTGTTTTGAATAATGGAAATTTATTTTTCTCAAGAGTTGGTACATTTATTAGGAAGCCCTTTGATGTTTCTTGAAGAAACAAATCAGTGCTAGTCAGTTTCATCCTTTATTGACTATGGCATTTTGGATTTGGCAGTGTATGGAGAACTGTTTTCAGCTGAAGTTGTTGGCATAGTCACCGAATGAGGCTATTGCTAAGAAAAAATAATTTCATTTTAAGGCTACTGAAAGCTGCAGTGAAATCGCAGAAGAAATATCTGCTCGTGTTGCAACTTAGAGGCTAAAAACCCACAAGGAAATGACTGCAAAAAGGTATATTTTGACAATCTTGGCAATAATGTGTTTCTGTTTCACTGTTATCAGATGCTTTTGTTCCTGAGTAACTTCAAGACATCCCTTTAGTATCATTGAATCAAATGATTCTTTGTCACTTCCATGCCTTCTCTCTTCAGATTTCCCCTAAATTTGCTTCCCAGTTTTGTTTCTTTCTGTATCTTTGTGCCATTCCTTCCAAATGCTGAAGAGTGTCAATGCCAACCTTCCACATACGTATTTGTTAGCAAGCCTGGCATCTTCCCTACTTAAACTTTCTTGGAAAGCTGAGCATCAATGCACCTAACAAAAATCATTGTTTGAGAGTCCTGTGGCACATATAAGAACCAGAAATATATGACTATACATCTATACATCTTCAATTTACTAATGTTTTGGGTAGCTTTGTGCAAAATCAAAAACCGAAAACTACTGAAGGTACACAGAGAGATTTTGACAATCCTGTTGGTGTTCAGATATTTCCTGGTATCAAGCAGATATTTCCTTTTGCAAATTAAAGCTAAATATGAGGTGTGAAATTCACTGGACCTGAGTACTCTGCACTTGTCCATTACATTCATCATTTCTGTTCTCACTGACCCTTACTAGGGAGTTACTGAGCCCAGTGTCATAATTTGCAGCAAGTAGCCCCTATCAAATGAGGAATTGCTTGTGAGAATGATGAATTCATATAGTGATATCTTTCATAACATCAGACCTAATAAAAGGTCAGCTGGTACAATTTCTTATGCAAATGAGTTTTCCAGCCTGTTTCTCTTTCTACTTGTGCTGTTGCCTAGGCTGTCATCAGACTTCAAAGAAATTCATTATTCTTCCAGTTCTTGACTTTAAATGAAATGCTTACTGAACCTAATTGATGCTGCAAAATGTCTCTTTGCAGGGCAAAGAGAATAGCGCTAGAGTAATTCAGTCTATTGAGCTACTCACAGCCATTGTGTTTGACTGTGCCCTACTGACATTGTATTTTTTTTCTGAAAAATATTGGAAATCATTTTCACTGATGGAACTGATGGGAAATAATGAGTCAATCACATGAGAGAGAGTGGATTCAGTAAGCTCAATGCAAACTATCCAAAAAGTTTTAAAAGTCTCTTTGTCCACAGAATATCAGTGGTTTTCTTTTTTTCGTCCTCAAGGTTATTTTGAAAGCAAATATTTGAGGCTGGCATGCATTCTTGACTATTCTGAGACCTAGTGAAGAAAGAAACAAAAATATCTACAGTAAGAGGCAAGCAAGCAAGAGGAATGAGTAAGGAAAGGGGAAGGCAGGTGCAGTCAGTTGTATGAATTCCAGGTAAGCTGGTGCAGGGTTTTTACGTCTGCTCCTGTAAAATGGCAACTTTGGGTCTTAGAGACTCTGATGGGTCTTTTGGATAAAATGAGGAAACAGAATTGTTGCCAGCTTCTTCCTCTTTCACCTTGGCAATCCACAGGAGCAAACATTCCATGCCAGTGAGCAACAATTCCTGCAATGTAATTAAAATGCAAGTGCATAAATGAGTCCAGTGGCTACTCTGACCATCCTATGGAGATTTTAATTTTGGCTAATGCTGAAGTGTGCCCTGGTAGAATTTGATCACATCAGTGCCATATTGAGCTCTACTAGTTACTTACAGTGCCATTGTTCTAAGGCCTTATCCTTCTTTCCATTCTAAATCCCCCTTCTGAATAAACAAATGCCTCTCATTTATTTTGGTTAAAGTTCGCCTGTCTGGTCTTGGTCCATGAACAACTCATAGTTCACTGCTCTTCAACAGTTTGGTTCATTCAGGGCATAAATCTGAGTAAATTTTAGTTATTTTTTCTTGAATTAGTATAGCATAAATTGCTCAAAAATATACCAGCTATTGATTTTGAATGTCAGCTAATTATACCTTGGTCCTTATTATACTACTGATTCAGAAAGCTAATGGACTACATTCCTATCTTGGTTTGGCAGCATGTAAAGACTAAGCATTGAACGTCAGCTATGGTTTTAGAGTGAGATTCCTTGATTACTGAATGGTTTTTATTTTGGTGAAGATACTATCCTTAAAGATGCTGACTAGAGAGGAAATTTTTAGACATGAGAGGAATACTGTGGTTCATCTTCCCCCCACTGTCTACCAGAGCAATCTTTGTGCTCATGACTGCTGTAATACATTCACATGCAAGATGCTGTGATATCTTGATTTCCTTCTGATTACTGTTTCTCCTCTCTGTGTAGCCTTAAAAAAACCCCAAGCTTTCAAAACGGACGAGAATCAAACTGCAGAATATGGGAAAAGCTGAGAAGTTTGCTGCCTTTCTACCAGTTTCCTGGCAAATGAGATACTGTACTTGAGCCTTGATTTTTCAGACAAAGGCTGTGAGAACAGCAAGTGGCACAATGTGAATCTATTTTTGTGTCAATTACTTCAGTGAAAATGGAACGCAGTGGTGCTGCAGCCCCTGAGTACCCTTGGAACAGTCAAGAGCTGCACAGGCAGGAGATGCTACTGTGCTCAGCACCGCTGGCTAGAGTGCGCACACCAGCTCCTGAAAACTGCTCTGCTGAGCTCAGGCACTTTCTTCCTGCTGTGAGGGGCTGTTAGACAGGGATGTTTACTACCAACTTTAATCGAAGTGAGAGCCAAAGTATATAGAGACACTGTGTAGGGGAGATGGCTTTGTGATGGAAGTGCAGAGCATGTGGGGTACCTGGATATAGAATTCAGCATTCAGAGGGGTAACCAGGCTGAACCACGAGAAATACCATACTCTCCAGCCAGAAATAAATTATACAAAATACAAACAAAGCAGGTAATATAACTCACCCTTCTGATTTCAAGCCTGCTGCTATTCTTTTGCAATAGCAGGCTGCATAAGAATGCATGAGATTAACCTGCTGCTAAGCCATCTTTCACAACTCTTGTTAAAGACTGACACCAGTATCAAGGGGCGGATACGAAGCACAGGCCTGTGAGTCTGTGAGCCTATGCTGGTGTTGCATGATCATGTAATTTTCTGTGCTGGAGTCCCTTTCTCTTGTCCTCTTACTCAACAAAGACAAAAAGCTTATGATACTTGTCTTGATACACAGTCTGATATTTCTCTTTGTAGTCTTCTGAAATTGGGTATGCTGGGTATAAAACTCTTGCTGGCCGTTCAAAAGTAAACCCTGAGTAAACTCTGCCTCAGTGACAAAACAATTTTGATTCTCCTGGCTAGATGCTGAAATTGGGTCACCCAGTGAGCAATAGTCACTGAATTAGCCCTTGGGCTCCTAGCGCCTAAGAACTTAAAGTTTTATTGAAGGACTAGTTTCCTAGGGATCACTAAATAAAGCAATACTTACAATGTTTTTCATTTAAGAAGATGTACAAGGGAAGATAGGTTCTGCTATCAAAAAAGTTTCCAGCACAGATTCAAACCCCACACTGAAGTTCAAACGAAGTCCATGGGTGTCCCCAGTGTCTTAGGTACTTAAATTCTGAAACAGATCAATTAAAGACAATTTTGGAATTTCCCTACTGGAACCAAAATCTTCTCGTCTTTCAAAGCTCAACCACCTTTGGCCTCAGCTTGATTTTATATATATATATATTTTTCCATCAAAACCTTTTCTGTCTGCTGGGAAGCTGTAAAAGACAATGCATAAGGAGAGTGTACGATGGGTAAAGCCTAAGTCACACAACGGTTGAGTTCGACAGACATGTTCTGTCTTTTAATCTGTCCACTTTTGGCATTGTGAAAGTCTTTCCTCCACAATAATCTCTTAAGTACTTTATCTAATGCTGACTCTGAGAGTTTACTGGTATAAACAGTGCAAATATCTTGGCTAAAGTGATAGTTGGCAAGTCCTGTTACACATGTGGGTTTTTTACAGTACGTAGAACAGTGGGGCAGGATGGCTGGGGGGTGTACCTGCCTCAAAAATGCTTTAGTTGCACAAGAAATATTGAACCAGTCCAAAAAGTTTCTATCCTCAAATTAACAACAACAACAACAAAAAAATTCCTGAACTGAACCCAAGCAGCATGCAGGAGTTCTGCTGAATACAATACTTGCCATGTCTTGAAGCAGTGCCTAAATGCAATTAGAAATTGTATCTTGCCTTCTGTCCGGTAAGAATGCACTTGAAACACATGATTCCTTTTCAGAAAGTTCTCATGAGGACTTCATTTATGGTAAAGAGGAGTGAGAATCTTTTTCTTTCTCTAACAGGGCATATTTTGTTGTGCTATTTTAAATAAATGCCATTGTGAAAGGAATGCAATCATTAGAGTGGTTATAAGGAGTCAGACCTTTGGTCAAAACAAAACAACCCTGTGATTACAGTATATGGGATTTGGTTATAAACTGCCAGCAGTTTTGACAGCACCTAATAGTTCACGGTGAATTCCTCTTCGTGATAAAACTAGTCCAAATTATCTTCTTGTATCAGACGGAAGGTTTCCTGAGAGATTCGGCCTATCAAGGATTGTAAAGAACCTTACTAAAATGTCTACATTTATATATATGCTAAAACACATGGATTTTATTAGACCAGTAAGGATTTTTAAAATAGTAAAAATAAATTATGTTCCTGAGGGTCTAGCTCATTCCTCCTTCTTGAGGATATTTTCTCAGTGGTCCTTGGTTTCTTGCATAAAATATGGTTTCCATAAGTCACCAGAAATTCTGTTCTGACTGGATTAATGGGGGACACCCCATTGAATAAGAATTTAAGTCTTTCCTTATAGTCAGTGTTCAGTGTAGTGAGTTTCACTACCTGATTCTGTAGTAGAAGAAATGGAGGTAATTTTGACTGTCACAAATTAGGTCCAGTTCTAGACATTGCACTATTCAGTTGAACTCATATTTGAGCTTTATACAGCCTGCAGTCCCTTGTACTTCAGCTGAGACCTTCATTGTATGTACTTGGAAATTGGGTTTTTTCCCATCTGTAGTTGGTTGTATCTTACAGCTGTATGTCTTGGAAGCACCTCGTGGCATTAAAATTGTCCTAACTCAATTAATTGTAATAATGGTGAAATGGAACTCTATGAAACAAAGCAAGGAGATCAGATAGCTCAGAGAGCACAGCAGTTTTGGAGCACTTCATCCTTTTCATAGCACTGCATGGTTTCCTTTCTCTCCAGAGCTGACACTCAGGTGTCTGTTCTGCTTTGGTTTGTAATACATCTTCTGAGGCGAGGTGTGCCAAAGAGCTCCTCCTGATGCAGAGATCAAAGCCAAGACCTATCAAACGTGCTAATGAAAAAACCTCAAAACCAATTCAATACATATAAGAAAAAATCTCTCAGCCAACAATAGTTTTCATGTAGAATGCAATGCAAGGTGGTTGATGTATCTACAGCACAAATTAATGCATTTTATGAACTGGACTGAATTCAGGAACATGGAAAGAAATGCATTGTGCTGCTGCAGTGAGTTTTGAACAGCCCTTTCAGATAGTTTGCATTTGTAATCCTTAGAATGAGAGATGCTCCTTTTGCTTAGTTACATTTAACATGGCAAATTAGTTCAGGCATTCAATTCTGAAGTTAACTTTTCATAGAGTATCAAACTCTTACTCTTACTGCTAGTAAATCCAAATTACTCAATCTAGTGCATAATGAAGAGCTGTAATGCTCTGAATAAATCCATTACTCAAATGTATACTGTAATGAAGGTATAACTCATTAGTGTTTGCCTGACTTTGTTTATATGGTGAAGATTAACAGCAATGTAAGCAACATTGCAAACACTAAAAAATCCCAAATATTTCTGAATGAGGATTGAGAAACTATTATCTGTAAAGTATACCTTGGATAATCTGTGTGCATAAAATGTTATCTGCAAGTGGAAAATGTAGCTTCTTTCAATTTTTTTTTCCCTTTTCTTTTTTTGTACACAGCAGAGAAATAGAAAACCTCCTAAAAGCTCTTCCTAAAAGATCATATGGCACTAGTTGGAATTTAGTCTAGCAAAAATGATTCTCAGGGTATATAAGGAAGTGTGATATCTCATTAAAACAGGAGAGAATATTATTAATCTCTATTAAAAAGACTAATGAAATGGAGTATGATATCCTGCCAGCTGCGGTTTAGAATTCTTCCTTCTTTCATTTGAATTAGAAACAGGAAACCCATAACCAGAGCAGGGCATGGAAGCAGTGGAGAAGGCAGTAACTTAGAAGAGTTTTTTTTCATTTTTCAAATCTGAAGGACCTGAGGGATTCAACTCTTGGTTTAAACAAGAGCAGTCATCTGACATTCTGTAGCTCTTCAGAAAATGCAAGTCAAAAAAGTCCAGGATGTGGGAATAAAAAGCACATGTGGTTTTTTCCCCTTTTGTTGCATTTGGATCTTTAACATGTAGGAATTTACTAATGCAGGGAGATTTCTTCCATGCTCCATAGTAGATAAGTTATATGGGCACATCAAAGGGCTGATCCTGCATCTGTGAGTCCGTATGGTCATGGCACTTCATGGTTCTTTCCATCTTCTATGGCATTAGAACAGATATTTAAGTGATTCTGGGCCTCAACTGGCAGCCAGTACAAAATGCTGAAGTAGAAACTGCTCCCCCACAAAGAGTCATAACACCACTCCCGAGCATATCCACATTATGCATTTTGAAGTGCACAGATCAAATATCCCAAAGGGAAAGGGCATATGTTATTGCAGTCCTGTGGCAATGGCAGAGGTATAAGATTTACTTTGGTTGTCAAATTTTGTTTGTTTTGTATTTATTCAGCTACTCTGGATTAAGTATATCATTGCCCTGCAAAGCCCCAATATCCCATATCTCATATCAAAATATACCTCAGTGTATAGTGCTCAAAATAAAGATGTAACACCACAGGTCAACTCAACCTGTGAAAAGGTGCACCAAAGAAAGTGCCTTGGGGTTCCTGAACACAATTGTGTGAGACAGTTTGTTAGGTTTCACACCTTGTTACTCATGAAGTTTAATGGTGTATTCCTACCCCCACACCACAGCTTTCCTGCTGACAGGTGCATATAAATACCTGGCTAATGCCAGTCAGTGGAGCTCAGGTTTGGGCTGGGTCACTTCTGTGACCGGGCACTTTAAACCAGAGCCACCAAGGCCAGCAGCTGCACCCAGCTCATCTTGGGAAGTAGTTATAGACCAACAGGCCTACCACTGCAGGGCTTACCAGCCCTTCTCTTGAAGTTAAATATAAAAAATTAATTAAATATTAATTAATTGTTATATAATTTTGTGACAAAACTCTGGGGCAGGTGGGACAGTAGGGAGCAAGGGAAGAAAGACTTGGAAGTGATCTTGCAGATGTACTTGATAGTATTTGCACATATCTAATAGTTGATAAAGAATAGAAAAAGCCACTCATGTTCTAATATTCTTTTACAGGTCATCAGAGTAGTTGTGTTTATTTGAAGATATACATCTGTGGCGTTTTCGAGCTCAGTTAGAAACACCTTCCTACCAAGACTCCAGAACTGCTATTGGCAAGGGATGCAAGTACCTCATGACAAAATAAATAAATCACAGATAAGTGCTCCCTTTCCATAATAAGCTGAGCTTCATATTAGTGCTCAGAACTACGAACATTTATTTCACTTTAGTATTGCAACAGAACACCAAATTAAGATTTTTGGATAAATTATTTATTTATATATAATGACAACTAATCCCAGACTAAAATGTATTTGAGAAGACATTTATTTTATGAGCATTCAAAAAGAGAATGTGTTTCACTGAAATGTTGAAGCAGAATGTAGGAGCTGATTAGACATGCCTGCCACATTGCCTAGGCACAACCTTGAAGAACTTGGGGAATTTGGAGAGTTGTAATGCTACTGACATTATACCTGGCAATGTGGTAAGTCAGAAATCAAAACTATACACCCCACTTGTTTTCAAGTTCGGTGTCTCACCTTTTATCTAAAGTATGATTAGTAAAACCTTCAGCAACCCACTCCTTTCCAACAAGCCAATGAACCACCTCTACAGCTGTATAAACTTAAAGATGTTTATCTTGAGCAAAATGTTTTCCTCTGATGAATAACCAGCATAATAATTTGTCTTTTATTTTAGTTGTTTTTAATTCCACTCAAATCTGAGCTTCTGATACAAATTGTTTAGATCAAGAAGTAAACGTGTATTTCTAATGGATTACTTGTGGAGCAGAGCAGGCAATAAAATGAATAATGGAAGGGAATCTTTAAAAACTGCAAACTGACCTTTGAAATGTCAGAATTTGGATGTTTCCTGTAATCAGCATTCTGTGATAAATGAGAGCAGTAAATGTAAAGATCCTTGGTTCAAAGTGTGTGCAATCGAAATCCAATGAGAGATCGATGGCCTTTTGGTGACCTTTTCTGAAAACGTCAAATGACAACATTTATGGGAAACTTTTCATGTGCTTGGAGGATGATTATAAATGGGTTTATTGCATTTCAGTGTTCTAGTTACAGAGGGAAACTGTGCCTATTTGTCTGAGGTCTATATATTTGTATGAGGATATATGTCATTGTCAGTCATTCACCCTTGTAGGTGTGTCAATTTTATTCATAAAAATATGTATACACGTACCCTGACATATTTGTATTATTTGAAATTTTGAGTTAATATTGTTATAAAATAACATAAATGAGAGAAATGCTCCTTCAAACATATAAAATATTACCTAGTTATTTTTAAGGAAGGCAACAGGAGGATCTAAGATGACTTCAGTGGAAAATTGGTTCCATCCTGCCAACAGTGACAACAGACTGGAAATGAAATAATCAACAAAAGCTCCTATCACATCATCACAATCCACAAGACACTGTAGTAAGTGACGGAGAGAGTAAGTCTCCCTCTCAGTGGCACCTTTTAGGAACAAGTCCACTGAGGCATTTTTTTCTTAGTAGCTGTTGGAGAATGTTTTTGTGCTGATTTTACACACCAAAATGTCTAAAATGATCCAAAGTTAAATTAGAGACCGTCATCACCAGATCACCAGCTTTTTGATGTCTGCTTTGCAGTTTTGTATTTCAAATTATGAAAAAATGCTATTTATTTGTCTGAATAATTGATTTTTTTATCTGAAATTATATCGATATCCAGCTTCCTATGAGGGCCTGCATTACCTGATTTTCTTTTTATCTCTGTAAAAATTTATTCTTAAAGTAGAGATATTTTCCACCTTTCTGCGGAAAAGTATTGGTTATGAGCTCTTACATTTAATTATAAAAGCTTCATATGCTTGTAGCTTAAGCATAATTGCTTAAAAAAAGTCAGTTATTACATCAGTCTTATCATTAATTACTGGGAAATCATGTAGACACCAGATCACCCCCACAGAAATACTCTCTTATCACTGAGGAATGAGAATTTGCACTTTTGGGCAACTGGTAGTTGAAGCACAGGACATAAATCCACAGGAACATGGTTTTAGTAGTTTCACTGACCATGGAACTGTTTGCTTCCTTGATGAAAATTCAAATGGAGGGCTGAGAGCCCAGTTCAGTTCTTCTCTCCTTTTGCATCATTCATCATTAATGAACCAACACGGATAATGATATAATTATTCTGATTATAGTAAACAGGTTTGATGGCTCTGGTGACAAGTAACCTGCACAAATGTGCCTTGCTCTACTGGTTCTGTCCTTGTTGAAAGAGTGAAAATGAGTGAAGAGGGAAAAAGAAGAGATTTAGCAGTGTGAAGTATCAGCTATACCTGGACATCAAAATAAATCTGTGGAAAGGTAAGCAGTTTTTACTGTGATCTCATTCAGAGGTGAACTGCAGTTTAACTGAAAAAGACTCTTTCCATATGAGAAAATAGAACTATGTCTTAGATGACATATTTCATTGATATGCAAGTGTAGAATGCCAAATCGTAGGGATAAAATCACAGGGTCTCTGATCTGTAAGTGGCCTGTTCTATTAATACTTCTTTTCAGTATGCAGCACTAGCTATTTCTGGAACCATCCTAAACTTAAATATGCCAGCTATTATTTCATACCATTATTCTGCAACCAGAAACTGGAGCTACAAGCTGTAATGTGCTGTGTTTTTATCTGCATTACCAGATAATTTGATATTGCAGGAAGAGGGAGCTGGAGTCTCATTTTGCCGACGTGGCTGAGTGATGCATTTTCTATTAAATACAGTCAGGTGAAACAGGCCAGGAATATCCTATCTCATGATTACTATAACTTGCGATTAAAAGATGGGTTATGCTGAGACAGCTTTGTCACAACCTTCCTTCGAAAGAGAAACTAAATAGCTTTAAATTCAGGCAGTATACACAGCACGTCAAGCTGTTGTCTTTCAAAGTGGTGGAAGGAATTGCTTCCTTTCTTAATAGTTTTGGGCTTCACAATGAAATGAGCTTTCAGTAAAAGACTCCTATAGCAATAGTGTGGATGAGGAAAATAAATTAGAAGATCAGAAGTCAGTGAATAGTTAGGAATGCAACCTTTTATTCAATTATTTTTGCACTTTGGGTAAACTTTCAGCCCTGAGTACAAAATACCTTCATTAAACTAAGGAGATTTGCATTTTAATTCACTGCACATAACAAGCCTCTATAAACCTTTGTGTTTTGCCAAAAAAGACAAATGTCAGAACCTTGTGAACTCCAGTCTACTGTTTAAACAAAAAGGGATGAATATATTAAGACCTTAAATCTATCACAAAATTAGGTACTTTGGCGTTAACACAGGAGTTAACGTTAGCAATTATGCATAAGATGGCATGTTGTTTGGGCATTAAATCCTTGGACTGTCATGTCAGGTAAGGAGTAGATATTCAGAAGAATAATTACTTTCTTCATGTGAGCAAGTGTTTTGCCCACACTTTTGTGTTTGTCTTTACAAATCTTAGTTGGTTTCTAAATATCAAAGTGTGAATTTGGCACGTGGAGATGCAGAGGGTGAATTTTGCTTTCAAAATGTAGTTTGTAAATATGTATTACATTTGTGGATACCAAGGTCAGGTCTCAGCTTTAAAAATACCTGCCATGGTAAAATATTTGTCCTTCCAACGTAACAAAAATTGTTCAGCTGCCAATAGAAAAGATTAGTTCAAAGACATTTTTTGGCTGGCATGTTGAAATCAGGATAATGTTTACCTGAGGAGATGCTCCAGTAGGAATATACTTTGAAGTGGAGTAGAAACAAAGAATTCTAAGACTACTTAAGAAGTGATAATGCTGTGAAACAGATTTGAAAGTCCTCAGGAAGTTGCCTCCATTGATACATGAGAGAACCTGATCTAACACCCAAGTTTTGATGTTTATTTCTTGTTCTCTTCTATTCTCTTCTACCTTAGTGAACCCAAACTGTTCGTGATGCCCCATGTAAAACTTCAGTGTGTACTAGAATAAGCATCAGCTGCTTCATCAGCTGTGTGAGGCTGTCCTGATTTTATGAACAAATCTATTCTGGTCAATAAGGTTTCTCTTGGGCTATCAGAAGCTGCCTAGTGTAGCAATAATATGCAATGTTCTTTTAAAGTTGTTTTTTTTTTTTAAGAAAGAGTACATGCCTTGAGTTAAGATTTCTCTCATAGAATTAGAGGCTCCAGACAGTATTAGAAAGTGTATGTCTGGTGAAAATTCACCTAAAGAGACAAACCCTACCCAGCTGGCTGTCACAGCAAGTGTACCTGAAATATCACCAAATGCCCCACCTTGTCCTCCTGACGCATATGTGTCTCTCCATTGTGTTTGGCCAAAGATGATAATTATGGTAGGCTAGGAGTTATGGTTTTTTTCGGGAAGATGGTAAAGATCTGTCAACTAGTATAAATATAATGTTTTCCTGCAGCTTTCCCTGACAAAATTATTCCAGTAGAAGAAAAAATGCTCTGGTAATTCATAAAGGAAACTTTCTACTATCACTATATTTTCAATTGGTGAAAAGATGTAAGGCATTTAGAAATGCCTCTTTCCGAAGAGAAAGGTAGCTTCAGGGTTTTTTTTCTTTCCAGTGGTTCTTTAGATACTTCCATAAAAATAATTCGTCATCATTTTCCTTTCATGAGCCGAATTCAAAATGCTGATGCTACCAAATGTCAGCTCTGTAGAAATAAACAATTCGTGTTCATTCAGCACAGTCCTTGCTGTAGAAAGTGCAGACACCTATAGGTATGTGATGACTGGCTCTATGGAGGGATATTTGGAAAAAAGCATTCACAAGATGCACTGAATTCTCTCAGGAAAACTTGTTAAATTTGACTCAAAGAAAAATTTCAAAAAAGAAAATAAATACTTCCAGGCTGGTTTATGCTTTTTCCTCATAAGCACCAGACTCAGCGCAATTTAGGAGGGGAACACCAGCCTGATGTGGTATAACTTTTCCATTAGTGCATAACAGTTGAAGAAAGTCTTGAACAACTTTTTACAGGTCATTTAGCACACGGAAGAGGCAAGGCCAGCACAAAGGGAAAACTACCAAACACATCAGTGCCACAAAAAGCTGCTGCTGCTTTATGGCCACCTCTTTTCAGCTCATGTTACTATATACATTCATCTCTGCATGGGTTTTTGTCAGTTTTGAAGGGTGAAAGAAGGCTTGGGTTTTATTCAGGGGAAAAGCAAAAGGAAATTATCCGAAAACTGTTAAACCCACCAGGTTTGTGCTTGGCTAAGGGCAGGTGAAAACTCAGCACAAGTAGAACCAGTGCAAGAGAACACACCCCTCTGTAATTAGAATTTAGCACAGGCAATATACTTTACTGTGCAAGGAACTGCAGCTGTTCCTCTAAGTTTTAATCTCCATTCCTGAACTATTAGTGTCCAAACAGGCAATAAAAGTGACCTTCCCTAGCTTGTGCTTCTCGTTACTGAAGGTGAAAAATGACAAGGCAAACAAAACAAATGGTTAGAAATCATACTGTCATGACTGATACAACTGATTCATTTGACACTTATACTGGAATCTGATTCAGAAAAGACAACTACAGAGAAGTAGGAAACATGGACAGAGTTAGGAGGCATCGTATAGCTTTAGGAAGGAAAAAGTAGGTTTCTTAACACATTTATCTTTCCTTGGACAGGCCATAAGCAAAGCCTATGCAGCCACGTATTGCTGAAGCAGGTGGTCATGCAGGTCAGGCTGCTGAGGGCCTGCCAGCAGAAATCACAAGGATTAAGACTTGGAGGACTGTGGGCTGCTGCAGTCTAATCAGTGACTAGTGGAGGCTGATAAAACTCTGCAAATTACTGTGTGTGAGATTTATAATGGTTTTCTTCAAGTACTCCAAGTTCAGACCTGGCAGCTGAGTGCAGGAGGCAGATGTTTGACTGCTCCTGTGCTTTGAGACCAGGATGGTGATAAACAGCCTGACATAAAATGAGCAGCACTGGATTCAAACAGGGTTCATGGCAGACAGAGATACAGTAGCATATTATATGGGGGTTGAACAATTTATTGAAGATTCAGAGCTCGAGTTCTGACATTGAGATATCAATCACATGAGATTACTATTGAGGGGTTTTTGCTTTCTGCCTACAGATAAACATCTCCCCTGAATGAGTTGAGAGATTTGCACGTACACCTGCTCTGCAACTTAAGTGTGAATCACAGGCTTTTCTTTTCTGCTTTGTCATGAAAGTATATTTAAAATATACTTGTACATACTTTATAAAAAGTATATTTGTGTGTACTTTATATACGTTTATATACATAAAAATATATTTAAAGCTCAGCTTGGGTATATAGGTAACTACAGTGGTCTTTCTTGTACAAAACATACTGAGAAATTTTTTCCTCAAGTCTGCTGTTTCTTTAAATATTCCATCCCCGAGATGTACCATTTTAAATCTCAGTTGTTCTTCTGAGGCTGGGATGTACTCAGACAGTATCATGCATCAGGCTTCGTGGATGCTGAATCTGAATGTAAGGGAAAATCAGATGTTTAGTATTTCTATCCATGTAAAATTGTGGCATCAGTGAACTGAAAATGTGGTAGGGTGAAATTTAATTTTTCCTTTTGTTCAGAGCTGTTTCTGCTTAGAATTGAGAAAGTCTTCTCTTTCCATTCTATGTTACTACAATTCTTAAATTTTCTCTTTAAATAACTGATTCTGTATTTTATTTTTATTTTCCATTTTATCTGTATACACAATAGAGTATTTAAAGCACAAGGCGTCCTCTTAATGTACTCAGCTGTAGAAAACAGAAGCTATTACTAGATTTGCTGTTAAGAACACTGACATCCATATTGAAGCAGAGATAATAAAAATAAGTTATTCTAAATTGTAAAAGGTATGGTAGATTTCATTGACATAAAACCTAGTAATTGGCATTGTTATATAATGGCATTTAGAAAGCACTGTAAAGAATAAGGTCTGATCCAAAGGCTGGCTGGACAAGAAAAACAAATATCCTGTAAAGGAAATATACAACATACATGGAAACAAGATAATATTCCATTATTTGATCTACAGTCCTGGAGAACACGCAGCACAAGCAGAGCTTTCTGAAAGCTTCACTAATTTGAAACTACGCCATGGAGCAATCCAAGTGAGTGAGAAAATCTATATACGGATCTGAGATACTAGACTGAAAGGTGTATTTACCCTCTCCCACCTAGTTCAGTTAGATGGATTATGAAAACCAAAAGCATAGAAAACTGCGTGGCTTATTTGATATGAAGATTTCTGTACCTCCTCCTGATCTTTCTCTTGGCGCATCTTTGTCTCACTGTCCCGACTGCCTGTGTTCTCTCACACACTTAATGAACAAGTATCTTTGGGTTCTGCAACTTCTGTGCTACCTTCTGAGGACTTTGAACTGCACCCTTCCGGGCACTGCCAAAGGCCTTAGGACTCTAAAGTCCTTTTTATGGCTGTATGTGAAGATCCTTCATCTCCCTTTGGTTGTTTTTTAATCTGGTCTGTTTCTATAATTCACTCAGAACCTTTATCTCCTCTTGTGCCCAAGAGCTGATGAATGGATATAATTTTTCTGCAGCCTCCAATTCCACCCACCCTATCATCTCTTTAAGACCCTAAGGATTTTTTACTTAATTCTCTTTTCATGTATCATGATCATTATCTTGACTTCACGCAATTAATTGCTACTGTACATCTTTATGGAACGCTATCATCTGAAAAGGAAACACAGAAAACCATTGTGGGCCTGCTCACAAATATACTTAGTTAAATGTAATATTTCCATTTGATTTTCCATGGATTTAGAATTACAGGTGATCATTTTCCTTCAAAATAAAATTTACCACTAAGAAACTCTAGCTAGGATTCCTGGGAAAGCTATTATGTTATTTTCTGGATCAGTCTTGAAGTTCTTTGTTCCAGTAAATCCCTGGAGGCTGGGTAACTAAAGGAGCTTTGGATTAGCTGTCTGAAACTAATGGCATTAAATCAATTGTTACAAGAATATATTTAGGCTGAGCATTAATAATATGGGAGGCTAGATGACACAATGATGGAGCACTGGCCTGGGATTTGGGAGGTCTGGACTGTGCTCTTGGCTCAGCCCGTAACTTGCTGGGCGACCTCTGGAAAGTCACTTTACTTACTTTTGCCTTATTAAAAATTTTCCTGTGGAAAGTGCTTTGAACTCTTTTGATGGCAAGTGTTATGCCAGTGCCATATATTTTGTAACCACGTAAGTGAAATCTGTTAAATGCCAAGCAGAATGAAAGTGGTGAGTACCTGTGGTTAAAGAGTCTTTCACGGACACTTGCTCAAGCCTCCTGTCAAATCTGTATTTCTGAAACAATCTTGTAGGAGAAGTGGGAGGAGCAGAAAGATGCCCAAGTAGCCCTATATACTGATAAGACTGGTTTAATAATGATATATTGTACAATGTAAGATGCAACAAGAAGGATGTATCAAGTGGAGTTCTGCAAGAGTTATTCTGGTTATTGCAGTAGTTAGCCTTTTCATTAGGGCACAGAATATGACACTCCAGGAAAGAATAGAGAGATTATCAATGATGGAGAGTGCTGGGATACTGTTTTAGATAGCAATTTTCCTGATAGGTTCCACTGAGAAAGTTAACACTTCATACAGCATTTTTTCCTATGAATTAGAGTTCAGCTCTCAGTACGAAGATCAGCTGCACATAAGCAGAGGCAGAGAAACAGGATTTGGAGCTCCAGCAGGAGCAGAAATCATCACAGGGAGCTAAGCAACATTTGACTTGCGAAATTGGGTGGACTTGGTCTATCTTCACTGGGAGCTATGAATGAGGTGAATCAAATAGAGGCATCAAAAATTATCTTTGAGAAAGTATGAAGGATTTGTGAAGTCCTATATCCTGGAAAGGAGTAAATGCAGTCCTTATCTTTAAAAAGAGGGAAAACGAAGATCAGAAGAATTACAGATCAGCCAGTCTTCCCAGAAAAAATACCAAAGAAACAAATAATTTGTAAGGAGAGAACCCAAACACAGCACAGAACAAAATGAACCCAAGAAAGTGTGAAATAACAAAGATCTGTCAAAAGCAAATTATCTAAGTTTCAAACCTGCTATTTTTTTCTATGAAAGAATAGTGGCTATAGTAAAACTGGCCAGCATGGTGTACTTTGAGCTTTATAAGCATAACATGGAAGCTTCCAAAGTAGACTGGGAAAAGTGTGTCTGTAATTAAACTGCCCTAAGTTTGATACAGAACTCTCTGGAAAGCCTCCTTCACAGAGGTTATTAATGACTCACTGCCAGACTCTCAAGCAGGATCCCAGCTACTCTGGATGCAGCAGCAACTTCTTCATCAATAACTTGGATGATGAAGCAAAGGTTATGCTTAGTAAATATGCAGACCATACCATCCTAGGCAGATTCAGGCATGCTGGGAAAACAAGAAATTTTTTTCCAATAACTTTATAATTTAGAGAAATGGTCTGAAAAATAGAGTGGAGTTGACTTAAGGACAAATACGAACTGTACAATGCTGAACAAAAATATGACTCTGTACAAGGAGTGCACAAGCCAGCTGTGCCAGTTCAGAATACACTGGGTGGTGGATTTCCAGGGGAAGATTTGGGCTATTACTGGGCATCACTAGTGGAAAAAAAACCTGTCAAACTGTTGTGCAAAACGCAAGCACTCACTGAGTACACAAGATCAGGCAATGGTCTCGTCTCTCTGATGACCAGTCACAAGACCTAAGGCAACGGCTGGAGCTGTTCAGGGAGATCTAGGTTGCATATTAGGAAAAAGTTCTTCCCCCAGAAGGTGGTGGACACTGAACAGGCTCCCCAGGGAATGGTCATGGCTCCAGGGCTGACAGAGCCCAAGGAGTGTTTGGACAACGCTCTCAGGCATAGGGCGGGATTGTTGGGGTATCTGTGCAGGGCCAAGGAGTTGGACTGGATGATCCTTGTGGATCTGTTCCAACTTGGAATATTCTGTAAGAAGAAACAAGTTCTGCAGGGTAAGTGAAGGTGCTCTGGTGAAATCTGATGACCATTTCCAACACTAGGCTTCATGGAAGATAACACTGGAGAAGCGCAAGTGTAAGGCAGTGAGAATGACTACTAGTGAAGATTTAATGTACTGCTGTTATTTCATCTAAAGAGGAAGGAAGACACAGATGCTACAGGATAATTGCCTTCAAACTGAGAAGAGACTGCTGCAAAGGTAGAGAGCAATTTTTCTCTGTGTCCAAGTGAATGAGACATGGAGTAATAAGCTAAACCTGAAGCAACTGATTTAGATTAGACATTAGGAAAAAGTTTCCAACAGCACGGGTAGTTCAAGGTGAGAACAGAGTCTGTGCTCTCCACAGACAATTTCTGTAACAGGAAATTTTTAAGAACAGGTTAACCCAATGTCTGAGTGACCTCTGCATAGGTGGCTCAGCCCCAAAGCAGATATACTATCCACGATCCTACTTCTCCTTGTCGAGGGCAGACCAGAAAGTGGAACAGCCACCTGGGATATGGCATTTTGGGCTTTTGTTCCAGTAATTGTAATTTTTTTTTGTCTGGTACATGTTCTGCTTTCTGCTTTTCTTGCTCTCTCAGTGTAATTTATATACAGCTAGTCTATGATAGTTTCATTAGAAGGGGAATGTAAATAAAAGGGGTGAGAAAAATATATTAATGTTTGTAAAGTACCTTATGAGCCCAAGTGAAAGGCAGTATATAAGCATGAGCATTATTATGGGAAATCAATGAATAAAGTAATAAACCAAATTGAATAAAAAATGAAACAACTCCCAAAAAAGTGCTATAGTCTGCACATAAACCCCATAGAATATATATTAGTCATAAATTATAACAGCCCATTTTCAGGAGTTGCTGGTTTTGGTTGTTATTTTTTTTTTAAATAAATTAATTAAGTCTTTTTCATTTACCAAAGTTCAAACAATTAATCACAGGCCTATGTAATCAAAAGTGGAGTTTATTTCTTATTACCTATTCACATTGCAATCCCAGCATTTGAGATGATTACACACTATATATAAACACACCTACTATGTAATCATTTAAAGTGCTGTGAACAGTGTATAGGTAGTTCAAAACGAACACTGTGTGTGCAGCACAAAGCATTATTAGCATTCCAGGGTATGTCACATCATGAGAAAGAGTAATCTGTTCCTGAAATGAATTTGACTTATTCATTAGTGAGATGAAGAGAGCTGATTACAGTGAACTATTTTCTTTTACATCAAATAAGGGATAATCTTACCCTAATGATTTGTGCTTTTTTCCTTGAAGAAAGAGCCGTGTTTTAAAGAAGACTATGTTTTTCAAGGCAGCTGCAACCGGTCAATCACGCTTGAATCCTATGGCACTATTTTTGTTTGGTTTACTTCATCAGATCATTTTAAAATAACCTATTCAACTTCATAGCAAATAAATAGGGATTTCTTATTTCTGCAAGTTTCTCTGGTACAAGTCTAGCACTCTTTGTACACTTAAAGAAGCAATAAAGATGCATAAGAGTTTAACTAAAGAATTTTTTTAGTTGGAGCATTAAGGAATAGTGCGGCCAACAGGGTTTGGAGGAAAATGTAAAGGATCATAGCTTCTTATGAGGAAATGCATTAATCAGAAAGAAGGCAGCTCAACAGTCAACATTTAGTTGTTCATTAATGTTTGCAGGATATGTAAAAATACATAATATTGCAAATAAAAATGGTGTAAACAGCCTGTTCTTTTCCTTTCACAGCCAGGTTATTCAAATTTGCATTTTGTCTAACACTAATCCCAACTGGAACTGGAAACAGCTCCAGATGCAGTAGCAGCTTAAGAAGGACATTGAGGTGGTTTATGAAATGAATTAATGAAAGTGAATAGTGTATTCTACATTTGCAAGTCCTTTCATCCAAGGCTCTTGGTGCAATTAATAAACATTGCTGCACTGCTGCAGGAGTAGAAACAGTTACTGCATAAAATTCTTAGGGGTAAACCCTACTGACTTACACACGGTGTAGTGACTGGGCATCTAGCAACCAAGTCACCTCAGAAAAGGAGACTTCAACACCTGAATTTTGATGAATTTGTAAGTATTTAGATGCTTTCGATGCCTCCCAATTTTCTTTAATGAAGAAGATACAAGCACGCTCAGTTCTGTTCTCTCACCCAGCTGGGAGCTGTTGGCACCAGCAAAGTTCAAATCCATGATGTGCTGAATGTCTTCATAAAATAATCAGCAGGAAATTGAGAAAATGGAGATACTGTGTACCTGTAGGATCTGACAGGATTTATAGGGTCAGAACTAGGCCCAGAAATAGGACATAAAGAAAGTCATGTAATTATGACAGAGAATCAAGGCTATACTATGCTTTTACCACAAAACTACCCACCTGCAGTCACAGATTATTAAAATCCAGGGTAGGACTTGGAGGAAAACAACAAATCAATTAGCTTTTAAGGATAAGTGAAGTAACCAAACATAACATTTGGGCTATCTAGGCTTTTTCATGCAGAGAAACAACATTCCTTGGACACTTGAACATGTGAAAAGCTAAAAAGATTGAAGCAAAAGTAACAGGTATTCCAAAGAGATAATATTATTTGCAACAGTATTGTGAAAAGGAAGTGAAAAAAAGGAGAAAAACCCAGAATTATTTACTTTAGTTTCTAACCTTAATTCCAAAATAAAAAATTTACAAAACATCAGAGAAATTGCATTATTTTGGTGTAGAGAGGATTGGACAAACCATTTTACTTTCGTTTTCTTACTTCTCAGATACTTCTGGAGGGCTTGAAGAACTGTTTGAACTGTCATGAGGTTGGTATTTTGCCCTCTGGCATGGGAAGAAACAGGTCAGTTGCATGTGTTTATATCAAAGGACGTTTAAAGATTTTCTTTTAAATGAAAATTCGTCCATAAGCTCTGGTGGCAGTGCCCCCAGTGGATGCCAGGGAAGGGAGCCTGGAAAAGAAGAGGGGACTGCTGAAGGGAAAAAGGAGTGGGAGAAAGGATCGATAGGCAAATGGGGAGCAAGGCTGTTGCACATAGGTGTGGGAGCACTGATCAAACACAAATTGGTTACAGAGCTGTCAGGATGAGGTTCAAGAGCCACCAGCGATCCAGGAGGGGCTGGTGGAGCACAGCAGGCAAGGCAGAGGCAGCAGATGCTTCACAACACAAGCTCTGCAGCAGTTTAGATTGTTTCATGGTGAACTCTCCAAATTTAAGCCTGGGTCTCGCTGGCATTTGTATCTCAGGAGTTAGGACTCCGTATATCTTTTAGGACAATAGCTCAGAGATGTCACATAACACAGAGGATGGGAAGCTTTATGATCTTGGACCTCAGTGGTAATTTTATCCCAAGTCATAAAGCAACAACTGTTAAAACTCTCCCCTGAGGGTGGGTTTCTTCAAGAAACATATCACTTCAGGGAAAAAAAGGGGAATTGTGTCCTGAATGAAGCAGAATTACAGTTCAAGGGGCTGTTTCTTGAGACTGTACAGAACTTGGACTGGGTCACCACATTTTGGGTAAAATTTCTAAAAAAGTATCAGAGTCTCTCAAGGAATGTAGTGGATTTTGGGAGCACAGTTGAGTTCTCAGCTGACGGAAACAGGCAGAGGGGGTCTGCAGTCTGAGTAATCTTCCAAGTTCCTGGGTTACTTAAAGTGAAATATAGTAAGACTTCTTGGCAGTATTTGGTGTTGGGCACTGATGCAGAGTACAACTTATAAGAACTGACGGTTTCATCATTTCAAATAGTTCACTGGGATGCAATTTGGCTGGTCCAGCAGATCTTGGCTCAGGACTTCACTGTGTTACATCATATTTGTACCAGTTCTTACTCTTGGCATTCAGCTGTAGTTTGTGCCATCTATTCCGTAAAGGATAGCAGGAGATTGTCAAGATTAAATGGTAATGAATCAGCATCACTGTCTGGAAGCTTGAAAGTTGCTGACCACTCCCTCAAATGGGATAGTCTCTTCCAGAGAGTAACTGGTTGTCAGATGTCTTCACATCTAGACAGACAAGATTTGGGCTATCATTTGTCCTGTAGGTTAGAGCAGAGATGACCCATGCGCTGCTCAGGAAGAAAAGTGGGGCGAGGGCTTTGGGACTTCAGCATGTCCTGATTTGTCTTGTTATGAGTCTGAATATCTGACTCTGACAGAGGTGTTAGTGCATTTCTTTATGATCCCTTGTGATAGTCTATAAATGAGCATAAAATCATCTCAATCTGGCTCTGTTTTTATTGCCAGGTGAAAGAATCAGAATTAAATGTCTTAGCTAAGACCTCTTCTGGACTTGATTTATGCGGAGAATATAACCAAAATTGATTTGAATACAACAGGATTCATTTATTTGCCTCATGTTAGAACCTAATCCAAGACCCTCAATTGTCTTTCAATCAGTGTCAGTGAAAAACAGGGAAATACACTGTGATTTCTTTAACTAAGATGTTATTTGCCTGCATGTTAATTTAGACTCAAGTTCAAAAAAAACCCAGGAATCTGTACTTAACATCTTTAAGTCAACTACACCATCATCTCTCTAAGGACAGACAGTTTTACAGTTAAATCAGAGAAGTTGTTATGAAGTATCAACCTTCCCCATCAGTACATTTTGTCTAGTGTTTGCTTTAATTCCCAATAGTGTAAAAGAAGGTGTTCTTATTTGATAATATTTGAATCAGATTCACAGTAAATCATTGTACTACAGCACAGTATTTTCCTTTTTTTAAACTCTTTTATAATTCCCAGTTACTTTGTAATGCTGACACAGCTCCATCTATCCTGAATTCCGCTCAGATACACAAATCTTTTGTCGGGACTCTGTTTCAAGAACTTGGATGTGATGCCCTCGCTGCTCTCCTGTGGCACCACATCCTAGTGATGTTTTCTCAGTAAAAGCAGTGCAGAGAGCAGATTACCCAGGCTTTCTCTTGCTGCAAGGCAGAACTGAACAGTAAAGTACCATCCACAGGCTGCAGGGAACAAATAGGCTTTACCCTGGAGCTCATTCTTGGGGCTCTTCTCTATCGGTGCAACTGGAGAGCTGTTACTAGTGCGGCACTGGCTGGTGACGTGAAAGATCATCACATACTGGATTTCTTGGGTTTTTTTTCTTGCTGAGACCCACCCGAAGGCAATACCTGCCCTCTCTTCTTTCCCTTCTATGCACTTGCCAGTAGATGGTGGTAGCAGTTGCTCTATTGATGGCAGTGCCATATGGTGCTGACGTTTGAAAAAAGCAGTGTTTTATGACAGCAGCAAGAATTACTTCTCTTTGGGAATCTATATTCTGTCAAAGAATGTACATTAGGCCCTGCTGAAATGCTGCCACTTCCATTTAAGCTGAGGCCTCTGCAGCAGCAGCTCCACAAAGGGGCATACCTCATCAACAGCGATCGAACCCGAGTGTGAGATTAGCAGCGAAGCTGCAGAAACCAAAGACACCTGTTAAATACAGCGAGGGTCAGCCACAGAAGGCTGATGTTAGATGTTCCAAAAACAAGGCTTCAGGGTGCAGGGAAGAAGTGCAAACTCTTATGAGGGGTTTCTGCTGCCCATGCGAAGATGTGGGCTCAGCAAAGCAGGAGTCGAGATATGGTGCTGGGCAGGTCCTATGCTGTTCTTCAGCTGCGGCGAGGGAAATGTGCTTAAATCAAAGTTACAGGGCAGGAGCCTGCTGATTATCAAGCTGCATATTAATAGATAGTACATTTGGGAAGCCTAAAATCTCTCTCATAAATTAATAAGCTCGAAACTGGCTGAGACAGGGCCATTCTGTGATGTGCTAGGAAGGTGCTCAGCCAAGTCTTAATGGCAAATTCTCCTCAGTTTTAAGGTTCAAAAGCAAGCAAAGGATCCCAAGCCCACAGCCACCCTTTCACCAAAATGATAGAGCCACATTCCACTGGTGGTTATGTGGGTGGAAGAAGGCAGTAAAACACAGAGCCGGCCTGGGGCACCAACAGGCCTGGTTGTGAGGGATGGGTACCCAACAAAGACAGGCTGTAGGGATGGGGAGAGGGGGGCTAAAGATGTGACCAACTAAGATGGACTTTTCTTCTAATAATACAGTCTGATTTTTAAGAAATAGATATTTAGCTCTTATCTGTGTTCCCTAGCCTGGTGTGATACTATTCTGTTATACACCAAAGCAGCGTCTGGGCATACATATTCCATAAACATAGTAAGGGAACTGGGCCCTTGGAGACCCTCAGAGCTTAGCAGAAATGGCAGGAAAAAATGATACGGCCATTTTACAGGTGAAGTTTCAAAACTTAAATTGAGAGTTAGGTAGGAAGCAAGTTTTCCTAGACCTCAATTTCAGCATTTGAATCTAAATTATGCATTTTCCTTTTCCTCCTGTAAGATAACCACAGCTCTTTTCTCCAGCTCATCAGGGAATTTTCAACAACTATATCTTCATGAAAACCTGAAAATGTAGTATCTGCAGTTTGCTGGCTTGATTTTTCAGCCTGCACAGCATCCAGCAGTTCTCTGGCATTCTTGAGATTACTGGCTGCTCGGCATTACATCAAGCTTCTTGTTTGAGTAGTGTGAGTTTAAGGATCTGAGTTTTAGACACAAATTTTTGCTTTGAAATTTGTGTTCAGCAACACTATAGACTTAAAAAAAAAAAAAAATCCTGACAAGAGAGCTCTCCTCCTGAGTCTTATCTCTGGCAAGTTTTTAATTTCTCTTTCCTCCTTCCCAGAGAAAAGATTCACCTAAGATGCAAAGCATATAAAACTGTCAGATCAGATGCATGATATATATAATTAATGGTGCAGAACAAAGCGATAAACCCTACCCTGAAAATACAAAATCTTTCCTATATAAAGTTACCTCCTGCTTTCACCCTTCCAATGCCTCTAGGACTGTGTAACATTTAGATGAAATCAGCTACTTTGGGGCAAGAAAACAGTGCCAGTGTTGCCATTTTTCATCTGAACAGGAACATTTTTGAGCCTGCAAAAAAAATTCTGCTAGTCCGTGGTTCTCCTTTGGCCCTCATGTTCACTTTCCTGTATTCAAACCTTGCCTGCTCAGGGTATGCTGACCTGCTGGTTGCTCTGCCAAGCTGTACCAAAGAGGTGACATTGCTCTGCATCCCCAAAACACAACACGAGTGGGGCAGCCAAAAATGAGGGGCTCACATCTACGGCACATTGCAGATGCCTCATCCCTGGCAGTGTTCAAGGCCAGGCTGGATGCAGCTCTAAGCAACTTGGTCTAGTTTAAGGTGTCCCTGCCCAAGGCAGGGGAGTTGAAATAAGATGATCTTTAAGGTTTAAGGAGAAATCCTTTTTCACAGAGTGTTTTGGTAGGGAAAGGGAAGATTTTTTTATTCTGCTGGAGAGCTGGAAAAAGATCCCATTTAGGGGTCAGATGGCACATAAACAGCTTGTCCAAATGTAGGCAGAGGTACCACTGGACCTTTATCCTTGTTTGGCTTCCTGCTGTTCTCAGCAACTTAAAATAAAATTAGCAAATAAAGGGGAGATCACTTGCACATAAAAACATTCTCACAAAGAAACCTGAAGAATAATATTCATCAGAAGAATGACTTGAAAATTATCACTCAAGGAGTCAAGGTACCTAGCTCCATCTGGGAAGCCTTAAATTTGAGATGGTCTCTATGTGCTTGATAATTTCATTTATACAACCCAGATGTGCCTTGCAGACAGTCTGGGTGCAATACTGAAGATTCAAATGGAGAAGAAAGACACAAGTTAAGGCCCTGATAAATGAAGAAACATATAATCTGTGGGTGGAAATCCAGTATAAAGTGCTTCATGTAGCCTGTTAAAGCCTATTAAGCCTTTAATAGTTATACTATGAGCCCTTACTGAATGGCAGAATGGTTGAGGCTGAAGATACATCTGGCGGATGTTTCCTTCAGCCATCTCCAGATGACTTTTGAGTATCTCCACGGTTGGAGACTCGACAGCAGTTATGCTGGGGTGAAATGTTCTGAGCCAGATATCAATCATACACTGAAGAAATACTCGCTTATTGGTGACACAGGAGCTGCCTGAGGAGTATAGTTAGTACTGTGTGAAGGCGTGGCCTGAGCAGAGCTCTCTGTCACAGAAGTTCAGCTGTGCCTTTGGGTATTCAGGTTTTGTTTGAAATGACTTTTAAGATGCGTCAGATAGGAATTTTTTAGAGGAATAAAACAAAAAAATCACAGTGGTGCTCTTGGTCTCCTTCAGGCAACAGAACATCTTGACTTGTCCCTCTGAGGGAAAACTGGAAAGTTTAAGAACTTAATTTTCTATTGAATACTTTGAATGTTTCTTCTGGCCTGTATATTAATATATGCACTACGTGTATGCCAAGTGCTCTGCATGTCAGAACATAACTAACCTTGGGAAAGAGGAGTCCTTCAGAGAAGTACTCTAGGGAGTTGTCATTTGAAAGGTCCCTGTATTTCAGCAGTGCTGGATATGACGTGGAAGGCCAGCGACGATAGAGGCAATACTACAACATGGGTGTCTGACCACAGGGCTCAAACACCTGGAAGAAGCACCACCACCCCTTCTGTGAATTACGACTGGCAAAATTCTACACCTTGGGAAAGATCTCAAGTGAGTTACATAAATACATGTTGGCGTTGCTTCCTTTCTTACATGACCTAATTGCACGGAAAAGGCTGACTTATGCTTAGGTAAAACTTAAAAACAGTTGCTGAACAATGTTTGATGTTGTTTAGCATTTGCCAAACTTGCTGTTTAGTGCATCTGTTGAGTAGTAGATGTACAAAGTGGGTTATGTGAGCCAAAGGGAACATTTCCTGCTGTGTTGTGCAGGGACAGTGGAGAAGTTAAGGAAAGTTCACTCTGCTCTTAAAATCTTAGTTTGTGAGCTGTTCTTTTGAAATCTGGGCAGGCTTTGCTGACCTGCTGCATTTAATCTCAATATCTACTCTACCATTACAGCACTGATTTGTTCTTTCTTCTGTACTGAAGATTACACTGTTCCATGAAAACTGCCATCAGTTCTAGAGAAGACTATGTCTAGTCTTCTAAATCTTTGTAAATGGGCATTAATGGCATTACATGAATTAAGTGTAAAATAAACAAGAATGCCTGAAACAAACACCTGCTTTCACAGACTGTTATTAGAATTGGGATATTGAGAGCCTGGATTTATTTGTGTGGCTCAGATGTGTTTCACCTCTGTTTTCAGGGGCAGGTGTGCAACCTAGCTCCATTTCTGCCAGAATGTGTGTTATTAATTTATGGAAACTAAAGGGAGAGTGAGAGCTGGAAAAAAGAATTTTTTTAACGGCTACAATTCAGGCATCTAAAAATAATACTTCCAGGTTCCTTCTATAACCTATTCCTTGTGTCTTTTCTTTTTAGTTCTTTGTCGGATGAGCTAATTTTTCCTGTGTTTGATACAGCTACTATTTCACTATAACTCTGTACATGAAAAAGTAGTTAGAAACACCTGCTGCCAGTTTATTTTGTATTTAACTAACAAATTCATTTTTTGTTTTTTGCAGTGCACATAACAACTTGAGTTGACTTCATTTATCCTATTAAAAAATGTAAGTACTTTAATTACACCACTGCCTTCCTCCTCGAATAATTTTAAAATTATGGAATTTCAATTTGTGTAGTCTCTCCTCATATTGTACGTATTTTTAATCTGAGGTTCCGGCTTATTACCATCTGTACCACTTCACAGGCCTACAGGATGCTATTAGGCAACCAGGTTGCAAGGACAGAACTCAGCAGACAGACTTCAATTTCCTTACCCTTAGAAACAGGGCTCCAGGTACCAGGGAGACCTATTCCTCCTCATTCTTTCAAGACTTTTAAGTCTTTTATAATTAGTACTTCATCTTTATTCCAGACACCAGTATAGCAGACGAGTAAAGTAATTGTAAACTCTTTTCATGCAGGGCTTGTCTTCCATCCTTGATGTCTGTAGTTTATATCACACATCCATTTGTGGCTGTAATTGTACAATGTGCAAAACAACAATTTTTCCATTGAAATAAAATAAAATTCTTGGCTTGGTTCTTCAAATTTGCATTTTATCTAACACTGAACTGATTTATTTTTTTGGTTCAGTGTACATACTAACCTTGTGGTATTGAGGACAAAATATGAAACAGTGCAGTAAAGAGGGTTACTCTCAAGTTACAATTCATGCCTGATGCATATGGATTGGCATCAAATCCCGATACAACAAATGAAGAGTTAGTGGCTGGACACCTTTCTAGTGACTTTCTGAGGCAATAATTCCATGTACTGTGGGCATCTATGGGTTTCCTAATGAGGACCTGGCTTGGTTCCTTGTCCTATATTTTTAGGTGAAAATGAAATTAGACATCTAACAAAAGAGCAGGAGAATGTGTTTTTGAATATCAGAAAATACAGTCTCTGTAGAAAGTCTTTATTGGACTATTTATTTATGTATAGCTAAGGTTTGCAGCCTCTATGTATTATGTGGTGATTGCCTGTAGAGAAAAAAAAATGTATTTATACATAATGAAGTAGTGCACAGTTCCTACAAACAAATGTGCTGGAAATTAAACCAGGAAAGAAAGTATTTCTTTACACTATTTTCAGCGGTGTGCTGGGAATATATAGGGTTTCCTAAATGATACTTGGGCCTCTCCAATAGGTACATTATTAGATGTTTGACATAAAACTTCACTGGCTGTGCAAAAACCCAGGATGTATCATTACAAATGCATTGTCAGAGAACTCTTTTTTAAAAAGCCACATAATTTTATGTTACATTACTTTCAACTTATTTTCAGTATAAATAATACTATAGAAAGCACTGTTTTCTTTAATATCAGTTCTGTTTTGTCAGCTTCCTCTCTCAGACAAACAACTCAGCCAGCATCATGGGAACAGGAGTAAACAAATAAAATCAAAAAGTTCTCCTTTCTTGTGAGCACTAATTAGTGATGTGCAATACCTTCAGCAGGTTTTGGTAGAAGGAAAGTAAATTATACACTTGCTTGCAAAATATTTATTTTTCAGACTGATTATTTTTTCATTTAAGACAAGTGAATTTCAAAAAGTGTTTTACTTCTATTCTTTTGCCCAGTATTGATTTAAGAAAAGAAAGCTTTGTTACAAAATAAATGCAAGTGGCTGGGAAGAAAAGGTATCCAAATATGCTGCCAAATGGTTAAAATGCATTATCAAGTGTTAAATGCGGAGGGTTTTTTTATCTCACCCTCTCCCTGTGCCCCTCGTCACAATTAAATACATAGGAGATATGTCAGCTGGACTGCACTGGAGACAAAAGATAACACTGCATGGACCAGGCCAGTAGGAGGTACCTGCCTGTTAAGATGTTTCAGCTGGAAACAGGAGTGGTCCCTTTGGAAGTGTGTCATCTCAGATCATTAGTCAGACCCACTCAGTTCACGGCTTCCCTTCCCAGATGTCCAATAAAGACACCTTTCCATCAGTGACTACACCTGCTGCCAGCAAAGAAGGTTTTGTGGTGTCAGTATATCAGTATCTAAGTAACTCTACTTAGAACTGAGTGGAGGTAAACTCTTATTTCCCCCCTAAACTTAATTTCTGTCCTGCTTTTATTTTTCCATGTCAACATAGAATTAGAATGGAACAATCACAAATACACCCATGACTGCCTACAGCTCTCTAGCTCCCTCTCAGAACACCACCACAGGATATCAGAAGGACAAAATGAAATATTTTTGATGTGGTATTTCTGTATCCTACTAGAATATGATGAAAATATGATTTCTGATCAAGATTATTTATCCATATTTTATGTTTGAGTATGCTCCTGTTCATATGATCTCTTCCCCCAGTATGATGGAAAACACAGAACCATCAATTTTGTAAACCTTTTTTTACATTAAAATCACAGAATCATTTGGGTTGAAAGGAACCTTAAAGATCATCTAGTTCCAAACCCTCTGCCATGGGCAGGGAAATGTTCTTTACATTACTAGTACCAGCCAAAAATTACACACAGCTACAGATAGGATTAAGATTTAATAGTACGCCAAAGAATTTATCACAGATCCATAAGTAGCTACAAAAACCAGACACTAGACCTAGAAGTTTGGGGAAATGTTTTCTCTTGCATTGTTGCTACACAGAAATAATCCTAACATGTTTCAACAGCCTATTCAGCTATTTACTTCATCAGTGCCACATTCTATATACATTTAAAGTTTTCCAAAATACCCTGAGGTTTAACATTTATATCTAGACTAAGCTGAAGAGATTCCCCTCTCCTGCTTCCCAGCACAGGAAAAAAGTAGAAAATAGGAAGAAAAAAATCCAAATATTCAAACTAAACTAAGCTTTAAATCCAGCTTCCACACGTGTATAATATCAGTCACCAGATGCTATCAGAAGTCCTTACTTATGTGTGAAAGATAAGGACTTCTTCTGTTTTTCCTGTAATGCTTTAAAGTTTGCAAAAGTGGGAAGAAGGGTTCTTTATCCTGTAACACAAGATTTATATCAACAACTTTGGGTAACTATTTCCTTTCAGATTCTGACTGCATGAAGCTCTTGCTCTTACAAGTCTACATGAAAAACTGCAGGTAGGATAATCCAGATTTAGTTAATATTCTGTAAAACTGATAACAGTATGAATTCCATTCTTTCTTTGGAGTGCACAGTTGTGCTTTCAGTTATTCCTGATTAGGTGATTTGTTAGTACACAGAAGCTCTTACAAATATCTCCTTTGCTGGCAAATCTAGGTACACTGGGTGTGATCGGGATTTGTAGGAGCCTTTCCCACACACCCATCTGTGTTCAGCCTCCTCCTGCAGTCAGAGTATCCCTGCCTGGGGAAATGGTTCTTCCTGCAAGAGCCAACAGCTCTCTGGTCCTGCATTTGCATGGATTTTATGACTCCGATCAATGCAGACTTTTCTACCTTTTTCTGTTATTTTTTTGGCACCTTCTTAGAACAGACTTTTTCCTTAGAAAATAACTGCCTGTTCCATAGATGTTTTTGCACAGCCATCACTGCTGCACTGAAGTAGATATGAAATTATTCATAAGTTCAGTGAAAAGCTACTTTAAAATCAGTTGTGGTTCACAGATGCTGTAAACATCTATTTTGATCAGTTAAAAAACATGGCTGCTTTTACTAAAAGCAGTGTCTGGGATGATTTTGTTTTGATTGTTCAGCACTGTTGGTGTTGAAAATAGGTGTGTCAGCATTTGAAAGATGGTCCTCAGGCACTCAGATTTCTTTAATAGCAAGCAAAATTCTCATTAACAGGCAATTTAAAAAAGCAATAATATTCATTTTTTTGGCTATTAAGCATATAGAGTGTTTATATTTCCAGCAAAGAATGAATTAATGGAAAATAAATTTCTGTCGTGCACTAGTGCCGCAGCATTGCAACATAATGTATGCGAGGCTGATTACAAGTCAGCCTTTCAACAGGCTTATACATGATCAAAGCTTTTTGAGTGAGAATTATGTAACTTAAATGATTGAAAACAATTCTAATGTTTGTCTTCTCTGTTTCAAATAAAAGCTTTTTTCTTGTTAAACTAAAAAAGCCTACACCTGTGGGTCACTATATCTCCCTAATTACAGGCAGATGTGTTCAGTGTAACATCCCTTCAGCACAGACAGCTCAGGTCTTTTGCCTCAGGTGCACATTGCTAGTAGAATTGACTGTATCAGCCTGAAAATATCTGCCTGTTTTGATGGCTAAATAACAGGTCATGGCAAGGCAAAGTGCTGCTCTTTGGAGGAATGTCCCAGCAGGTAGGAAAGTGTGTCCAGCAAGGAGGGATGAACTCATTCACAGGGACCTGACTTTCCATCCTCACCTTCTGCAAACCCTGACTTCTCTGAGAGTGATAATTCACCCTGGAAGGCCCAGTGCCTGAAGCAGTTATCCATCACTATAAGCATATCTCAAACCATCAAACACCTCCCACAGGGCTCTTTCAGATGTTAGGTTAGTGATTTCAAGTCAGTGAATTGTCTTCTGAATTTTTATGTGCATGGACATAATGCTAAAGTCTAACAAAATTCTGTGCTTTTGAAAAAAGCTATTAATGAGATAATGAGATAATATGGAAGATCTGATTTATTAATTATTTATCATTATCCAGAAAAGACACATGTAATCAAGCACAGATGTATGGTTTTGACATACAGCTCGTGAAAACAACCACACTCTGTTGCAGGACCTAGTGTAAATTTGCTATCAGTGTAGTAGTGGTACACAATGGGAGTTATTGTTCTGAACAAACCCAAATGGTTTCATGAGCCTCAGATTATGGTAATTTCTGTGACTACTTTCATAATCACATCGATTAATTTTTTCAACAAAAACCGTTTTCTGCCCATAAGGCAGAAATTGCAGTCTATTATCGCAGACTGAGATGTGCAGAGGTGCATTCAGTCAGTACAGGTGCTGTGACAAGCTCTCCCTGCCTAGCACCTGCCCTTGCAAGGGACCACCGCCGGGAGAAAGGTCACTGCCCCACTGCACCCCACCCGCAGAGCCTGACCACAGAGAATTAATGTGGTGTCAGTGTTCTGCCTTTCCTCAAGGTCACTGATCTCGCACATATGCTTTCACACAGTCAGCAGATGTGGCCAAGGAAAGACACAGAATTAAACTCTGCAGGAAGGCTGCCTGCAAGTGGTATTAATAGAAAAAATACATACAGGAGCAATTTAAGTAACTTCACTTCCTTGAGGAGACAATACTTGCGGTCAGGAAAAAATTCAAAAGGTAAATAAATGGTATGGTTAGAGACGTGAAAAAATAGTGTCTCCTTCTTTCTTTTCTTCCTCCTTCTTCCCTCCTGCCCCCACCAGTTTCATCCACTGTTTTGATGGAGGCAAGTACAAAGTATTCTGTCCACGATATCCATTGATTGATTTGTCTGCTTTTTTTTTCTTTAAATCAAATTTCCTCCTAAGAAAAATATGTTTTGTTAGTGTCCTGGGGTGACTGTATGGTCCAATATCCCCATCATCTGTTCTTTTGCCCGCAAAGGGGTCCTATGCCTTTAAAACTACATCCGGGAGCGAGGGAAGGAGAAGCCGAGAAAAGTGGCAGCGCACAGTTTGTTTTGAAGAAAAACCTCATTTCCGCCCCCAGAATTCCTCTCTTGCTGAACTGTGCAAGCTGCATGGGATCAGAGAGTTTTGTTTCTTCTTGTTTTTAAGTTTTTTTTTTTCTCTAGTTAGCTTAGAAAAGGGTTTCTTGGACTGTGCTGTTCAGCTCTGCCCGGCTCTGGACTGAAAGACCCAAGTAAATACAGGGGAGCCCACGCTGTGTGGCCCACCGGGGCCCGAGCTGCCCTGCGGCCTGCACGCCAGACCTGAGCAGAGAGACAGAGAGCTGGGACACACCCGCAAAGGACTCTGAGCCACGGAAGGACTCTTTTCTCTGATTTTGCCATCTCTTCAGAGCAAGAGAGGTTTATTGTTTCCTGTTATTCATTTTTCATGCTTGTGAATACTTTTCTTGTTAAATAAACAGTTTTTTCTACTTTTCTCTGAGGAGATTTACTCTCGAACCGAGAGTGGAGGAGGGACTGCTAGAATTTGGCCCTTTAGAGGAGACCTCCTTTGGAAGTTTCCTTCCAAATTTGTCCCAAACCAGGACAGTTAGTAGCTCCCAAGGCTTCCTAAGAAGAAATTTATGCCATACTCAAAATTAAAGAAGAAAAGGACTATTCTGTTTTAGCCTTGTTATCCATTATCTTATCTCAAAAATCTACCAGAGTGTTTTAGCTGCCTTTTAAACTTAGGGAGTAAGGAGGCAAAGTCTCCAATTTAACACTTCAAAGGAGTTGGTTTTTGTCAAACGACACACAATTTGCCCAGCACTTAACCCATGCATTTCCCTGTCTTCTAGAGCTCTTTCCTTGGAAATCATTATGGAAAGTGTTGAAGTAGCAACTTCTGACTTTGATATGTTGCAAAATATCTCCACAGCACATGGAAAGTCTGAGACACTTCCAGCTGCTTGGTATATATGTTAGAAACGGTAGACTTTTGTCATGTTCTCCTGTTTTTGCAGTGAGAATGCCCTCGAGGCAACTTAGAACATCTGCAGTGAACACATGAAACCCTTCCCTCTGCAGCCAGCTTGCCACTCAGTTTAATGGAGCCAAGATACCAGGCTGGTTGAGCCAGGCACACCTTGGACAGCCAACAGTGTGAAAATCAGCGAGTCAAACTTTCATTATGAGAAAAATGAGAGAATCAAACAGAGAAATTGATGCCACAATTAAACCCACCTCCTTCCCCCCATATAATTTTGTGTTGCAGTTGTTGCAGCAGCATTGCAGAATTTGTAGCTAATCAAGCCATAAACCCCAAGGTAACATTAATCAGCTTGCCAGCCCTTGCAATATACACTTACTTTTAAAGAACTGCATTTAAAATTGTCCTAATTTCTTTTTCTTAAAACCCCCAAGATCCTGATTATCCTGTTCAGCGAATGTCTGTATAAAACAAACTGTTTTGCTAGCTTGCCATTGAGCCACCCTTTTTCAGTTTCTTGTACAGTCACAATGAAGCTGTAGATGAGTGCTGATATCACTTCTTTTCTTTTTACTTCCCTTAAAAAATTTGTTGTTAGTGAACTGATAAAACTCTTGTTTGGTTCATTTCTACTTAAAATTAGTAACAGCTCTAGGTTAATGATAGTTTAAAAATTACTAATGTTGAACAGCATCCCAATTCTGTACTTTAATTTACCAGTTCTGTTTTTCTCTCAGTTCTGGCTCCACAGTTTGAAGGAAGATCTGTAAGAAGTCCAGTCAGACCAGTGTAGTTTTGTTGTGCTAATGACCTTCCTCTGAAGCAAACAACAGAAAAATATAGTCTAAGTTATGATTATGATTGAACCACCGTGGGAATTTGGTACTGCTGCTGCTAATAGCAAATCACACTGGAACTGGTCAATGACCTTAATTTCATTAGAAACTGCTTTTGGTTTTATGCAAATTAGGAAAAAAACCCCCAAACCCAAACCCTCACAATCCATAAACTAACCACACATTTGTTTTTTAGGTTTTTATCCTTTACTATATGAACAGGATGGATAGATACTGAATTTAGAAGGAAAAGGATTTTTTAAAGGGGTATAATCTCCTAGCAGCTCTGTCGTGCATGCAGGATGCCCATGGACTCTGGAGAAACATCTTTGTTTTAACTTAGGCCACTTTCTCCTCTAAACAAAACATTATCTTCCATCACTCAATACAGAGTACTGATATCCTGCCTCCTGTTTTCCAGGCTCTCCTTTGATTATTTGCTTGGATGTCCTTGTGCTACAGTACCTTTTACTTCTCCTCTGGTCAGACTGGTCAGCAGTGTTCTTGGGCAGAAAAATAAGGAGGAGGGAAAACACTTGGTACTTTCTTCGGCATAAAACATTCACTAGCAAGGAAATTTGAAGAGGATTGAGCAGTGTTTTCCAGCATTTCCTTCTAGTGTCTGCTAGAGCTGCTCTTCAGTGTTTCTTTCCATCCATAAGCCACTCTTCACTCTTCAGCATACCCTGATTTTTATATGGGTTCATATTTCCCAGAACTTATCAGAAGGCTGATGGCAAGAAAGGATGTTGCAAAAGTCACACTGCAAGCACTGTACCAAATGGAAAAAAGCAGCACTGGAGACCTGTTCCCTTATGGATGTCTCACTTGAGACTTGGTCACAATTATTTTAGGAGGGAAAACACCACACACTAAATATATTTAATTATTTGGATCTTTTCCTGCTTTGGACAGATTGTGGCAATCTTACATAAACACTGGCACCAAGTATTAGGGCAGTCTGATTTTTGACCCAGATCTGATTATTTTGCAGCACACACAACTGTGCTTCCAGTGGAAGATTCCCCATGTCAAGTTTCTAAACAGGGTAAATAAAGCCATCTGTTGTGGAAGCAGGATTTTTAAATTATATGCCCTGTTAACCACAGTTTTGCACACTGAGCTACTCATGCCTAAAGAGACAACCTTGTGCCTTTATAAAAAGAGTTCTGCTCTCCTGAGTTACACATTTCTGGGCCAGATATCAGATGTCTAAATTAACCTTTATTCTTCTTACATTTATTTCTATCAGACGGATTTCAGTCTTCTCCCTTTCCATTGACCCCTTGTGTTTCTTTCTGCTTCCTACTTTCTCTTGAGCTCTATTACAAATATAATTACAATAAATGTTTTACAAAAATAGGTAATGAAACTAACATTTTAAAATATAAATATGTTATACATGTTATATCTGGTAAAGTAAGTAAAATATCTCTTACGAAAAAGATCTTTTCAGCCTCTAGTCCAATGCGAACATAATCTCTGCAGAGATGAGCGAGGAGCACTTAAATGTGAGTAAGGGGGGATTTCCATGGTAAGAATACACATCGTTTCCCCCAGACCTTTCAGTAAGTCTTTAAGAGAAACATTTTTCCTCATACATAAGTGCATTTGAAGACTCCACTTGTTTAGCGAAATTGTTGTTGAATCAGCAAGAGGTTAGATTGCTATTTCTAGGACTATTCCGCTCTCTGCATTCCCCTCAGTCACAAAAAGAAGCAGTTCTGGTTAGAAAAGAGAGGAGTGAACAGAAATTTCTGCTGCGAATTAGCACATGGAAGGAACACTGTGTGCTGTTTCACTTAATCACTTCGGGGGTCCATATGGGTTACTTTACTAGGGCTTAATATTTGTCCTCTTTTTATTCTTATTATAACGGATACACCAGGCTAGACACTGGTGTCTCCTTAAGGAAATTGGGGCACCATCTGGATTCATGCCAGCTAACATTCTGTTCAGTTGGCTCTAAGCCTTAGAAAAGTTCAAATATATATATAGTTCAAGTTTTAAATCCTTCTGCATGGTTTATTACATATTTATTTATTTCTATGGTGGTGTCTTGCCCTGTTAGTCTACTGCAAGTCTTTAGGGTCATTGGTGATTTTGGGATTATGAACTCTGCCAGTCATGTGATTTGCAAACATGAAGTTAAATCCACGGAGCAGTAGCATGAGTAACACTTACATAAAAATATGCATACATTTAAATAACATATGTAATTTGCTGATGTAGAAGGCAGTGCTGGATCTCACATTTCAAATTCTAATTTTCAGCAGTTTGCTATGACTGAAGCATTTGCTTCGATGACTTTAAAATATCAAGTATCTATAGAGACAAACAAGACATATAGATCATCTTGTCTATGTTTTAGTAAAGCACAAGCTTCCACGTTTACCCTGATACCTCTGCCTTAGAAATATCAAACACCCTAACTGAGGTTGGACAGCCTAATTTGTGGGTTTTTTTTAATAGTTACTATTGTCCTAACACACCTCTCCCAGCATTGTTTTGAAGATAAAACTTTGAATACTCCACAGTTAACGTGAGCTTGTTTGACTGGTCAATTACCCTTGTTAAAAATTTATGCTTGCTATCTACGGTTACTTTATTTAAACCTTCATTTTATGTCATATCTATTAATGAAAATACAATTTTATGTGGAAAATTAGAAACTGGAAAAGCTGCAAGAAATAATGAAAAAATGGTCTGGAAGAGACCTGAGGTGAGATTTAGAAATTTCTGAATCTCAGAAATGGCAAGAACCAAGCCATCACTTTTCCTCTGAACCAAGTAAATTAAAACATTTATATTTTTAAAATTTTTTTACCAGGTGAATTAAAAAAGCACAAATTAGTATCTTTAGAGTAGATTGGTTTATATTGTAGGTACCGTCACGGACTTCTATTTTAACTTGAAAATCATTTCAGGATTAAATACACAGTATTTTTTACAGTTTAATCTTTCAAATTAATAATTTCAGAGAGGGCAGATTAAAAAAAAACCAGTATCTTGATGAAAAGTACAACCAAATGTTCTGATTTGATTAGCTATAAAGAAGTGGTTAAAATGCAAACAGAAAAATGGCTAATTTATTTGCCACGTTAATATATTATTCTTTCCCATATTCTTTCTGTCTGTAACTTTGCTTTCATTTTTAGCTAAAGGCTTAATCCTGCTACTTTTAAAATAGTAAGTTATCCCCAAGATCAAATGAGATCCTGAGGGAAGTATTTAAAAAGAAGAGAAACGAGGATATTTATCCTTCTTGCCATTTGGCACTTAACTCAAATATCTAAGTTAGAAGAATGTTTCCCCTCAGTTTATCATATGACTGATAGAGAGAGGACATTGCAGTAGACAGTCCACAATGCTAAACTAAGTTCTTGCTATGAAGAGTCTTTTGAAGGTCCTACATCTTTTCCTCCAGACAGCATAAATAATGTATAGATGTAAAGAATTTAAACTTAGGTGATAATAGCAGCTCTGAAGAATATTGACAGGCTTCTGAACAAATAAACATCAGCTGATAGCAAACAGAACAGCTATGGACATTTAGTTCAGCACTGCTAAGTATTTATTATGCTATGTCTTGACAAATAAATTAGTCCTAAGTGGATAAGATTGAACCCAACCATTTCTAGGCACTTAATACTATTATAAAAAAAAATCCACTGAAAATCTAGATAGCGAACATTTGATAATTGATTACCATGGTCTTAATTTTGTCTTTTTTTCCTTCACATAATTTTTGCACCAGGTTATATTAATAAATAATTTACCATAGGGCATGAGGGACTGAAGTCATCTCAAAAAAAAAGTCTCATTTCCATAGAGCTGAGATGCTCTAGATTTAGTTACATTTTATATTTGTTTTTCCTTTTTGCCTCCTCTCTGTTTCTACATCACCACTAGGTTTAGACTATTTTTGAGCTTTTTGAGGAAATATGAACTCTCGTCCTCTGGGTTGTTTTCAGGTGGCATGGTTTACTGTAGACCAGGAAACCATCCAACGACCATCCAGAGTGCAGAATTCCCTTCCTTCTTTCAATAAAATGTACAGCAAAAGGGGCCAACTTTTCCATAGAGTGTCAGAATGGCAGCTAGCAGTTCTATACTGGCTGTTAAATGGAAGGATTTTGTTTGCAGGTACAGTCCTTAGAACTTACACCTTGTAAGTGTGTGTATATATACACATATATAAAATTTAAAGTATATATGAAGTATATATATTATATATATTTAAAGTATTTACTTTTACTCCCCTTTTTCCAGTTTTCTCCTTTTTTTCTTGTGACAGGTTGCAGCTCTCTTCTGAACTTCTGCTTTGTGGCAAATACACTACAAAACCAAAGCAGTGACTCAGAAGATGAAATGAATACATGATTTATTAAGCTTTACAAGGATGGACTCACAGGAAACCAGATTTACTCCCCCTTGAACTAGTTTTCTAAATTCTAGGAATACTGTTATGATGCAAAATAGAATAGTTGGAACTTACTAGGTTTAAGTGCTTATTTTTCCCTACAGGACAGTAATCAACTTTTTGGTGTTTCTTTATACACTTCTGAGCACAGCGGTCAAGATCTAAAGCTCCTATGTGAACCTGCATGCAAATAACAGTTTCCAGGTGAATGTTAAACAGTTTTTAGCACTGATTATATTCTAGTCCTTGGAAATTGTGTAAAACAGCACACTGGCCTACGTAGACATTTGCTAGAGAGAGGACAGCTGTAAGAGGGTTTTAACCTCTCTCTTCTTCTCCTGTTTTCTTGTCACAGTGATGAGAACTTCCACCACCTTTGGAAAGCTCTGTCACTTCTCTCTTATTTCCAGCCAGTTACTCCTGCTAACAGGAATAGGAATAAAACTGGTACACAACAGAGCTGGCAGGTGAATGGGTGCATCTCCCTGCTAGGATCCACTCCCACCATCTTGGGCATCAAGAATGACATTCTTCACTTTCATGTGGCGTCTTCATCCTTCTCCTGCAAGGCTGTGCCCATTTTGAATGAAAAATTTGATCTAATGCATTTTTCATCATCAGTAGCAGTTTTTTTATGGCAGCAGCGAATCCTTTCCGAGGACATCTGCAGTAAAATACAGCAGAGAGAGAGAGAGAGAGAGGAAACAATTGAGCAGCTCAATTACTATTTCTGCTTAGTGTAGATACGGAAAAATATTGGAAAAATTGGTGGAAGTTTTAATGAAATCCATGTCCCATTAAACTTTTGACCAGACTCTCATGTGCCAAGCTGCTGGACATTCACATCAGCAAATTAATCATCCCAGGAAACATTTACTTCAGATTTGTGGAGATGTGTGATTTTTAGTTTAACTATAGGCCTTTTTCTTTGAATTTCCTACCATTTTAGAAACTGCACAAGAACAAGCCTTGTCTATCACTTCACAAACTGTGTCAACTTACTTTAAGGCTTCCTGTCTCTCACCCTTCAGGCAAGACATAGTTTTGCATAATTTACATATTTTTATAATTCAGAAACTTTCTGGATGATTTTCCATCGTGACTTCAGCTCTTTTGTCGTAAAGGTAACTTTTTACTATGTGACAGAAACAAAAGCAAGATCTCATCGCAATAAATAGTTACCATGAACTCATCTTAGAAAATGCATTCCAGGAAACCAGTAACTGTGAAAAATAAAAAAATACTGATGGCATTAAGAGTGAGAATACAGACAGGGCAGGGATGAAGAATTAGAAACAAAATGTTCTACTATGCCCTATTTCTTATTAGAAATATTTCAGTTCCTGTTAGGTATATTTAAAGGACTCCAAGTTCAAACAGAAAAATTCTGAACTTAACATTAGCTATAAAGCCAATAATGTAGAATGTGTTGATTTAAAGAATAGCTGGTGACATAACTTCTGGTGTTCATTTGTCGTATCTTTATGTGATATTACTTTACATGATTTTAAATGTAATGCTTATTAAAAATGCAAGTATGTCATATATGAAACAAATACATATGTTCCTGTTCCATGTGAAAATGCTAACTTTGATTTGTAGTTACATGTAATAGATCAATATGTACATTGTTCCTGTCCTCCCACTAGATGGATCTGATCCGTTCTGTTCTTTCTCCCATATGTATTCACATCTGCCACAGTGGGAGGTAACCAGTTTAGCAATGGAGAACAGAACCTTGGACTAAATTCTGATCTCATTTACATCACTCAGTTACCAGCCCTCCACACAGGAAATCCGTTATAATTGCTGTTTGTACCGTGCCCTCGGCCTTCCCAATTAGGATTTATTTTATTTGGATAACTCACACTACAATATAGGTTCTGTGTATAAGTACAGAGACAGAGGTCAAATCTGTAGTATTATGAGATGCATGGAAATAATTGAAATATTGTTATTTTTAAAGTATTGCCTTGTGTGTCTCCTGTTGAATATAAACAACCTCATCTTCAAAGTTTCCTTTGAAATCATAACCTTTTCTGCTTTAATCCCCTTTTGACATGTAACTTCTCCTGTACTGATCAATATGAAGGATACAGCTTTGCCACTGTAGCTAAGTGCATTATAAATACCATCAATGTTAACCTCATTCTCATTTTTTGCTTTCAGTGAGGAGAGGTCTTCACTGAACTATCCATGACAGTTTTGTCCAATTTCAGAGTTACTACAGTTAATTGAGAATCCTTTTAAATCTTGAGGACCCTGAAAATGGTAGGCAATAGACTATACAGACTGGAGAGGTATTGACTTCTTTGATCCCCATTGGATAGTTTTAACAGTGTGGCCCTGTTTCACCCTTAAATTGGAACAGAGTAGTCATATAGAAGGAAAAATTCCTTCAACAGAAAATGCACAAAAGCATAAACAAATCATTATGTCTGTAGATCCTTTATTATTAAAATTCAGGGAAGGAAGGGGTACTCAGTGTGTCAGTCACCTTGTAGAGAACCTGGATTTTGACAGCAGTAGAATAGTGAAAGCCAGAAATAGAGAGCATACCAAAAAAGATTAATTCTCAGCGGAAAGACGATTTTCTCCCAAGAAAAACCTTTCTACTTGCTATGAAGTTAAAGAAGTGCACACAGCAAAAAAAGATACCTGATAGCAAGCACAACTTGGCTGCTCATAAAAGTGCTAACTAAGCACACACAGTATTTGCAGCTCAGAATTGTGCAACTTTCCATAAAAGTTTCATTCTGTGGGAAACTATATGTATTACAATTCATAGAAATGCTTACTCACTGCAAAAATACTCAATGTCCAAATTAGATGTCCTTCACGAGGCAGTAAAATATTACAAATTCAGTATTTTTTACATGCCCACTTTCAAATTGACTTTACAGTACACTTGCATTAATTACCAAAATTGCCAGACCTCTACCATTAAAAATAAGTAGTATGCAAATAGTGAGGGTTTTTTTAAAGTGCCTGTGCTCAGTCACAACTGGTTACTGAAGGACATATTTTTGTTGACCTTTCTTCCCTTGTAGAAGTTGTATCTTTCTGTGGATGTCAGAGAACTATTTTCCATATCTAACACGTGGAGCTGGGGAGAACTGGGGCCTGTGGTGAATCCTGGAGGCTTTGTAAGGCTCCTGGTGCCCTCAGGAAGCACATTGTTTCTTTGAAGGACAAGAAAGGCAGAGGGGAAGGGGTGACTTTCCTTCATATCACCCCAATCCAGAACCATTTCTGAAGCCCTAACACCAGGCATGCTTTCCAAGGCTGCTAAGCATTTAGGCGAGCCCCAGTTGCACATCCAACGTCATGGGGACACCCCAAACTGAGGCTGAAGTCGATAAAGTCCTTCTGGCCCTTCCAGAAGTTTCTCCCAACACATGCCTTGGCCTGACTGCATCCAATTAATAATGATAATCTTCGGGTGTGGCTGCAGCACCACAGCTGCCCCCAGTTAACTCTGCTAATATAACTGCTGCTGCAAATAAGGGTGGGCTCCATTCTGCACACTTGGGGCTGGTCTCAGCCTGAGTCTGTGCTGGCTGATCCAGGAGCGGGTATGGGGAATGCAGAAGCATCCCTTTCCTCCCTGTGGGAAGACCAGCAGCTCACCTTCAATGAACGTGAATGTTGCTGTTGTTCTTTATTTGTGATGGTGCCCTCTTGTCACCAAAAATGTCAGAATAAATCAAACTAACATTAATATTAGAAGGGAAGCATTACTTTATTCACAGCACATAGTGTGTGTGTGTGGTTGCTCCCCAAATGTGCACACTCATTTTGAAAACTTCTCAATATTTATATGTTTTTAGCAAACAAAGAACTTACTGTTCATTGGTTATAAATTACAGAATTCTGTTCATTAATTAGTATTCCATCTTTTATTGATTTCTCCATTGTCATGCTAACTAGCCCACATTTGCAGTCTTTTTTATTATCTTTTTCTCAGAGAGTGTTTCAGTGTAATTGCTGAATTTTCTTTATTAGTTTCGTCTTTATCTCTGGTTTCTGCAAAATGTCCTTGTCCTCCGTGAATTCTGCATTTTTTGTTTCCAGTTCTCGGCAATACATCTCTCCCCCAGGTTTTGTGCTTTGCCAAATTTTTCCAAACCGTGTTCTAGCAACACAGGCTTGTGGAAAAACCTTTGCTACGTGCTGGCCATAGTGGAAAAATCACACTACTTACGATGAATTAACAAAGTTAATTAGTAGAGGTAATTAAAAAGAATTAATTAGATAAGTTAAGCATTAGCTGCCGCGGCCTACCGAGGTTGCTGGGCGGATCTGGGTTGGTAGGCAACCGGCGGGCCCGGCCGAGCTGCGCCTGGGCCGGGTATTACTTAAAAAACAAAACAAAAAAACCCAAACCCAACAAAAACACCAGAAAAACCATCAATCCACGGGTCTGATGAGTGCCCCGAGAGCCACTGTACTGCCCGTGGTGGCCGTGCGCACCCGCCTGAGGGCTCGGGGCAGTGCGGGTTGCTTTCAAGGCATGCCTTTGAAGTATTTACACGATAACGCTTCAAAATATTTGGCTTTTTAAAAGTTGCAGGCTTTGGCTGCTGGATAGAAAGCTTCGGGCTTGAGACTTTGATGGAATAGTTGCATAGAAACAAATGACGATTTAATTATACCTCCTCACAGAGGACTTCAGGAGAACACTTAGGGGTTGTTTGCCCCTCTAAGGCTCCACTCCTCGCTTGAAGAAAAGGCTTTCCTGGTGACCGTGTTCTCTGGGTACCTGAGCATTTTATTTCTCTGCCAATGACTAAGAAAAGTTAGAGCTGGCACTTTTCTTTTCCCTGCAGGAGATTGCAGTGGAATGACAGAACTGTGCCTACAAAACAGTGTTCTTGTTTACTTATATTGTGACATTAGGAGTAATTATAAGTGAGGCTCTCCCTGCAGTGCTGGTTTGGGTGTTCCTGGGGAGATGGTGGGGCTTGGTGTGGCAGTGCATTCCCAAGGGATGGCACAGTGCTCTGGTGGGGCTGATCACCTGTATTTCTTCTGAATCGCTCACACAAACCCTTCTATGACTGGTAGGGGGCTGACTCAGAGGGTGGTGTCAAGAGTGAAAGGAATAAACTTGATTCACAAGAGGAAAAATAAAGCAAGATATTTAATGCATAGAAATATCTCAAAGGCAAGTGTCAAGAGGATGGTGCCAGGCTCTTTTCAGCAGCGCCCAGTGACAGGACAAGGACCAATGGCCATAAACTAAACTATGAGAAGTTGCACCTCAGCATGAGGAAGAGCTTCTTGACATTGAATGTGGCAGAGCACTGGAACAGTGTGCCCAGGGAGGGTGTGGAGTCTCCCTCTCTGGAGACATTCCAAACCACCTGTGCCACTTGCTCCAGGTGACCCTGCCTTGGCAGGAGGATTGGACCGGGTTATCTCAAGAGGTCCCTCTCAACACTAATGATGTTGTGATTCTGTGAAGTGATTCAGTGGCAATCACTCGCCACCTGCTGTGTGCAGGCTGAAGCACACAGGTTTCTGAGCAAAATATGGCAAACCCTCCAACACCCCCTTGTTTTCTCTCTTACTGCTGAACATGATATGGAATATCTAACTAGTGTCACCTGCCTGGCTGTGTCCCCTCCCAGCCTACTGCACACCCTCATCCAGTCTGATCACTGGTGAGGCAGAGTGACAAAGAAAAGGCATCAGTGCTGCTCAGCAAAAGTGACAACATAACTGTGTTACCAGAACTGTTTTGGTCAAAAATCTAACCTACAGCACTGTATGGGCTGCTGTGAAGGAAGCTAACTCTGCTCTAGGCAGGCCCAGCTCTTCGGGTTCTGGAAATCTCCACAGGTGGTGGATCCTTTCTGAGCAGGTCTATGCACTTTGCTAGGGTCTATCTACCCCCACTGTGAAATTCCAGGTTTTTTTTTTAGTATGCAATGGGAGTTTCCATTGCTGCAGGCAGTGTTTGTTGCTTGTCCTTTCACTGATTGTCTTGGAGAGGAGTAGGATCCATGTCTTCTCCACGGCCATGCTTTAGGCTGCTGAGAGCAGTAGCAACACCCACATCTTACAAGCTTCCTGTTCTCCAGGGTGAATAAACTTGTTTCTTCAGTCTCTTTCTACACTTCATGAACTAAAGCCTCTGCTTCATTGGAAAGGTAAAGGTGCACTCTTATTTTTGCCTCCCCTGAGGGCTAATTGTTGGTGCTTTTTGTGCGTGGAACTCAAAACTAGGCGGAGTATTCCAGGCATGGCCTCACAGCTGCCAAGTAGTGGGGAGTCACTCAGCTTTGACCTTGCTGTGACCTTGCTGATCCACATGCTGCTGACCCACGTTAAAATCCTTGCCCAGATAAGACCCCTCAGAAGCTTTTTTTGCAAAGCCTGCTACACAGTCATCTCCAGCCTGGGCAGTTTCCAGGGGATCATCTGTCCACACTGCAAGACTCTGCAGTTGTCTGCTCATTTTAACAAGTTCTGCCTTTTTGCTTCTTTAAAGCGATAAAGTAGAGCAGTAGTGCAGAACAAGAGTCTCCAATCCTGATATTGGATGTTAGAACTTCCTTGCTCTCCTGTAACAGATGCAGACAGAATATCTGAGTTAGCTTTAAAGTTTTGTGCCCCTTAAAAACAGGGGGGACATGTCCCTTTCTCAAGCGTCTTTCAGATTACTTTGCACACTGCAATGAGCTACAATGCAAAGTCTGAAATATCTGGTTGTATCAATTTGGGATAATGTGCTGGTTGCTATTATCTGCTGTGGTGAGTGGAACAGAAGGTACATCAGCCTGGCACAGATAATGATTCCCTCATATCACTTTTTCGGAGGTACTTGCACTATCCAGACTAGTTTCAAAAGACTGTAAAATCTTACAGTTTGCAGGTTTGCATTCTGAATTTTTATCTATTTCCAGCATCTGCCAGCTATATTGAAGTGATACTATATTATGTGTGGGGAAATAGAAAGCTATCATCTCAAAAGAGACCATAATGTTGCACCTTATTAAAAAATACAAGTGGATTTTCTGCCAGCGACCATGACTTATGATAATGACTGTTATCAATATGCAATTACTTCTGTTACCCTGGAACATATTGACATACATTTATTTAAAGATAATGTAACACATTTGTATTCATTGAGGTAATCATTGGCTATGATTAAATGTGAATGCCTATCTTATACCAAACAGTAAAATGAAAAAAAATTGTCATTGGACCTTCTGCAATACTTAAAATAGGTTGTAATAAATTCTGAAAATTGCATTTGAGCTTCTTTGAAACACAGTGACAAACAACCATAAAGGAGCAAGAGCGTAACTTGGGTGATTGCCAATTTAACCATTCATTCTTTCTAATGATATAGGGTAAACCTGACAATAAGACAAAGACCTTCAAATAAAACTGTAATCCCGTGTTTGTGGAACGGACTACAGAGTTTGTGATAGTGTGGAACAGAAGTCCATTTAAATCGTGACTCTTAGTGGAGGCAGGAATCTGTTTGACTGGGTTGTTTAGATCAGTTTTGAAGATGCAGAGGTTACATGTGGCAACAGGCAGGCATTTAAATGTGCTGTTTATGTTTTGAATCATCATTTTATCCCCCAAATGCTTCAGAGTTTTCAGGTTTTAACGAAAATGCATCTATCTTTAGTGCATTTGCTTCATAAGAGTAGTTCTCTGGTGACAGGTCGTTATGATAATAAACACTTTGAGATCCACTTCTTCAAGGACACCAACCAGAGCAGTTTCAATATTCTGAGTTTTCAAATACTTCTGTTGGTGATGATGGAGAGAGTGAAGCTCAGCATGTTTGGTTGTCCAGTTATATGGTATAAAATGCTGCACCCATTTCTACAACGAACTACTTCTTTATCTGCTGCTTGTCTAAAATATCTTGGATTTAATAAACTTCAAAAAACAAACCCCAAACCAACAGCACAAAATACCCCTGAAACCGCACAAAAAACCTCCGGTCCAAAACTATCTATGGTGTTGGTTTCTACTTTGAAAATTAGGGATATCCCAGTCAACTGTTGGATGGTTCATGGAATCATAGAATGGTTTGGGTTGGAAAGGACCTTAATGCTTATCTAGATCAGTTTGAATCCCCCTGCCATGGGCAGGGACACCTTCCACTAGACTAGGTTACTCCCAAGCCCCATCCAACCTGGCCTGGAACACTTCAGGGATCAGGCAGCCACAGCTTCTCTGTTCCCGTGGCAGTGTCTCACCACTCTCATTGTGTATGTTAACAAAAAAGTAAACAAAAAAGCCTTACTTAAAACCAGTTAATTGAATATAATTGAGTCTGAAACTATTTCCCTTTGTCCTGACACTACAGACCCTGGTAAAATGCCTCTCAACATTTTTCTTATAAGCCTGCCTTCCCCTCCACCTCTTTTATTGAAAGGCTGCAGTAAGGTTTCTCAGGTGTCATCTCTTCTCCAGACTGAACATTCCCCAAAACAGTCTTATCTTATATGAGAGGTGTTCCAGTGCTCTAATAGTTTTCTCTGTCCTCCACAGCTGCTCTCAAAGGTCTGTCTTGTATGGGGACCCCAGAACTGGATGCAGTACTCAAGGAGGGTCTTCTTAGAGTGCAGTAGAGCAGAATCATCTCCTTGACCTCCTAGCCACTCTTTCTATGCAGCCCAGGTCAAGATTTGCTTTCTGGACTGCAAGTGTGTATTGCTGCCCCATTCCAGTGTTTTTTTTTTTTTTGTCCACCAGTATCCCCAAGTCCTGCTCAGCAGGGCTGCTCTTGATCTGTACATCTCCCAGTCTGTATCAATAGTGGGGATGGCTCTGAGCCGAAAGTGATCAAGTGCAGTTTTCTTTCCAAATAACAAAGCTGCTTTTTTGCCAGGAGGTGCTACGCGTGTAGATGCATTACAAGAATTTCTTTATTAAAAGTATCTATATAATACAGGTGTATACATTTTGAATCATGCTTTGTGAAAGGACTGGCTGTCTTAATAGCAATTTATAGCTCAGTATGATTAGAGGAGACTGCCTTCATTCCTTGGCTGATTCTGGCAGTAGCTGCAAAACAACCCAATGATTTCAAAAGCCTTTCCCCAGAATGTTAGTCTCCAAAGCAAAGAAAAATGAAGTCACGTTTCTCAGAAACGCACCTTTTATAACCTGAGCTTGCTGGAAGGCTGCAAAGAATTCTCATGGGTACAGTAACTCGAAAATTTATAACTCAAACTAAGCTTTTTCACTAAACTACCTGTTGCTTTGAGTAGGGCCTCACTGTTGTATTCCCAATTCTGTAAGTTGTTTCTGTTCCAGTTTATCTAAATCTGTTTACTTCTAGTCTCCTATTGCAGTTCGTGTAGTTGTGGTAAGCCCTCCTCAGTTAGGGGGAAGCTGGTAACCAGAGTCTCAAGCATAGAAACATAAACTCTTCCATTTGATTTGGATCTAATAGTTTGTTCATCTACTGCTGCAGGAACACCTGTTCCTCTTATGAATAATTCCTTTCCAATTTGCAGAGCTTTATCTATGCTAAGACCTCCTGCTGAAGCTCACAAATGCTTATGAAGCTGTTTTAGCCATCATATTTTTTAATGTACTTCTGCATAAGTTGAGATGTGCTTTGTTCTGTGACCTGACACTTACATGAAGTGAACTTGCTCTTTGTTGGGAAAAGCTGATGCAGAGGTTTTAGTCCTCCAGAGAAGCCTTCACAGTTCCTTAATATCATCAGCCTTGTGGTGCCCCACCACACTGCTCCCAGCCTAACCTACATCTCTGCATGATACAAACCTATGGTATTTTCAGCAGACAGTAGTTAGGAGTTAGGGAATACTGTTGTCTCATTTGCTGCCTAGACCCTTTACTTCATTTAAAAAAAAAAAAAAAATTCTGTTACCTAAGAGAAATTTTCTGGGCATAAGAATAGATGTAGTAAATTGTTAAAAGGAGGTTGTACCAGAAATTTTCAGAGCTTCTGATTCCCAGCCCTCCAGAAAGATGAAATTCTACAAGATTTTCACATGTTGCTTTGGCCACCACAGTCTCAAGGTGCCTGCTCTGGACCTTTCCAGGATTTTCACCAGGCAGCCATCTGGGAGGCCAGCACAGCAGCGTGCAAGAATTCAGGGGTTTCTAGGCTGACCTTACTCAAACATCAAAGCCAAGGTCAGCAGTTGATCTTAAGACTTATCTGTAGCTCTGACTTTGGTGTTAGCCCTGAGCTGACTTCATGCAGCTTCTTCTGAACCTTATTCAGACTGTATCATCTTGTGTTGTCTTCTCTAGAGTCTTTCACCCTGGTCTAATCCGTCTGTGTGCCGGGCAGTGCCACTAAAGTGGCCTCATGTAAAGCTGGTTAATCCCTGAGGTGGGTGCAGCAGCAGGTGCTGGTTCCCCAGGAGTAAACTGCCCCAGCACACTTCCAGGCGGAAGCCTGAATCTGGATGATCCTGTGGTTGTCTCTTCAGAAACACTTGCTGTAATGCAACTCAAGGAGAAAGTGCAACAGGTTAAATTAATGCCTGTCTCATGTAATTTCATAATTATGAAATTAAATATTCTTGTAGGTGGTCCAAATCCTACTTGAGTGGATGGGTATTAAACATTTCTTCCATACTGTAGAAATGGCAGCTTTAAAAATAAACATAGTAACAGTGTCTCCTGCCAGAAACTTCTAGAAAAGACTCAAATACTGTAATTTATTTTAAAGTGGCCAGATCTCTACGTATAATTTTTCATCAATTACTGTTTAAAGCATTTTGGATTTTGAAAAATTGTAGTAGGTTTGACAAGCACTTAACTGACATCATGTTGATTAAATAGCATTTCCTCTGACAACTCCAATGAGACCTCCTACTCACAGTAGATGCATGAGCTAATTGAATTCTTTTTTTAAACTGCTTTTGAATTTCAAATTATGCAAGTGACACCAGACCCCTTCTCCCACACAGTCAAATATATACCTTTCTGATGGCTCCTTTTGGCATGCTGTGTAGGTAATATCAGTGCCTTTGGTAAATCATCAGGATGTTTCTACTGTGTTCTGAATCAGAAATATGGAACTAAAAGTTTGGTGTTGTTTTTGGGTTTTTTTTTGAAACTGAGTTCAAGCCTAGTGCCATCAATTTATAGTTTTGTGGGTGATAAATATGTGTTATAGCTAAATTTTACCAAGATAGAATATAATAGAATCATAGAATGATTGGGATTCAAAGAGACCTTAAAGATCACCCGTGGGCACGGACACCTTCCAATCGACCAGGTTGCTCCAAGCCCAATGTAACCTGCTATTGAACATGTCCAGGGTTGGGGCATTCACGACTTCTTTGGGCAACCTATGCCATGGCCTCACCATGAGCTGTGATTGATTTAGCAGTGATCTTTTGTCCCAATGTCAGTGAAATAAAATTATATTCATTATGATGTTGCTTGTAAGGGAGGAAATACGGCTCTACATACGGCTTCATTGACTGCATGCTTCATATAAGGGTGTTTCTATAAAACAATTAAAAAGTGTATCAAGGCATGATGGGAACAAGTCTTTAATTCATGTTAAAATAGGATAATTTTCATCCCTAAGTACACTACCTTTTATATGAAAGAAACCATATTAGTGGTGCGTCCCAGATTATTTGGCAGAAGATGCCTGGTTTTGTCTTCTGGATGTTGAGGACAGCAGTCAGGAATGCAAGGCCAATGGACGGACTCAGGCCAGCAACGTGTGTGTATAATGATTTCTGCTTTCTAATTGTATTTTCTGCTTCTGGGAATGCACCACCCCAAGCACTGTGTACTTTGGAGGCATCTTTCTTAGTCAAAAGCTCATTCAGTATCATTGCAGACACCTTCTGCAAGTCTCTAAATATCTGGTGTAGGATACAACAGTTATTTCTGGTGCCTGAATATCTTTGCCCCGTATGGATATAGCTCGCGTAGAACAAAATGTTTTACCATAGGGTACATTGACACAGGCTAATTCCATAAATGCAGTAGATGCCATAATTAATTATGTGATAACTCAGCTGAAAACACTAAATCATTATCTAACAGCCATTCTTGGTGTTTCTTTAGCTCCCACATCATCCTGTTTGGCTGGGTTTGGGTGCAGGTATCTGGTGTGGTGAGTGATGTCCAGGCTGAAATGGCTTCTAAGTATCTTCCAGGGTTAGTTTTGGAATAAAACAGTTAGTCTTGTCACATACATACAGTTCTGCATTTTGGAGGGAAGAGGGTGAAAAAAGGTTTTTGACTGTGTTTTCCTTTTCTATTATGAAGTTAAAATGTTACCATGTAATACTGGCAGTGTTGTGGAAATTGCTATTTTTGTGGTAGTACATTCCTTTTTATTTTCTTCAGTTCTGCTGATTATATAGTTCTCTCATTATGCTTTGAAAAATTTAAGTTTTGCCTCTTCGACATTCTTTATTGTGTATAACTAGAGACTCCCAGTTCATATTAATGCTATGATATTTTCTTCTCTGTACATATGGTTTCTTTTAAAAACTGAGATGAACTTCTGTAATTTGTGTTACCCCCTTCCCAATGTGTCTGTACCCCCCAGATCAGCAAAATAAAGCTTCAGTGTTATACTTGTTTTGCCTCGCCCTGGGAACTATCTTTCAGATTTTATATAGTATCATGCATGGACAAGATTTTTTCTGGTTAGAATATGTCTCATAATCTATTTTGACTTACTATTTTAAATTTTTCAATAGTTGTTATCTGCAATTTAGGTGTCTTTATGTGTTTTATACCTATGATATTAAAACTATTAAAAAAACATTACAAAGACAAGAAATTTGAGAGATTTGAGATAACGAAGGTGCATATCTTGGTTTATGATAATAACTGAGGGTTTTTTTACTTGTTTCTGTGGAGGGAAACATTTGTGGAAACAAGATGCATTTGTCATTTGGGTGTGCTATGTATGAATTAGTTCTTAAAATAAGAAAAACAAATAAACCTTAACCCCATCCCCCCATCCCAGACTTATGGGTCTTGGAGTAGAATATCTTTCCATAATGGCTTGACTTACTAGTACTTGCCTACAGAAGGATATTCTGAAAAATGTCTTGAAAATGGACTAAAATATCAGGAAAGCACGAATAAAAAATAAAATGAACTGAACTAAACTGCTTCACCCAGCCAAGGTGACATTGTGCATTAATTGCATTTTTCTTGATGTTGTACAATTTTTCGTAGGTGTTAGTCAGCTGTCAAGTATGTTATCTGGTGGACAAAATTAACTTTATTAACGTGGCTGTTTAATAACAAGCGTATGTTATGTAGTGTTATTTTTTGGTCCAGTAAATCAGGCGGACTTGTGTGCCCCCTTGTTCCAGGGGACATAACAAATGAATATATTGTGGATTCTGAAAGTGAGCACTGTCTTAATAATGTGAGGGCATAAGAAGTGCAGTGTTTGGTGTGGAATGTTTGCCACTTCTGGTTTTGGTAACATAGATTGTATTAATTGTTAATACAAATATTGAAAGCCAAATTTGCCCAAGTTGAGTATGTGATGGTAATTGCTGAGTGATATCTCTCTGCCCTTTTCTTGACCCACAATTCTTTAGTTCTATTTCGCTTCTCCTATTCAGTTAAGGAGTATAGTGGCTTTGGGCACCTAACGTCCAACCAGGATGTGTTCACCTCACTGTTCTAGCTGTGATGATTATGAATTGCTTTTTATCTCCATCCATGCTTATGAGTTTATTGCCTGAACATTAATTATTATCTAGGGAATAACTAATTGTTAGTAGAGAGCAGGGGGATTTTCCTTTTGGTTCAGGCATGACCCTGAATTGAGATTTTTTTTATACGTTCTCATGTAAAGCTATTTGACAAGTAACAGTAACTCAAAAAAACCAAAACAACAAAACTGTGAGTGTGTACCAGTTTCCTCCTCCACGAGGATCTGGCATAAACTACTTTACTAACCTTCAAAGAGATATGTAAATGCAACTGTGCCCTTCACTATTAACAGGAAAGTGAGAAGATTCACACGTTTAAATATGGTGTTTAGAGTCTGAATGAGTAATTCATAATAGCAGATAGTTTGCCATGTGTGAGGAGTTGAGTCATTGTCATCCCTTTCTCTTCACAGATTGTCTGTAATCTGGGTTCTGGGAGTGCGGTGAGGGATGAGTACCTACCAGTTCATGTTGGGAACGCATGTGTGCGCACTGGTTTGCATAAACTGGAACTGTTCCCCAGCTTTGATCTGTCATGTCCAGAGAAGCTATCCTTTTATAATAGGGCAAGAGGTGACCAAGCTGCGTTGCAAACAAAATAAACTCCACTGAGACTAAAGTGTTTATTAGGATCACTTGTGTCTGCTGTCATCAAGTTTGTGTCTCTTCCTCTTTCAAGGTGAAGCTCAAGAATCCTCTTCTAAAGGTCCAGCTAAATGTGTCAGTGCTGCACTTGACAAATTCACCACATAATGTGGTCCTAGCCTTGAGCTAAGCTTTGCAAAGGGCATGTAAAAATGTTGGAGTAACTCAGTGGTCTCTAATTAATGAGTTCTTCTAATGTTTATAAATTTGGATACTTTTCCTAAATAGTATTCTCCTCTTTAAAGTTCCTGATATGTCTGCTTTAATCTGCTAATATTCAGAAGACATGGATACATTTTTCCTTATGGTATTCTGAGCTCCAGTGAATATTGAACAATATTTTTTAGAACAGATCGCTGCTGCAAATAACTTTCTACTAAGTAACAATAGATGGAAAGTCTTCATGAGAGGTTAAATATTAATGGTTAATTTTGATGTGTTGATCTCTTCCTGGTTTTGTTTGTGTATTCCTAGCTTTTGTATACAAAAATTGTCTGACCTCTGAATTTCCTCCCTCCCTTACTTGAAAGTAAAATCTAAGCTAATCATTAAATGCTTGGAACAAGGTTGCTCTGGGCCAGTTGGTGTCTCCTTCTGAAGTCTGAAGGAGAGGATGGACCACCATGCTGCCTTTTCTTGTAGACAGAGGCAGTTGCAGAGTGTGTCCGATCTTTTTCCTCTGGTTTTTCTTTTTTTTTATCTCCAAGAAGTTGAAGAGATAGATTGGTTTGGTCATCTTCTCTAACAGTAAGTACATAAATTAAAAACCAAACTTGACCTGAGCATGTAAAGAACTTTCTCTGTATGATGAGATGGTTAAAAAAATCCCAAAGCCAAAACACAAAAACCAACCAACCAACCAACCACCACAACCAACAAACCAACTCAGACCTCTAGAAAATTTTACTAATGAACGTGTGAGGGATGTGTGACAGATGCAAGACCTTGGGCGCAACCTGGCTCCAAAAAATGCAAGTCAGAACAGATACGCGGTCTTCTCCTTCTTCTCTTACAATGCGCTGCTTAGCGTCCTGGAGGACACGGTAATTTCTGGTGGGTGATTAGTGGGTATTTCCTGCAGCTAACAAATTAGCAGAAGCCTCACTATCTCAATTCTTCATCAAGCAAAGAAAGGCCATAAAAGAGCAACGCTCCTCCTTGATGCAGGCTGGGATTCATGTATCTCCTCACTTCCAGCCCAAGCAATACAGATCTCCTAATCATGTGATGATCTCAGGGGTCTTTTCCAATCTAATTGATTCTGTGAAATATTTGTAGACATGAAGAGTCAGCTATTAAAGGTACTTCTAGGGGGAACAAATAAATATGATTTCCTGCATGAAAAGCCTGAAAAACTAAATCTGCAGGTTCAGGTCTGGAAAAAAAGTAATGTTTAAACTTGAGCATCTGAACATAAGTCATCTCTTCACTACTTAGAATCCAAATACACCTGTATTTTGTAGGACTAGGAGGAATTTTCTGAGTTCACTTGCTAGTAAATTTGGATACTTGCCTGTCAAGGAAATGGAGCGAAAGACTTCGCTGTTGCTCTGTTGTTACAGAGTATAACATTTTGCTGTGCTGAGCTGTCTTAAAATGTGCTGTTTCAAACCACTTCCATGAAACACAATCTTCCCTGTTCCTGGACAGCTCAGACTGCAGCTCTGTTCTGCATGTGGGCACCAGAGGGACACACCTTCCCTCACGAAGCGCTGGAGTTAAATGTGCCCGAATTCTATCTGATAATCTGTTGGTCATCTAACTGTGTACCAGGGAAAACAATTTGAGTGGCTCTAATGGGGCAGGTTAGAGGTATCCAAACAAAAAGCTTCACTGCAGACAGTGTGCTGTTTTCTGTTGACCTGAAAGAAAGCTTCCCATCAGTATGCTGAAACACTTAAATTCCTGCAGTTTCAAAAGGGTTATTTTTGAGGTATTTTGATATTTTCAGATTGACATTTCTAATTGTACTGTGTGAGAGCTTTCTTCAGAAGGGATATGCAGCATTTCATTTAGGATTTGTTGCAAAAGAATTTGGGAATATTTTTACAGGAGAGAATTATCAAAGGCCTAGAAAATTTTGAACAAGGCTTGAAAAGAATGCATGTAGCATGTGTAATTTTAAATAAGAAATAGACCTACTTCAAAACTTTTGTGTCTCATTTTTATTAAACTCCTTGAATGTGCTAATAACTATTATCCATGTATCTGGTATTTTCTTCTACCTCTAGGATTTTGGATTATACTTAAGCTTAAAAGGGTCTATGAAGATGGGTTTAAATTTTTAATTCAGTAGCCATGGGATGTTTGTCTTCTCATGCTTTATGTGGAAAGAAGAGACTTGTTGAATAAACTAATTTTAATAAGGCAATGAGGACTGACATTGTTCGTATAATTACTCTGCATTTTTACTGTATTTACATTGATGAAAGACTTGAGATATAATTGTAAAAGACAAGTTATTTAGAAGTTCCTTAAACTCTCAGTAAGAATGGGTAAAATAAGTGTTTGCAGTTTTTCAGCTTCCTTCTGGATAGATCCTTCTTTCCAATTCTTTTTCACTTTTAAATTTATTTCTTCTCCCTCTCTGTCCTTCCCTGCAACTCAAAACCTCATTAATTAACTTAAAAATATTCAAAGGATTCCTGTTGATTTTGAACAGATCAGAGTAGTCATTTTGTCCTTCTATGCAGCTTATTTCTAATCTGAGCATCCTTTCACCATGGTGGACCTTTTCGTTTCAAACTACTTTATTACTCCCATCACTGTTCAATGGAGTTCGGGCTTAAAAATCACTTACCTGTGAAGATTCCATGAAGGGGGAGATTTACAGCAAACGTGGAACCATCACCTGTCTTGACTTTTTTTGTGCAGCCACTATCTTATGTTTTCTTTGCTCACTGCCTCCTTTTTATCTCATAAGAAGCACTTGCTCTTTTGAACTGCCTGTCTTCATTTGGGCCCTTATGTCCTCGCTTATTACAGACATCTTTCTGCTTCGGAGTAGCCATTTCTCCCTCCATCTCCATTCTTTCTTTGTCACATGCCTGCTCTAGCGTGTATTTTATGATGTCTGCCCACTAGTCTTAATTACTGATACTCCCTCATCTTTGAGTGATGTCCTGCAGTATTTATTTTGTATGTGGCAATGGTGACACAGTATTGACTTGACAGCAGCAGAGTCCAGTAAAGATCATCATGCCTTGACTGCAGCGTGTTTGCAATGTACACGCTTGCACTGAAAAAGGATTTACTGTTTAACAGAGAATAATTTTAAGATAGTGGTGAATAAGAAGGAAAAGTATGAGGAGAGCTTTCAGTGCAGCTGGAGGACTGGTCAATGAAGTGAAGCAAGGAGGAGTTTCTCTAGACTACACTGAGTGAAATGCAGTCATATACATGTGTTGTGATGTGAATAGTGTCTGCAAATCCTTGGTGCATGGATGGACGGGAAAGCCTGGCCTGAAAGATAGCAGGAGTAATAACCAAGGCTTAACCAGATACTGGATGGGAGGGGAAGAAGTGGCAGTGACTTGCAAGTGATTGGTTTGAGTGACAGGGAGCAGAGAACTACCTTGCATGACTAGGAAAAAGAGTTAACTTGAGTGGGAAGGTCAGGATTTCCATTTTCACCTTGTCGAGCTGTAGCTGAAATATCAGCAGCCATAAGGAGATGCCAGAATAGAAAGCTCAGAGATGAATCATTCACTTGGAAACGATGGTTGCATTTGTATTTCCAGAGAAGACAAACCAGAGGCATCTTACTGAGGGAGATGAGAGTTAGAACACGTGGAAATTCCTGTAGCATTCCTGGAATCCCGATTCCTCCTTTGGAAGGGAAAACTGGTAGGCTGTCTGATATTAAATAAGGAGGATTAAACCCACAAATAATTGAGGGTATTATGATAATTTATCTGGTTTCTTTATAGAGTTCAATTCCTCAGATTACTTCTACTTTTCTGGTTTCTGCAAGCATGCTACCATGTTGAGATCTTTCTAAGAACTATTTTAAAATGTGCCCCATAAGCAAGTATCTATTCTCTTTCTAAAGCCTTGAGATAATTTCTGTTATGGTAGTGTTGCCATTACCCAGAAGTCAAACTGAATGTATTTATGGTGCTGTAATTTTCAGAGCCAATTGCTGTAATTCAGCTATTTAAATTTATCGCCTGTTTTTTCTCCTCTTCACTTGAAGACAAGCAGCCACATTTGTGCTCAAAAACTTGATATTGCAAGTTGGTATCTCAACACTGATGGAACAGGCATTGTACAAGGCAGTAGATAACGTGCAGATTGATGGTTTTTAATTCATATTGAAGCAGGATGTTAAATGGGAGGAGGGAATTTGTATTAAGTAAACAGCTACAAACTTTGTTATTTTGAAATACCTAGTTTCTTCAGCAGTGGCTTTCTGCTGCTTTGAAGTATGAACTAAGTGAAAGAATAATACAGGTGCTTCCTGGCCCTCTCACATGGAGAAACATTGGGTTCAGTCCTACAGGTAGCTTCTGATCTCTCGTCAGTCTGAAATAATTACTAGGGCCCACAGGTGTGCTTCTGTTCCTCGGCAAATTGCCTTCGCAAGATAAAACATTAAGCTTTCCACTTCCATTGTTGTGTCTTAGTTGACCATTTTGTTCTCAGTGGTGGTATTTGCATCCTCCTCCTGAGGTATCTGGTAGAGAAGGCTCTTAGGCAGAACGGATCTAGAGGCATCTTGCTCCTTGCAGATCATTGTCATGCTGTATACACACACCCTGATTTGTCATGGTTTCTTAACTATTCAGTGAAGTGTATCATGTATCTCAGCCACTCCTGCAAAGACTGTTTTGAAAGCTTCTGTATGCCAAGAAATGTGAATTTAATCTATAGATTTCAGATCTCTCAACAGGTCTTGTAGCTGGACTTCTCAGCTCCCAGGTCAAACCCTGGCAGAAGGGTGTGCATGCCAGGGTGTTCCATGATACTCAGGACATGAATAAAGAGGGTATTTTCAGTATTTTCTGATCTGCCTTTAGATTTGTTCTTTCACATGCAGATGGCTCACAGTTGGATCTTGCTGTGCTTAAAAATGGATATTGCAAAACCAGATTAAGGCTCAAAGAATAAAGTAGGAAACAAAGTTATTTCAACTTTTTTTGCTGTGTTAGCTTAAAATATTTGTACCGATGTTCTCACTGGGCTGAGGCTTTCTATGTTATAATTTTGGCAACAGGAATGTTTTTGAACTCTGGTTCACTCTGTGTATCTCTCAGCATTTGACAAGGTGATATTTTTAGGAAATTTGGTGTTTTCTTTATCCAGGCACGTGTGTGTATGATCACAGTCAGCACATGTGCATAGCATTGCCTGAGCCAGACTTCTTGTTCCACCCCTGTACTCGGTGCTTGTGTGGTTTGTCAGTGTGATAAGCTGGCACACTCGAAATTGCTTTCTACCTGCAATATAGGGCTGTACTGAGGATGGAAATTGTTTCTGGTGCGTACAACAACACTTCTTTCTCAGCTCTGTGAGCAGTATGTGATGTAGGACTGGAAATCCTTCTGAGCGGAGCAGTGCTGTGAGGTGAATAAAGGGCAATTTTCAATAAATTCCTGGTACATTGTTTCAGGCCATGGGCTGTATTGAATCATTCGTGCAGCAGTATTTGAAATCCATTGTAAGTACACAAAAGGGAAATGGTACCTCTTCTCAGACTGATGTGATGATCAGATGGAGAGATAAAGTAGTCCTGCTAGATTTTCATTGCTATTAAAGGGAGTGTAACTTCATGTGATTAAGTATCGCTTACTGGGTCCAACTAAAATTCAGCATTTTCATTTATCATCCTTTCAAGGAGCAAAATGACTCACTCTGAGTTTCAGGCAGACTAGCTCGAGACATTTAAAATAAGGTTTATTCTAATAAGTTTGGGCTCTTCAGACTCTTGTGAAATTACTCTAAAATATCTTTAGAGACAATGGTATATGAGAAATACCTTCAGCTCTGAAGAGCAGAAGTCTCCATTTAGGGAAAGTGACTAATTTTTTTAATAACCATGTATGTCTACTTTATCTCTTCAATCCAGATGTATTCATCAGCAGCCTCTTCAATGTATAAAATATTTCTCTACTGCAGAGAACTTTAGTCAAGCTCACATGTTTTCTCCAGGGAAACAATATTAAAACAGTCTGTTATATGTTAAAAGCCTTTTTGTGGTGTCTGTTGGAAATAGCTCAGCTGATGAGTTGTTGCCATTAGGCAATATGTCAAAATATTAGCTCAAAACTATTTTGCTAATAGCTACCCTAAAAGTGATAATTTTCACTGTGGAATGGATAGAACAAAGAAATGATAGAACAGATAGATAGATAGAAATGAATCAACTGCTGATTATCTTATTGAAAAAAATATACCTCCACCTTTAAATGTCTTCTAAAATAATAAATTAATTAAAAAGTTATGTCTGTACAGCATAAGAGCAGTCAGTACCATCTCATTACTCCTTAAAAGGCAAATGGGACCATTCTATTTATATAATTGCTGCACAAATACAAGTGTTTACCTAAGCAGCTTGGCTTCAATAGATAATGGAAGGCTGGGTGGTACTTCTATGATTTTAATCAGTCATGTGAGGAATTGCAAATGAAATGAAAATCTTACTTCAGAAAGTAATGTGTACTTATTACCTTAAGCAGCAAAATATCATACATGGTTTTTTTCGCTTGTTTTGCTGTGTGTGTACTTTCCCAATCTTGCCTTCCCTATGTGGCTTCAAAAATAAACTACAGAAATAATACTTCAGCAGTTCTTGTGGCAATCATTTAACTCTCACACTTGAATAAGTAGCTCAGATACTTGATGTCTGTCATAGCAGACTAAACCAATAACAGAGCTACAACTGAAATGTGTCCAATTAGCTGAAAACTCTGTTTAACAAGAAAATTAAATATATATATGTGCAAAAAAGAAACCCTGCAAAAATCCACCACAAACCAACCAAAGGGAAAAAAACTAAAAGAAAAAAAAACCCAACCGAAACACCAACACCCAAGAAAAATTACTTCAATACTATGTTTATGTTGGAAGTGCTCTTTAATTTTACTAAGGCTTTCAACAAGAATTTGAATTGTATAACTGTAGTCATGGAGAAAATATTTTGTAGTTGAGGAGTTCAAAGGGTCAAATTTAGCTAAGAACGCCCTCCTGAAAAGGCTGCTGAAGTCAGAGGGGAGTTCAGACAGGAAAAGGACAACTAGCTAATAATTTAAGCAAAACCAAACAAATATCCGCCCCCCCCCCAAACCAAGAAATATCACCCCCTCCGAAACCAATCCAAACCAAAAAAAGAGACCCCAACAAACCAACAACCCAAGCAAAAACCCCCAAACAAAAGCAATCAAAAAAATAAAAACCCAAACAAAAGATCCCAAAACCTGAAATCCAACCAAAACCAGTTCTGAGAAGCCAAGCATGTGCATGCAGGGTTTGGGATAAAAGTTAAGAAACCCTTAGGAAGTACTGTGCAGCTGAGTCAAATATCTCTGGGAAAGAGTAGTTAGGAGTTGAAGTAAAAGACTAAGTGGCAACAAAGTATGAGCTAAAGAAGTGACTGTACTTATTAGAGAACACCGTGCTCCCTTAAGTGCTCCAACAAGTCAGGTTGGCAGAAATGGATGTGACAGTAAGTACCTGCTTCCTGCGGGGTGGTAGTGTGGAGCACGTGTGTGCTCTGGAGGTTTTGTGGTTCCTTCACTAGACAGCACCAGAGCTGAGAAAATTCTCAGTTAGTGCCTCACACGAGGATGTCACTCATCAACCTCTGCTGCAACTCAGCTTTTCGATTCCTTCTCTTTCAGGTGTTCTGTATCTACATATAGGTGGAATGAAAAAGAAAAAAGGTGTCAGCAGTATAGGAAATTCAAACAAAAGATTTCTAAAATCCCTTTACACTTCTGTTCAAAGTCTCAGATCTATATGACACCCCAGAGCTGGATGCAGTACTCTGAGAGGAGCGGGTTTGGGAGTGGGATGGAGGGGTAGAATTGCCTCCCTTGTCCTACTAAAATGTTTATAATTTCTAGATGATTCAGTAAACTGTTTTACTTTGGTTTGCTTTTCAGTTTGAGCTTGCTATATCTTTTATTGGACAGGTAACAAGATCTTTTGACAGTGATTTCATTGTACAAACATAAATGTGATTTCAGAACTAAGAGATTTTCTTAATGTATCTTCAGTTTCATGTCTGCCCTTATGTTGAATAGATTGTACAGGTAAAATATTACTAGTCCTTATATTAAATTGTAATGGAAAGTGTTAAATGATGTATTTCATGAAGCTTCTGTAAGAAATGCTAATACTGAATGAAATATAGCTTGTGTAATATAAAACCATGCCCTGGCTAGAGATTGGTACTTTTCTTATCTATTGCTTTGCATTAAGGTGGCTGATGTAGGAGTCATCTAAAAAAGACCTTTCCCAAACCACCCTCTCCCGTTTACCACCTTGGTGCCAATATTCCATCACATGACTCTCTTGCATTGTTATTGTAGAAACTATTCTCAATACTGGTTTGCAGTTGCCACTTAAAATTCAGCTCTTAAAAATACAATCACAGTATCATTGTTTGGAGGCAGTGAAACAATAAAGCAACTGATTCTTAGCAAATCAGTTCTTTGAGCTAAAGAACCAAAATTTCTAAAAGGCAGCTTGAGAAAGCAAGGACTAAGAAGTCAGAGTCTGGAGGAACAGTTGTTTTGGTTGTTAATAATGAAGTAAAAATCTATGCTCAACCTCATAATCTTTGAGAACACAAGTCCTTTTCTGGACAATCCATATGTTGCCTGGCTTCTTGCAAGTAGGTAACCCTTTTAATATGAAAAATTGAATCTTAAATTCCAGATTATATGTTTTTCCTTATATGTTTTTTTTTTCCTTAAGGTGTTATGCAAAGAATTCTTTTCAATGCAAATAAGTTAGGTTGTCATCTTGAAGATATTATTCAGCTTTAAACTTCTTCGGTCATCGTTGCTTAAAGATATTTGGATTTGCAAAATTCAGAACAGTGTTGAGAGAAGTGACTGTAGAGGCTACACAGAGACAGTCGTTGGTCCTTCCCATAACAAGAGCCTGGTTGTTTTTCCTATACATAGCTGTTGAATGATTATTCATAGCAGACAATTTACTTAATAGTGGCCATGTGCTTGCTTCTGCCGGGTCTTCCTATAGTGATAAGGTCAAAAAAGGATGTGCTTTCATGCCATGTTAAAACAACCCTCTCCAGATCCTATTTTGAGTGATGCCATCAAAACTAGAAACCCAGCCCCTTACTGAATACTTGACAAATGGTGGGGTAAAACTGAGGCATCAGAAGTGCTGACCCTGAATTTTCTGTTCCCTCAAAGCTCTCAAAGTGCTGCTTGGTTGGGAGCCCCATCCGTAGGTTAGAAATGTAATTACTTCTGGGATGGGAACTCCTTACCTGTAGTCACAAGTAGCATTGCCTGTGCTTGCGTTGCAAGATCAGCACCTATTGATGCAGTAGGAGACACTTCATTTACAGCTACTTCAGCTTTTTCAAAGGAGAGGGAAGTAATCGTTCTCTAATGCTTCAGTGACTGAGCCATCTCTTGGAAATCGTGTCTTGTATTATCTCACCTTGCAGATCCAAAACTCAGACAGGTTTTACAGGTCTGGAAGCTGCTCTTCGCAGACCACCAGGGAGGAAATTGCCACATTCCTGGTCATTACCACATAAGAAGGGTTTGTTTTGTCTGACAATATCTATTCTTCAAGATCCACTTTGTAAAAAAGATATTCTCAGCCAGCCATTGGGTCAGATTCCCGGTGAAAACTGGCTCTTCTTTTGAATATCCTGTGTTCTTTAACTTACCTGATTGATCTACTCATACAATGAGAAAAGTTGTTAGAGAACAGTGAAAAATTCTCTTCTTGGCAATTCAGCAGCATATTTTTTTTTGAGAGAGCAGAAATTTTAACAGTCAATTACTACATGTGAGACTTCTAAATCTGATGTCATTCATTCCTCTTGCCCTTATTCTAGGAATTCTGTGCATATTTTCCAAGTGTATTTAATATGAATATTTTTATATTCTATCTGGTTGCTTTTAGAATAGGTGTGTGTGTCTTCGTAAGTTATAGTCAGCTGTGAGGAGTTAGATAGACTATACTTCACTCAATTTTCTTCTCTGTTTGTATTTGAAGTTTAATTTTATGTGTCTTTTCTTGTAGCAATTTCAGTGTTAAATCTCACAAGGAGATTGACAGTGAATTTGCCTCTGGCAGTCAGAATCAACAATAGAATCTTTTTTATATTTAGAGATGGAAGTGATTTCAGCTTTAGAGTTGAAGCTCTATCAGGCATAATGGAAGATTAGTCATCTACAAGATATCTGTGGTTAGTAGCTGAAGTGTTGCAATGTTTGGGCACGTACAGCATTATCTACGGGCCATATAGGAACAGTACTTTTGTCTGGTTTGTGCCTTACCGAAATAAATTGTCCCATGAAGTTCTTAGTCCAAGCTCAAGCAATGAGATGTAAGTCTAGAAGTGAAGGCTAAGTTTTGTACTTCCACGTGGCTTAAATTGTTCTCTCATTGCTGAGAATGTCTAACACGGCTTCTTAGATTATTTCTTCTCTTACCTATTTGCTCCTATAATCAGTGACCTACAGTAAAACTGACCCTTAGAAAAGGAGAAGGAAGAAATGAACCAGAGCAGCTTGTTGGTTGGAGTGCAAAATGCAACGCCAGATCTGCATCATGTATGTCTGAGCTCTGTGTGGTCGAAAAGGTGATGGATATACAGCAGTACAATAATGTGGAGGGAGATAGAATGCTCTGGGGCTGAGTATGAGAAGGGTGGAAAAGAAAAAGTTTAAACTTCTGAGTGCAGAGGAGGAAAAAACCCCAGGAAGAAACCCCACAAATCCCCACCCCACCATCTTCTCTGACTTTTTTTAATGCTTAATAAAGGGTCAGAAAAACTTCTACACCAGAATGTATCCTCTTGTGGGTTTTCTTGGAGAAATCCATTCAGATAATTTTCTCATAAATTTAATATTCAGAGTTGGGGTTGTCTTCCCCTCGGTGAATAATCTATACAGGGAAATGTGATCTGAAACTGTTCATGAATTTAGTTCAAATTCAAACAGGGAATAAAGTTTTCAATGTAGAATTATAAATGCGGGTGCCTTAAGTAGGCCAAGTCTTAAAGCAGTCATCTAATATTTGAGGGAGCAACAATCAGTTGCTTTTTTTTTTTTTGAAACCTGTTTCATAGTGCAACTTGATAGAGTGACACAGCATCATCTTGGTGTTTTTTTGGTTTTTTTTTCTGAGCATCTTCTATGCACAAGGTGATGTGCAAAGCTTTAAAGAATGTGATAGATGACTTTACAGAGCCTCAAGGTCAAATGACGTATCATGGCTGATCTGAGTCTCAAAGAAACTGAATGCAGCAGTCAGGCTTTCTGTGATGAGATGTTTGGGTGATTGCCTCTTCAGCAGAAAAAAAAATGTGGATGTGAAATTTGCATTCCTTAACATATTTCAATCAGAGTTATACTTCATACTGGGTTCAAACATCCAGCTTTCTTTATCCAAATGAATTTTGCTATTGAGGAATATTTTTGTTTTGAAATATTTCACCACTTTCCCATATTTCAGTGACATATCAAGAGATCTGTTTACTATAGGAAAGGATTGGGTAAAACTGGCTTCATGCAGCTTTCCATTGCAAACAACACTAGGAAACTGTCACAAGAGAACATTTGTAAGCACAACCATTAGCAGACCTTTTCAGTTACTTCCCTCAAAATTTTGTAATCCAGTGTGGTTTTAGTGAAGCTCTGGGTTTGTACCAAAACAGGTGATGATGCAACATAAAGGTCCCTGCCTTCCTTCCTTGCTCCAACGGGGAAGAAAGGCAGATTCATGAGTAACCTTCCTGTATCAGTATAGTCAGTCCTAAGGAAAATATTCAAGAAGTTTCTTTGGACCCTTGATCTACTCTGTTGGCAAAATTTTGCCACATAAACAGTTATGTGGTATTGTGTGGCCTAACATAGTATTCATATTTGCACATTCAGTTAATCTCTCTGGAACAGAAGTGTGAAAAGAGTAGGAAAAAATTATGTCTGAGAACCAGCAGTTCTGGTCCTTCTGTTCTTTATATGAAAAGAATGTAGCAAATGTTTCCATATTTTGGCTTGTAGTCTTAATTTTTCTGAAATTATTTTCTCTAGTTGTTCTTGGAAGAAATGAATATTTATCCTTAAATGCATATTTTATTTTCACAGTGACAGTAGAACAACAATTTGTTATTGAAAAAAATTACTGAAAATCAGTTTGACTTTATTAAATGAGTAGTAAGAGGAAAACCCAAATTTATCAGTATTTCCAGACACAAAAAAATGCTGCATTTGCTCACTCTGCATACACTCATGCAAATAAAACAGACTTTTAAAAATACATTATGGGTTGAAAATGAATTGCCACAGGGTCTTTGAATGAATGGATTTTAGGCCATGAGTTGCATACGTTATTTATAATTCGAGAGTATTTCTAAGGATCTGTGTAGTTCTTGTTTGAAGCAATGCAACATCCAGTCTTCAATGGAAGGCACTAATACAGAGCACTGTCTTTGCTCACTTACCAGTAGTTTAATAAGGAAAGACACATAAAGAGTGAGGTAGCTTGGGAAATGGGCCATTAACTGCACTAAAGTGCCAGTAATGTAAGGAGACATATTAATAATGACAATGGCAATGTCATTGATGAGGAAAAATACAACTTCTGCACTTCATAGAAGTTCTATTTTTTCCCCAGGAATTGCTGTTAATTGCCCTTTCCCTGGTCTCCATTTACAGCTTTGTTTCTCACTCTTTTTTCTGACTGTGTTACCTTATTGGAAACTAACACAAAGTAAACCTAAAATAGAATAAAAATATTAACAACTGTGGTGAATCATCTGGAGTATACTGCAAGCATATTGTCCACAGGTGTAATATTAAACTTGTTAATAAAAAGCTTTCCTGATGCATAAAAAAATTAATGGTTTACAGATATAACTCTCAAGAGTTCTGTCAGCTAATATTTAGAGGGAATGTAAATCGCTGCACAACTGGAACTTCACAGCAGTATGTTCTCTAGATGGATACCTGAAAAACCTGTGATTTTGCTGATGGAAGGGGATGGCACAAAGTCTGTGCAACAGAAAAATCCACTCTTAAATGTGAATTCTGCCCACAGAAATGTTCTCTAAATTCATAGCTTAAACCTTTGCACTTTGCATTAAGTATCCACATATCACCTGTTTATGGTCTATAATGCAGGGTTTAGGTGACATGTTGCCCTCCCATGAAGGGAATTGCAGTAGCAAAATAAGAATTAATGGAAAAATACAATTATGAACTGAATGGCTGTTTGCGCTATGTATTACTGTGTTCATTGTTAATGTTCGGCTTCCATAAATATTCAGTTGTTTATATATTAGCATTTCATTAGTGAAAAATGAATCCCTACTTATAGGAAACTGTTGTGAAGAATATTATGGCTGTGCTTGTTGAAGTGCCTCCAGAATCCACTCCAAAGTGTCTCTTGCTGAGCTCCAAATGAGGAGGGCTCTGTGCTGTAGGCCTGAGCATTGCCAGAATGCTGTGCAGCAGTGTTCAGGAGAGAGCAATGCCAAAAGTGGGGTATCTTAAACTGAAACTTGGCTGGCTAAAAATCTATAGTAAACTGACAGTAGGCTTGATCACCATCTGGAAGATGCCAGAGGTTCCTGTAGCCTATTATTTCACCATTTATTGCAACTTCAAGCAGACCTTGAAACATAGTAAGCGTTAATGCATCTTGAGGTAATCTTGCTGTGCCTCTGTGAACAGAAATAAAGGTAAAAATAGCTCCTTTCCAGGTGAATTATAATCTAAATTACTTGAGAGCAACACAGACTTTCTCAGCTGCAACCCAGGGAATGCTTATAACCCTCTCAGACACCTGGGAAGATGGCAAAACAAACAGTTCAGTGGCACTAACTCCTGATCTCCCTTCGACAATACACATTTCTCCTTACCTCAGTTCTTCCCTTAGCCCTGACCTTGCTGCAGGTGTGCAAGGTGAAGTTATTGGTCTCCATCTGGAGAGATGGTTAATCCATTAACCACCAGCCTTTGATCTTGGTCTTCCAACCATTAGACCTATGCATCCATCTAGAGTGTAAGCAGCAGAACTTGAATACAAGACTCTGATTGAAAGTCTTGCTAAATATCATGTAGATGCTGTCTGCTGCTCTCCCCTTGTCCACAAACCTGGTCATTTGATTATAGGAGGTGGTCAGGTTGGACTGGCAGGGTTTCCTTGTGGTAAACTCTTGTTGACTGTTCCTAATTGCTTTCTGTTCCTTAGTGAGTCCAGAAATGCACTCCAAGAGGATTTCCTGCCCGGCTTTTTTTAGTCAAGCAAAGTGTATATCTCGTGAAAACATGAGACTTTACATAACAATGACAATTAATGCCTGCCTGATGTTGTATTTAATGAACAGTTCTGTAAAAAGGCTAAATAGTGCAAGCCATCCTATTTGGGATGGATTTTAATTGGGTAATTAGCAGCAGCAACCAAAGGAAAAGTATATCACTTCTAGCATATATAAGTAAGCTTGCAGGGCTACTTTTCATACAATATCTCCTTTTTGAATACATTTCACATTTTGACACTTGGTGAAATCATTATGTGTATTAATACAGGACAGAGCCAAGAGAATGAGGGTATGCGAACGTTCTCTTTTAGGATTTTCTTTTAAGAATTTCTTGCAGGATTCTTAACAGATGCTTAGCTTCAGTTTCTTTAAGAATATTAATTTAGATGGATTTGGGAATATTGGTGGAATAATAAGACTATGTAACCTCTTAGAAAAGAAGGAAAAACAGATACAAGCTGATTTTTCAGATTTACTTACAAACCAGTTAATTTCATGATGTCAGATCTATATTTTCCCTGACTTCTTTTGCTTTTTTTTAACTGAACTTACGTTAAAGCTGGATGTGTTTTGGCTGCACATCTAGGAAACTGGGGTGCCATACCATGTTTCCTTAACTTAAAATGTAGTTTGAGTTGTTTTTTCCATTTACTAAATACTTGGAAGATACTAGGAGCCTCGTGCTACTTAAATACAACAGATGCACAGTGATTGACTTGCAGAGTTCTCAGAAAAGGGTGGAGAGGGGCATGTGTAAGAAAAACCCCATTTTGTACAAAATGAGAGTGTAAATGAGGTAACAGCTTTGTTCCTTCAGCATTTGGCTGTGAGTTGAGACAATATCTGAAACTCCACTACCACAGAGAGTGCAAAGCAAAGGACAGCATTCAGCTGGGATCAGTAGCAGCATCCACAGGTGCTGAGTAACGTTTGAATTGTGCTGGTGATGCTTCTGTAAGGATGTTATTTTGAAGTTTTGTGTTCTATGTAACTAGAACTGATGGTGAAGAACAGCTGGCTATCAAAGGCTCTTAATCCCAAAGATACAGAGATAATCAAACTTTTAGAGCCAAGAATTGTGACTGCACTCATGTTAGTTTAGAGTAATGGCTGAAAACCAAAAAGTAGGCATGGAGACAGTCATATGCACCCAACATGGAAATATAGGTTAGATTGTCTTGGAAGTGATGAGGTGAAAAAACCCCAATACAAACAAATATCTGCAGAGTTATTAATGATTTTTTTTCTAAAGAACAAAATTCAAAGGCACCACAAAGATCTACAGGATAAGCACTGTAATTGTTTTGCCACTGCAGCCAATCTGTGTATTCTTAATTTGTATTGAAAAAGAATACTTTGAGTAATTGCAATAGATTTTCACTAAAACAAATATTTATTTGGTAAAAATCAATGTATTTAAATTTGTGCGCTACATTGCAATTGTGTGTCATGTATCCAGACATGTGCTTTGGGCCAGTATAGAGGAAATATGAAGAAACAAAACACGTTTTTCATTTGAGTGTCTTTTCTGCTTCATCATTTTTTAATGCCTTTACTTCAGTTGTTCCTTCTTTTCAGGCCAGTTGCTTTTCTCTTCCTATAGGATTTTACAAGTTCTTTTTTTTAAGATTTTCATATGTGTTCTATGACTTCATTTGACATCCAAAATATCTTTGAAATATCACTAGAAGATTTCTCATATTCGTGCTTAGTGTGCTGGGATGGTAATACTGTGTCATCATTGTTCTGACGGGTAAGTGGCAAACTTTGAAAATAGCATTTGTATTATGGTCCCTCCCTTTGAGTGTGAAAAGTACATGAATGTTATTGTACAGGTGTACTGTGGTAATACAGAGTAGTAACTGAATTGAGGGTATGTATGCCCAGTGAGGCTGCTTCCTTGGGTTTCAAGCAAGATTAAGTTGCAGATGCCTAACCAACTAATTAAGGGTAAATTACAGCATCACTTAATAATCTACTCTTCCCTGATGGAACAACTTCTCATTATCTGCCTTAAACACTTGTGTTTTACTGAGTAGGCAGGTAGCAAATTTATCTCTGCAATAGATTTTCCTAGTGTAAGTTTCTTTATGTTTCAAGCACTGTGTGTCCATTAAGGCAAGAGAATATGAGATGAGATCCATGTCCTTTGGATTTTGGGGGAACTGTCCATGTATGGAGGCAGGCACTTTGTTCAGTTCTGTGTGCTCAGCTGTGATGTTCATCTGAAAGGAAAGGATGATTCAGCAGTTGAGCTGCTGGGGGAAATACTGGAAAACTGGCTTGGTAATGGAATCCATGTTTGTCTTTGGGTGCAATGGAAGTACTGCTCAGGCGGGATGTTTGCTGTCGTCTGCCCTCAGCTGAAGCTGGCACTACTACATTAGCTGGTGACCTTGAAGAGAAGAAAATTCCTGAGACTTGTTATCTCTGTGCTTCCTGATAAGCAAAATGTGATGATCTCTGTGAAGTTCTCTGCCTCTGAGTTACAGGAAATCCATTAGCAAGTATTGGTCTTAGGAAAGCATGAAGGTGTTTCTAGCATCTAGTAATGGTCCCAGCCAGAGCTATGGACCAGAGATACCCAGCAAGAGCAGTGCATACCTGGTGCACTTCGTGTTCAGTCTTAAACTTCACTGGTTTGAAGTTTCTCCTGAACTTGAAAATTTGTCCTCTGCAATTGGCTGGTCTATAGAAATGTAGAGTTTAGAGTTTTTATGAGTAGGGGGAAAAAACAGCTATTGCAAGTATTTAGTGGAAATAATTTAAGGGATCTTGTCACTCAATATATCTGCACACAACTGTTTTGATCTGTAAATTGGTGACTTACTTCATAGGAAGCTCTTCAGTTCCAATCTTGAGTTTCTAATTCTATATTCCTGCTCCCTTCCTGTATTTGGGGGAATACACTTGATGCTACAGTAAATATTATGGATTACAGTAAACCAATTTAATTTCTGTGAGTCTGAGATTTCTGATGCAGATATTTAATGAAGTGAGCTGGTTCCCCACTGACTTTGCATTACCATTTTGAGTAATTTTTCTAACTTGCAGTGCTTTTTTACAATCTAATTGATTTAAAAATAGCAGCTGTTTTGTCTTGAGTTTTTCCTGTGCAGCATTCTGAGGAAATAATCACTTTAGTTCATACAAACAAGTTGATAATAGTGTGGTGGTGGGGAAATCTGAAAACCAACGTTAGGGCTATTAAGGATGTGACAACATCCTGATAGAAATTTTTCAGGATTTTGGGGAGAAAAAAAAGACACTAAACAAATGTTCAGTTCTTAAACTGCAGTTGAATTTTTGTGGGGAAATAATCCCTTTTTCAGAACCTTTTCATGGACTGGTTTTACTTGTCTATTCTGACTCTCAAGATTCACAATTAGGACGCGAACTAAGTTTTAGAATTTTCAAATCCAAACAAAGTACTAAAGTAATTTTTAATGTAAGTAACAATTATTAACATTTTGTAATAGTGAGAGTAATGTAATACATACAGTTAATTCTAAGAGTGGAAAATGGTAATTCCAATGAAACTGAAATAAACGGACAAAAAGACCTTCTGTAAGACCAGATAAAACCAGGAGTAATTATAGGAAAACTTACACATACTTGACTGGGAGGACTGTGAACAGAATTTGTGTGGTGGGACTGTGCAGGCAGTCAGAGCTATTGTTGCATGTGTAGGTGCAAGGAGGGCAGCAGGAGATGAGCTTTCTTTAAGGATGTGACACATCCCCGTCAGAAGATGCTGCCTCTGGCCTATGGGAGTGGTCCCTGTTGCCTGGCACATATGGTGGGTGGACCACCCTGAGTAAAATGATTCACTAGTTCTGCTAATTAAGAGCTTTATTAATTCAAAGGATGAAGAGTTATGCTATAAAAAAGACACTACTGAAGTTTGAAGCTTAAACGTAGGGCTTTCCTAGTACTTCATGTTTATAGTTATTTAAACCAAAGCTTTATTTCTACTCCTAAAATAGCACCATACCAATACTTTATTATTATTTATTGCTTGTGTAATTGTTTTATGTAATCATTTGCTGCCATTTTCCTGTCAATCCTGTTTCATGTAAAAGTATCTTCTATAAAACAAGAACAGCAGCCAAATATTCACCTTGCCACTCACAGGTGTATTTATTAGGCTCTCAAAAAAGAGTCACCTACTGTGACTTAGCTTTAATCAAAAAAAAAGTATAAGCTATGTCTTGCATATTGGATGAACTCCTTCATCCCTTGCAGCTTCAGTGAGTGGGAGAGAGTGCAAGCAGCACTGGCTGCAGTGTTAAAGATGCTTTTAGCAGATAAAAAATTAATTCTGAGACAAAGTATGGAAGGCTGAAAACAGGAAAATAAAGGACTGGATTGAATACCGTAAATTAAGAAAGCAATATATCTCAAATATATATTTGAGAGAGAGGTTGCTGAAATTCCCATTATCTGGAAGACTCCTTCTGTCGTGTATCTCTGTGTTTGATCTCCCGCTGCTGTGTGATCTGTTTGTACTCTGTGAGGTTTTTGTGACTGGTAGATATTACACACTTACGTCTCTTAAAAACATCTAGTAGTCTGGAATATTTGTTTTTACTCAATGTTTATGCTATTGTTTCATTCTCTGAATACTCTGACTTACACTTGATAAAACTGCTAAAGCTTGCACAGCATGGAATTTACCTCTTGCCACTGTATCATGATGTGGTATGAACCTTTTAGTCTCAGCTCCTGATTCTTCATTTCACTCAAGCATTAAAAGCAAAATTGATTCAATCCTGTTTTATTAAGCTGGAATCTGATATTCAGCCTTGGCCAAAATGAGTAGCTGGAGAAGAGGGCCAAACCAACTCTTCATAAAATTGCTGAATTAAGTTTTTCAGTTGATCGCTTCCTTTATTTTTTTGGCCTCTGAGGCAGTTGGCACCTACTTAAGCAGCAAGGAAACACTGGGCAAACTTTCTGCCATCATAAACATCTTTACTAGGTGGTATTTTACTACAAGTCAGAAGAACCAAGAAATTTGACCTAAAAGTGGGCCTTCTATTTCTAGTATCCTAGAAATATACAAATCTTCTTAAAAAGCATGTTCTAAAATACTTTTCTCAGTCAGTCTCCGGATTGCGGAGCTTCCTTGCATGTAACTAGAGGTGTCCTTATAGACAAGCAGCTGGACACAGTCAAGGTTTTTTTCCCCTCTGACAATGCTTTGAGCAGAATCAGAGATAACAGAGTGAAGCTGAGGCATCCCACCACATATACAAGGTTAGCAATTACATGGAATTGGCCTTTTAGTTGAATGATTTTAAAATGAGGACTTTCAACAGTATAAATGTTGTCCATTTGGGAAAGTTAAACCTCAAGCATCCTATATTGTTACCAGCAGGCAAAACCCCATAAATTTGTTATCTTGTGGGGAAAAAACTGTTGAAATGAGTTCAACCAGGAGAAGCCAGTGATTCTGGGGAAATATTTCCTGCAAAGCAATTGAAAAAATTCAGAAACTATTTTTTGGTAAAATCAAAGACTTTTTTTTTTCTGAAAAATACAGTCTTTATATATATAAGCATATAAAAATTCACTTAACTATATTTCAAGCTTTGCAAGAGTGTCTTTTGAGGGGAATGAGTCTTTAACAGGATTTAATCACCAAAATTTGGGTTCTCTGAGCTCTAGGAATCATCTGCAATTCTTTTTCCCCCACAAAATCAGGTGTGTCTGATGTTAAGATGGGTAGTTCTGCTTCCCTAAGGAAAATACACTAGAATCTTTATGCTGAAGGCCAAACCTTAATAAATCTGCAAAAGGGTTCCTTGCTGTAGTATCTTATTGCTTATTCTTCTATTTTATTTGCCAGTAGCAGAACAACTGTTTTTCAACCATATTCAGATATAAACCTACCTCCAGTTCTAGTAAGGGCTAATAGGAACATTAAATTCTAGGCTGAAGTCTAGGTGAAGATTGCTATGGACTGCTTCTGACAGCAAACTGGTGCCTTTTCCAAGTAAATTTCAAGTAACTAGCTAGTTCATTAAGGTGCTCAAGTCACCTCATCTTAGAATAGTTTATCTCCAAATAGAAATAACACTTCATTTCCTTGGCACTGAGTGTATGTGATCACAATGCTTGAAAGTGTATGATTTCAAAGCAGACACACCTACCTTGATGATTGTCCCTCTGAACTTTCTTACTGTTCCCTCCTACTATCAGATTAAGCTATTTTAGTGTGTGTTCTTTAGTATTTATTTAAATGGAGATTTGTGGTAGAGACCTGGTTTCTAATATTCAGTGTCTAGGAGTCGTCTCAAATATTTCATTGTTTTTGGTGTAATACTAGAAAATTGGAAAAGGCATGAATAGAAATTTCAGTGGTTTGGTTCTAATTTGGCTCAACAAAAGCAAACAGCCCTTTTGGAAATTGGTGACTTTGCTGTGATGTTGTAGGCACAAAGATATTTTCTGGTTTAACCTAAACCCTATCAGAGAATCCAGGCTCTGAGACACACAGGAGGGGATAAGGATCAGACCTGACAACAGATGCTGTTGCTGTCCCCAACCATTTGCTCCATTGTTTTGATGGATGTTTCTGACCTCGAGGCAGGGATGTCTGCTCAGCTCATGAACGAGGCTCTGAAGAGCAGCAGTTTTCAGTCTGGCTTTGTGTGGTAATGATCTGCTTTGGGTTGCCTTGCTATGGAGGGCTACAGGCACCATGTGAGGTGATGTGAGAGGGGATTTGCAAGTGGATCAGACGGGTGTCTCTGCCGCAGAGGTGGGCCATACAGAGAGGTGGTTGCAAACTTAGCACCCCAATTTTGGTCTGTTGCTGCAAATTCTTCGGAATTTTAAAGAGGTTGTAAAGCAACTGATGAGGTTACAGTTAATTACTTCAGAGGTAAAAAAAAAGTGATATAATTATTTCTGTCATTTATGAAGAAAGGAAGAACGGGACAGCCTTTGCAACTTTCCACTGGAAGACAGACTAGCACCTGGAACTTGTATAGCCTAGAAGATTTTTAGCTTTCTTAACAAAAATCCAAAATTTTTTTACAGCTGCAGCTGTGGATAAGAAAGTACGTTGTGAATTGGCATGTATTGTATTAAATGTCTTCTTGCAATCATACAATTAACCTGGTTAATTACCTGAAGCTTCTGAAACTGGTTTGAAATTGAAGAAACACTTTCTTCAAACACTTTATTAAGTTAGTTTTGATCTCCATTGACAAAAATATGTGAATGTAATATGCAATGATGAGTCCATGCATATCTGTAAAGGAGGTTTAAGTGGACTACAAGGCTACACCTCAAATAGGGCATCATCTTCTGAAACTTACTGGAAAAGCTCTGGACTTGCCTAGAATCTTTCTGAATGCTTTACTTTGTGTCAGAGAGCAGAATTGTAATACAGGAGAAAAGAGGACTGGCAGCTGCTGCTAGTCCTACCCTCTTACATGCCTTTTGAAGTTTTAGAAGGTACCCACTGGAGGAAGGACAAGAAGGTGCAGAGGTCCCGTGTCCTGCACCATGGAATGGGACAGGCTCAGAAAAACAATGAGCATGTGCTGAACTTCTGCCCTAAATACACCTGAAACCAGTCATGAACTCACCTGTCTTTTGCCCTTAGACCTGAAGCTGATTTTTAAGACAATATAAATGATATTGTTTGTAACATGTGTAATGTCTTTCAATTAGGATTTATCACGCTTTCATATCAGTTACCTCTTGTTACGTCTTGGTTTTCCTCTTCTTATTTGGATGCTCTATTTTAACTGAATCGCATTCAAATAATCTGAAATGCTTTTAGTAGGTTTTTTGCTCCTAAAACTCAATGGGAAATAATAGTTAAAGTAAAAGCAGAGTATGAATTTATTTAGATATTTTTCTTGTCTGGGAATGGCTGATTAAATTAGGTGAAGATAATGTCATTTACATTTGGTGCATTTTCTTCTTTGTCAGTAAATTTTCTCATTATGTCTTTTCAAAGGCTTTAGTAATTGTGCAAAACACACTTAGAATACAAATCAGACCTATCAGAATAGTCTCATTTTTAATTGGTGAAGATGATTTAACGCATACTTTAACACTCTTTTATTGATTTTATGTGAGCAAGCCTGTATTACATTTCTGGCAGTCTAAAATTCTGAACATTTTTATTTCGCTTCACTTGCACACACACAGAGAACCCCCTTTAACTTAACATTGGTTTTGCATGGATGTGAAACCTGCAATTTGTTTCGAAGTTCATATTAGCATTCCAGTGAATTGCAGTAGGGTGATTCGGTGAGCTGGGGAAGCCAGGGTGGAGACTCTAGATGCCATCCTATGAATTGTGTGAAATTTCAACCCTCACTGCTGCTAATAACCTTTCCATAGACCATTGAACATAATTGATCCATAGGTTTAGTACAGACCCAGCAGCTCTTCAGTGTTAAAGGCACTGCCCGTCCTCAGCCAGCTCTGCTTAGCAGGGATGCTCTTTTCCACGTTTCAGCAGTCCTCTGCTCCGACTGGCTTGCAGGTCCGTTCTATCCCAAGAGTGATGGGAGCACTTTGGTGCTGTGTCGTGCTGTGTGAGGCGTCCTTAGAGCTGTCCCCTGTGGGCACCTGCGATACCCAACACTGCGGGCGGGTGACGAACCGCGGCAGCAGGGTCAGGGGGTGTCCCCACGCCAAGTCCTGGAGCTGCCCTGTAACTGGAGCAGTGTGGAGTTTAATTCCTTCGTCAGGGCGATTGTAAATGATGAGATTTAAGCATGGTCTGGGTATCATTAGGACACATCAGCTCTTGGAGCTAGGAGAGGATGGGGGAAGGGGACAGCAGTGCAACCGGGCATTTTTGAGAACGGAGCTGGGAGCTCCTTCTCTAACAAATTCTGTGTGTACAAGGCACACAAGATAAAAACCGGGTTAAGTCTAAAAACTGGCCATCACTAAAAGCCAAGTATCCTATGAGTTCACTTTCCAATTAGGTCGAATTTTGAGTCCTTCTTGCTCAGACTTCTCAGGCTGACCTGGAGGGGGCAGATCTATCCCCAGGGCAAAAATTCCCAACAAACTGAGAAGGCTAACAGATTTTGGGGGCTGCAGTTGTGCAACCTGCAGAAGTATGTGTGAAAGATACTCCAGTGCTGTATCCTGCTCTATGACAACAGAAAATAAGATGCAAAGAAGACTTAATTAAATGCTGCCACCTTCTTCAGCTGGTGCAGCTGAAGAACATTCGAAGATTAAATGAGGCTATAATACCTTCTAGTGTCCTCAAATTCAAAAGATTCTACATCATAGTCCAAAATACTGCACTGTCTCTGAATACATTATACATCATCGTGTAATGGACTATCATATGAGGTTGTCTATAAAGCTTAAGTGGGCTAAAAATGGGAATGTGGGCAGTCTTGGAGAATGTAACTTCCAGGCTGGTGTGTGGGTGTGAATTAGAGACGTCTCATTAACCTTTTTGCTGTTCAAACTATGCTGCACTATCCACTGCACCTTAAAGGATTCAGTTGGGAAGTTAATTACGCCGATTTAGGCTCTCGCTTGATTCTCACTGAGGCTGGCGTTCAATGCAGTGCTGCAGTACTGAGGCAAATAGAGTTTTACTGGCCTCTAAAATTGTTTCTGGAACCAAGAGCAGGAGAGAGATAGCAAAATGTAGAAAGGACTGGGTAGAAACAATAAAAGTACTGTCTAAAAACCCCCAATACCCTTATGAAAGAATGAGATTTGACTAGGTCTACTCATATCTCTGGATTCCATTTAGTATGCAGGAAAGAAGTGTGTAATATTTCATCACTAGAAAATGTGGCAGATATGTGACTACTGTCTTTTCTCCATTGACAGGAACTTCAGTTTTCTTAACTACACCACTAATCTTTATCAACTCTGTTTCAATTCTATTACAGTTACTCCTATTTCATGCTGGTTCTCAAGTTGTAAAAAGCAGAAGTTTTGCTTTTGTTACTGAAGATTCTTTGTCACAAACTGTGAAGGTGCAGAAGCTTTGTCTCTATGGAGCTAGGTCTCATTTATCTATAGTTATCTATAACAAAGGTGCCTCATCTGAATGGCACACTTTAAATATGTGTAGTACATTAGAATACAGATGCGTTACATGAAGAGGGGAGTCTGTGTCACGCTGCTGGAAATCATCTGAGCATCACTGATAAATGAGACGCTGAACAGCCGCAAGGTCTGCGTGCAGTGGAGTGTGTTGCTGTTCACTCCTCTCCTTGTTGTTCAAATACTAAAATCTCTACTGGTAAAATATGCTGTACTCATCTCACTGAATGCATAATAAAATAATCTTTCTTTATGGAGACCCTTTCTTACAGTGGATAAATTTTGACTTTGTGCTGGTCACCCTAGCAGTGAAACAAAAGTAGTTTGTGGGCAAAATTACACTGAAGTACTGAGGCTGTAGTTTTGATTTGAAAGATTAAAGCAGATCTGCTTATTGGTTATTTCGTTGTACACCAAATGAGAGTTTGGCAAGGAGCCACTGGTTTAATTAAATGCCAGCACAAGAATGCTGTTTGACTCCATCAATATTGTTGATGCTGTGGAAAGCTGATCTGTAGTTCCATGTGTATCATGTTTGTGTTATGTGAAATGGCTTGAAGGGATAGGCCTTGGAAAACTGTACTGTGAGTTGCTTCCAGCCCTTCTTTTCTCTGTGCTTTGTCTCTCCTGGTATAACCTGTGTCCTGCAGCTGAGAGGAGGCAGTACCAGTACAAATGGCGCAAGTCTGTAGCTCTTGTATGGTGCCACTGTGGTTTTGTCACCTTTGGGGCTCACAAAGGATATAATATAGAGAAATCCATGGCCTGGTGATCCTGAAGGTGGAGGAAAGTGGAGAGACAGGAGGCACGTGGAGAGGTGCCGTGGGGTCTGTAAATGACTTGGCCATGGTCATGCAAAGAGATGCAACCCCCCAGAGCTGGGCAAAACTGGCTTTAAGGACAAAGCAATAGCTCCCAACATCCATCATGTAATAAATCTGGATGTAATGTGAAGCTGCAAACTGATAGAGAAAGAATAAATATAAAAATGTTAGCAAACCTATATTAAAAAATACCTGCCCTGAGCTCATCCCAGAGTGAGGAAGAAGAAACTATTGTCATGAGCATCTTATTCCCCTCAGCCAAGGACTAGTGATGATGGCAGCTCTGCAACCACATCAAGGCCAGAATGTAACTCCTGGTCGAAGGACTCAGAGGAGCAGGTCAAGCTAACACCAGAAAGGTAAATATTTTTATATGCACACTTTTTTTCTTGTTCTTCCTTCTGTGTTAGTTAATTTCAGCTAATAATAATATGACTGTTAAAATGCTAGCTAGACTGAGAATAAATTTTTGGTTTATAAGTTTTTTTATGTATCAGTGAAAGATGTTCTTCCTCTTTGTCTACAAAGCAAGGTTTAAACACAGTAAGAGTAAGGCCTCCTTTCTCAGGGGAGAAATTCCTCTGGATTCAAAAGCCTTTTGAAATCTTTCTGCTTTTTTTTGCTCAGAAGGGATGCCAGGATGCAATCCTACAATTCCATCTTAAAAATCAGATGAATAAGCAATCAGCACTCATGAGTACTGTGCCAGAACCACATATCGAGAATAAGAGTAGAGATTCATTACTCAGTGCTTCTGCATAGAGGTATTTTGCAGGAAATCTGCATCATAATGCATGACTTCCTATTGGATTTGGTTTAATAAAACAACCAGAGGTTCAGCATTTTTTATAGATTCCATTTTCAGCGATGCTGGATTTATTTCTGTCTAAAAATAACATTATTCTGCAGCTGAGCAACAGAGAACATTCCTCTAGTTACTGCAGCATCAGCAGTGCTCTGCCATCTATTTTCTAGCATGTGTATTGAAATGATCCCTTTTGTGGATATGGAGATGTGTCAGTGGCATGGCTGAGAATAGCAGGGATGGACGTGAGCCGTAAACCAAGAGCTAGACCCCTCTTGATGTAAGAACACTACTTTGTACTTGGACAGGTCAAGATCCTGGCATCAGGGACTTCTGACTTTGAAACTTTGGCTTCATTTTGAGAAAGTAGTTTCCTTTGTTATGGTGAGTGAAAAGAAATGCCAAGAGATAAGCAGAGTGTCCATCCCCCACACACTGATATGGACTGAACAGAACTTGAGGAGAGGTTGCTGTTGTTTTATTTTGTGGTTGTCAGCTGGGTTTTGTTCAGTATGGGAATATTTTTGTTATGCAGTAGTGTAACTTCTGTATATCTGGGTGATTTAATGACTGATGGCCAGGTATCAAGAAGAGCAGACATGAGCACAGAACCGTACCTAGAGTTGGGAATAGTTGGGGTGGTTGCTTTATTACTTGACTCTGACTACCCAAAATCTTAAGTCCGTTTTGAATTTTGCAGCTGGAATTCAGTCCTAAGCAAAATGCTCTACTACACTGATAATAAAATTTACTCAGACATCTGCTAGCTCATAGCTCTGATGTTGCACATAGAGAGAAAAAGAAAAATCATTATCACAGTACTCTCAAATATTTGGTTTGTGCCATATCCCTGGAGAGTGCTAAAAAATCTGGTTGGGAGTGAGTTGCCGAATCACTACGTTTCTTTAGCCAGTTTACTCAAATATGCTTGACTGGGAATATTATGGAGTAAATGGTTTGATTGAAGAGTAGGTTGATTGTCCCTGCCCTTGGGATGGAGTAGTCTGTGGGGGAGAGCAGAAAGCAGGGTGTAATAAGTCTCTTGCCATTTGTGTGTGAGAGCACTGAGTCCACTGATTTGTGACCCTCTATATGAACTGAAAAACAACTTTTATTTATTTCATTCTATAGTTAAACCACTTATTTGATCAAAGTTCTACTGATATGCTCTAGTTATGCCAAAGCAGAATCCAGCCCAGTCTTTTTAGAGTTAGGCTTTTTTTCCCCTGCCAGCTTTGTGGATATCTCTCAATGCTATTTCAACAGCGTATCGAAAAGAAACCTTCTCTTTGTAACCTAGTTTGATGACCCAGCTATTATTGGTAGATAAGTCTATGTCTTTTTCCTCCTTGACTGGATTTTTATGAGGTCTGAAATGCCAATAAGCATTAAACCAAAGATTTTAATTGAACTTGGCAAGGGAAAACCTGAAAACCTGTTGAGAAGACCATCTGATTTTTGAGAAGTTCAGAGTTTCTCGGGGTGGGGGCTTGTAGCACATCTTGGGAGGGGAAAGGGAGGGTAGAAAGAAAATAAATCAGTGCCTCCATATTATATTATTTAAGAGTTTTTAATCCTGAGAATAAATTAGCAGTCTATGTCAGGGAGAATATGTTCACTATATATAGCAATATATCTCACAGTTTATTGTGTTGATGTGTGTAATGAGCTGAAGCAAAATCTACTAAAAAAGACCATAAAAAGGAACTCCTAACATGTTAGATTTAAATCTGCTAATATTTAATGTGCACTTCATCTGACAGGTTGAAGAAAAGCCCTGGTGATATGGAATTGTAAGAAATGAATAGGTTATTCTGGTGCATGTATTCATCTTGCTTTTAATCAGAGAAACAATAACCTGGGTCACAGCTTAGCCTGTCGACAACAGGTATAATGCATTTGTGCCCGGCACTTGCATTATCTTAAATATTAATATAAATATAGGAATCATATCTGCAAGTGAAAAGTCAGGAAAGGAGATGGAGAATAGCATGCAGTAAATTTTTAAACAAAAATAGCATTGCTTATGACCTATTAAATATAACTTATTATATGCATGTGCCACATCTATAGCCTGTGCATGAAAAGTGTGGTGGGTAATGTGCTGGTGGAAACACCAGTTTGGATTCACAGCAAACTTTAAACAGAAAAACAGATTATTATCATTCAAGAAGCACAAGTGCATTATACCATTTCACAAAGCAGTCTGGATGGTATTATTTATTACCATTGAAGAAGCATAAGTGCATTATACCTTTCACAAAGCAGTCCATATGATATTATTTCTGAATGACATATAGCAGTAGTCTCTCCTCTGCTTTTGCAGCTGCTCTATTACAGAATGAAACATGGAAAGCTTCATCATGTTTTCTGCTCCTTAGGACTCCCCTGAGGCTGCTGTGCTTGTATGCCAGTGCCCTCGGTTGCTTTAGGAATCCAGATCAGGAGGAATGTAACTTCCCGCAGTGGAGAGTTTCTGCACAAAAGGGAATCTGTTAGGGGAGAAATCTCCAATGCCTGTTAACACTTCTTCAAGCAGAAATGATATCAAGGTCACACCAATGGTTTTCCTGATCTTGCATCTCCAGGAAAATGGTCACACTCAGCTCCAGGTGAATTGCTCTGTAAGGAAAACAAAACCCAACCAGAACCCCAGAAAAACCCACCCCCTAAACCCCTCTTTCTGTCCAAGAAGCCTCTACTAGCTGTGGAAGTGAGATGGTAGAATCCTATTGGGTTCTTGTCTCCTCCAGACACCATCTCCTTGCCAGGTACATCTGTGAAGTTTCTTGAAACTCATGTAGTGTTGAAATACAAATGTTTAATTGACTCTATGACAAATCATCCAGGGCTGTAAATAAGAAGTCTTGCCCCACACAGATCCTCTATTGTGTCTCCATCCAGGTGATCCACTAGTCCTGCTGACATCAGCTCAGCCATGGTACCTGCTCTGAGGAGACAGCAGTGTTGCTGATTTCCACAGGGAGAGGTGGGTGGGAAGCCTGTGACTTGGGAAGTGCCTGGTTTATGTAGGGTATTTCTCCTGCTCTCGCAGTAGAAGAACACAGCCATCATCACTCAGTGCAGAGCTTTCTGTTTGATGTTTCCTCTTGCCTTGCATGATGACCTTTCCTCTCTCTGCCTGACCTGTGACCTCTAGAGTTCAGCAAGGAAATCTCAGGAACTTGCATGTTAGTCAGTGTGATCCCAGTAGGAAGGAGGGGAGCGTGCTGCAAAAGAGAGACTTGAAAGTATTTTTAAAATTTCATAATATTTTGTTTTAAGCCAACCTTGTACCTTGTAGAATCATAAAATCATTTAGGTTGGAAAGACCTCTAAGATCGAGTCCTACCATTATGCCACAACTGATCATTAGCAGCAGAGTAAATTGCATTATTAGATTTGCTAGCTCTCTCCTCCTGAAGGCTACTGTTCATCTTGGTTTTGTCAGATCAGACAATTTGCTGATTTTGGTTTGGCTTGCATTGATTTGTTAGAAACTGCATGGCTCCTTTGCCCACAGCAAAATATAATATATAGACTACATCTACAGAAATTTCCTGTTCAGATTTTTCAGGTGTCCTTTAAGGTGTCCTTTAAGTCTCTGACCTCAAGGATACATACAACCTTTAGGTGTATCTTCTTGCCTGATAACTTAAAATAACATAAGGTAACTTTTTCTATTGATTTTTAGAGATGATTGTGAAAGATGTTTCTATCTGCTGAATTTTGAGACTGAAGTTTAAAGCATTTATGTCGCTAACATGGGGTATATTAAGGAACATCTAATCAGATCTTTCTCTGTGCTTTTAGAACTATTTAATATTGAGAAAATTGGTTGTAGTATATTTTTGACACAAAGAAAATGCAAAAAAGAATTGAACCTGCAGCGAAAAATGCATTAAAATAGCTGCCTTGGACCAGGCTCTGGTGTCAATATAGAGTACTGGTAGTCAGTATTCACACTCATAGTAGCCCATAAGGCACAGAACTAAGCGGGTGTTTTAACGCTGCTTAAGGTCTGCTTCATCTGATCCATACTTGAATTAAATGATTCAACAGGAAAAGCAACCAAAAAAACAGCTTGATGAAAGAGCAAAAATAATTAACAATCAGTTAATTTTCTAGACATTAAAAAATCCTTCTAGTATGTAGTATGCCATAATATTTTCAAAATGTCATGAGGAAAAAGGTATGAATCCATCATGATGGCACTTGGAAAGCGCAAGCCCTATTCAAGGTGGATCACGCTTCTTTCTTTGGGTAAATATAATTTAACCATAGAAATAGTGAACCATCCAGCTGTCAATTACTTTGAAATAGCAGAAGCACCCTTGTTCAGATAGAAATGTTTCATACAGAAAGCTGTGATAACAAAAGCAGATGCTTAGGTAGAAATCCTGTCTTGTGGGAACTCTGTAAAAGAAATTCTTCATCTCTGTGGCTGCAGAGTAAGTCTCCAAGGCAGGTTTTCAGTGATGGCTTGTTGTGGTGGTTGTGCCTAGTGACCAGTTAAAGTTAGGATATATAAACTTACAGTATTTTCTTGGAAAACTTATAATCTAAAAAAAAAAAAAGGATTAACAACTGGAGGGGCTTGGGGAGAAAGGGGACAATGTGCAGAGATATATCTCTAAATCTGCAGTCTTAAACTAAATGTATGCCCCTTTTTTTTTTTTACTCTGGTAGTAAGTAGTAAGTAGTAAGTAGTAAGTAGTAAGTAGTAGTAGTAGACTATCTTGGGAAAGGTTGGCAGGAGGATGGGCTTCTGTGAGAAAGCCATGCATGGGACACTGATGATATTTCATATGGGAACAGTGTAAACTGAACCTATTTTGGAAGTTTCATAGGAGATTCCTCTTGGCTTTGGTACTTTTCCTAATACACCTGGGGCCACAGCTAATGATTCTCCTAGAGATATTCTTCATAGATTCCTATCAGAATGAAGGAAAAAACAGTCTTGAGAGAAAGCTGATGGTTGTCTCTGCCCAGCCTTCAAATATGAAAAGATCTAGGGATAAAAGTGAATAATTTTTGGGTAACATGATCTTTAGCTACTTCTAATTATTATGAGGTTAGAAATTACTAGGAGATTGATTTATATACTTATGTCATTTTTAAATAAACTATATAGACCAGAGAGATGGTGATTGATTATAATTATTGATAATATATGTATGCCAAAAATATGTATTTATCAAGAAGTTTGAAGTAAACACAGAGTGGTCTTGCACAAAGCATACATAAGAATATTAATGAGATTGCTGAGTCAGGCACTAGAATTTAGCACATTACAAAATTGTGATGGCTTAAACAATAGCTGCATCTCTTATTTTTAATCTAAACCATTTACTGGGGTGGCAAATTTTTTTAAAAAGGAATATGGTTATGCAGTTAAAGACTGTTTTGTAATGCATGTTTATGGGGAAGAAGGAAATTTTTTTTTTTTTAATAAAAACACTTTAACATGAAAGGAACTTCATAGCATGAAGAAAAGTTGTCCTATAGGATGATTCAAGATGAAATATCAGTGGGCTACTCCAAACTATAGAGATGTAAACTGGTTATTTCTCAGGAGAATCTTATTAAAATGGGAATTATTATCCTATGGTAAAAGGCAAGTGCTGTGATAGCTGTAATAAAGGTGAAGTGTAGTTTTCCACTCTGAAAATCCTCATTTGCTCGAAGAGGGCAAACTAAATTTTAATAGATAAAGCTAAAACTTTACGTGAGATATTATATCAGATTGGTAGGAGGATTCTGGGGTGATAAGTTTTGCTTCGTGTTTGGCAAGGAGATGTTAAGAGGGAAGTGATCACAGAAGAGCTCCAAACCTTTGTATCCTTGTATTTATTTCTTTCTGTTTCTTCTCTGACTTTACCTTGATTCTGGGACCTGTAAAATCCTCAGGCTTGTCTGAGGTCACTTTTTACTCTGGGATAGAAAGTATCTTGCATCACAAACATACAGGACTGGATGAGAGGACTATCTACAAAGAAAATCTGGTTTAATTAGTCCTTTTGGGCTTCATCGCTGAGTCATATTGAGGCATGGAGTGCTTGCCACTACCAGCAAAGGATTTTTTCAAGACCCTTCAAAGAAAGGAAACCACTTGTCTGCTCATTTCTGTTTATCGACTGCTATATGGATCTGGTGTTGTAAATTTGGCTCATGCTTCGTGGGCATTGCTGACTTGTTAAACTGTGGTACCTTCATCCCATGTTGCAGGGGAACATCTAAATTTGGTTTATTATTAATATTAGAACTTTGGGACAAAACTAGCATGACTTTTAACTGAAATTTGATCATTAAAACATGTTATTGAAGAAGAGACTGACTATTTTAGGATGTGTAGGTGAAACAAGAGACAGTATTTTTCTTTTTGTCTCAGATTTGAATGTCAAGAGTCAGCTCCAGTAGCTTATATTCAGTTTTGGAGAAGGAAGAGGCTGTTCATGTGCATGCAAGTAAAGGCAATTTCAGTTCCTGGTATTCTAGAATAATTTATGGCTGTGCTGTTCTATGTTGCATTATCTTGGAGCAAGAGTTGTGCTTGTTGGCTTTCTATTTCCAAAAAGTCTCTTACTTGGATATTTGCAGTCTTAGCTGCATTGTCAGATTTTTCTCTGAAACTGCTAGAGAAGCAATAAAAGTTGGGAAAAGCCACAGTTTGTGTTTATCATACCAATTTCATCTGGACCAAGTAGTCTTGTGATGTACAATTAGCTAGGAAAAAAAAGCAGGAAACCATATATACTGAAACTTAGTGAAATGGAGTGCCCCAGATTTTAGAAATTACTTCTGGGAATAATTCCAGTTGATAATTACCATTTTAAAATATCTTTTAAGCCACTATGCTTAATTACTCATGTAAATATGTATTAGGAGTTAAAAGTACCAGAGATGCAGTAAAAATTAAATGGGGAATGTGTTTGCTTGTAGATACAATAAAAATTATTTTGTTCTTTGATGTGTACAGAGTGCTAAATAGAAATGTAAATAATAGCAACAGCATTTAAATGACACTGTATACAGTGCTGCTTTTGCCCCTCCTGGTTTCTGTAGGTCCAATTTCATGATCAGGATCACAAGCTGAAAAGCCTCTGCTCTCTGTTTCTTGGGCACATTGGTTTTGTGGCTCCTGAAAGCAGCAGCACCACTTTGAAGTGGTGGCTGTGTTTAGTGGAACTTCTTTTTCTACTGTAAGGAGAATAGAATAGACATTTAAAATTGTGTAAGTAGTGGAAACTTTGAAACCAGCAGTGTTTGCCCAGGAATAGATTTTTGAATTGAATGTGTATTTGGTTTACTGTAGACTAGGCTCATTAACCTGGGACTGCAGCTCAGGTTGAAGCCTGCCTTGGTCAAATCTTCACCACAGTGCAAGGCAGAGGCACTCGTCTGGGTGTTGCGAGAGAAGGACAAATGTTAATATGGTCTGCCATCTACTGTGACCAGATCTCAACTGACTCATCCTCATGGATTATCTGGGCCTTCTGACCCAAATTTGCTATATTCTCTTTTGGTTCTCTGTGTTGCTCTTCCTATTTTTACATTGTTTTCCACTCGCACCTTCAGAGCAGTTTATCCCATGGCTTCTGAGCACACCTTATTTGAGTTTATGCTGAGATAAAGACCATCAAGCCCAATATTCATGGGGACCTGAACATGGTTTACCTGGACCCCAAGGCTGCCATATGAAAATGTATTTTTTCTATGGTTTGTTTTGGGTTTTTTTCCAAGCAAGTGTGTAAACAGGTAGAACTTTCACTGCAGCCTTGTCTTTACACCAGCATCTTTCCCTAGTCCATTTTTCAATAGTGTCTTTAGCATGCCTGCTGTAGCTTTTATGTGTCTAGATGGCAGATCATCAGGGTAAACTGGAACAGTGTTGTAAGGGAGAGCAGTACCCATGGTGTACTTAATAAAGGATAAACTTCTGTGGAATGGAGCTTTGGAATATACAGGGGTTACACTACAGTGATGCAGGCCTAAAGATTGCTCTCCAGTGCCAAGTTAAAGCTGTCCAACTTCGATAGCGTGACACCGCATGTCGTCACTGTGACTGTCACCTGCCTGAGGCAAGGAGGAATGCTGGTCGGGTTTCCAAGAGCATTATTGTCATGGGAGGGTGAGCCTTAGCATCTCTCAGTTCACATTCATCACCGAAAGGTCAAAAAAACCTCTTACTTTGAAACAATTTTTTGAGCATTTTAGCAGCTCCTCTCTGTTACGTAAATCCTTAGCAGAGAGGCTGAGCATCTCCAGTGGAAGAAGGGTGCTGGAGCTGCTCCTGCGGTCTCTGTAGCCTCTTCAGCTGCTGTGTGAGAGGGGGATTTTGGTTAAATTGAAACACTTGGGGTTAAGTAACACTTGTTCTACTCCATACCTAAAGCCTCCAGTACCAGTTATTGTCTTTGCGGCTTTTATATATAGGGCTTTTAAGAACTCGTTCTGCAATCCAGGAGAGCTTGTGTCCCATGTGAATTTGTCTTATCTCTCCCTTCCTTTTGAAATGATGCTTGTTAGGCTATAAATATTCATGGAAAAGAGAGTAGGGGACAGTTGAATGTTTGTGTTTGTATTCTAATTAATGAGCAAATTCCCCTTTCCCATGTTCTTACTATAAAAATTTTCAAGATTGTGAGAGTCTGTGTATTAACATTAAACACGCCAAGGGAATGTTATGGGAGCAGGTTATGACTTGGCCATGTGGACTTACACTTTCATAGTGTTATTACCATATGCTTGCCTGAAACTCTGTCTTTTAATAAAAAACCTCATGAAAATACTTGTTTTTCCCAATGTTAATTTGAAATTCTCAGGGAGAAGGAAAACCCCTGCAAGAAGTGTTTGACTGAAACTCATAACCAGAGGGGAGAAAGAGGTGAGAGGCGGAGTATGGGTAAAGTATAAATAACCTTTCAATCCTTTTGCAAAGTGAAAAAGTGGGTAGCAATAAAGATTTCTAAGTCAGATAAAATATCTCCACAGGACCTAATTTTTTTGCAATATCGTGGTTTTACTAAATCAAGGTCAGATGAGAACTAGATTAGCTACATGATTAATGTGTATATTGGGCCTCACATAGCAAAGTCAGCCAGCACACTGAGGACACTTTCGTTATAAAGATTGTGCAAATAATCACTGGTGTTTAACCACACAGTAGATTTGACTGAAACAATGAAGTTATTACTAAATAAAATTGTCACTCAGTCACTTCAACAGAATTTACTTCAGAAGAAACAGCAGCTGGAAGGAGAGAGAAGAAAAACAAAATCCTAGCAGTGCAATGAATGGTCTGAAAAACCTTCAAAAAGGTGTACATTAGTGAATTAACATTTCATGAAACAAAAGCACTGTTTCAGGTTTTTATTACTGTAAGACTTGTAGGAAGGAAGTGTAGCAGGCATGCAAAGCCCTCGCTGCGTGTGGTGCAGCACTGAGTTACCCATCAGAGGTATCAGGTTTGCTATGCACACCCAGCAGGTCACTTGAGTGTGCCCAAAACACCTTCAACATCTGGAGCAGTTACATTTTGCTCATTGTACTGCAAAGCCTTGTAGATAAAGTAGAATACATTTCATTTATAAAATGAAGAAAAATAACAGCAAGATCTAGGTTTGTTAGACTTCATTCTGATTTTTTGTTCGTCTTTTACATTAAAAAAAAAACAACCGTACATGTATTTGAGGCAATGCTTAAAATTAAGTTTGCCTTTGTATGTAACAGTAACATGGTAAAAGGGTATTTGTGTGGAAAAAAGTAATAAAATGTAACTTAATGGTTGTTGTAGTGAAATCTTTATGAGAAAGGAACTCTGCCTGAAAAGGTCTCATAACATGGAGAACTCATATTCATTGCCTCAGTGGGGCCTGGGCCTTGAGAAGAAGTTGTGGTGCCAGCTTCATTTCTGAAAGCGAAAGGAATTCCATTACTCATTTCATCAACTCTGGTAGTGCATGAAAATGTAAACTGTCACTGAGATCTATTCTGTTTTTAATGATGGCCTTGTCTACCAGCCAGACGCCCATTTTACTGGCTACTGTATAAACCATCACTGGAAAAGCTGATTAAGTAGATCATGATAAGCAAGAGCTAAATTGTGGGGGCATCTTGAATACACAGTTTGCATTTTACAGTGGAAAACCACCAAAATAACTGTATTAAAGCAATAAGAAGGAATCATTTAGTCATCTACTGACAACCCAACAGAACTCTGAACTTGACAACTCAGGCCATCTGTGTTATTTACCTTTTAAATACTTTCTAAGAGGAAAATTGCAGAATTGACTGAATTGCTGTTGGTAGTAATACTTGGAAAGGGAGCTGCGTTTGTGCTGCTCTTTGCAGTGGATCAGTTGGGCACAGCACAGTGCATGATGACTTACTTGTATGTCATGTGGGCTTCTGAAAAAGGCAGGGTAAATCCTGCTCCTGTGTAGTTTTAAGTGAATTGAGTTGTAGAACTTCAGTGTAAATGTTTACATTTGGAATAACCAGCCAATTTTCACTTCTCAAAACTCACTGAAAAGTGAATGCACTTACAACTGTAACCACTACCACCACCACTGCCCCCCATGTCTGTGGGGGGGAATCCTTATTGAGAATAGAGAAATAGAGAAATAATGGGCAATTTTTCCTCCAGTGAGAACATGAAATAAAAATCGAGCCAGGTGGGGGAGAAGTGCTGTAAGGTAGAACTCTGACACTCTGATGTCTGCTTAGGGAAGAGATCCAGGTGTTTAAGAAAGTCGTGAACTTTTATTTTCCTATTACCCATTCTAACCAGCTTCTGAAAGATGGTATCTCTGGTTATTCATCTGTAGAACACACTGGGCTTTGTTTTTGGTGGTTTTGTCGTGGTTGTTGAAAAAAAATAAAAAAGGCCCTCAGAGAATACTTCAGCATATTTTTTCCCACTAGAACAAATTAGCAGCTTGACCAGATGAGAGATTTGTCCATTCAGCCCTGTGCTTTAAATGGCTACTAGATCATGCCTGGGAAAAATTAGATTAACTAGGCAAGCTTTTAGTGAGATTTCCTCAGAGGGGTCTGCCAGCCGTTAACAATTGGCAGTTTATGTACACTTTGACGTAAATATATTTTGGTTCTGTATTTAATAGCCTGTTATTTATTTTATAAAATTTTCTAGTTGCTTTCAAATCATGTAAACTGGTAGGAGCTGTTATACCCTCTGCTAAGAAGCTCACAGGTTACTTAGAAGATTGGTGTAAAATAAGCAAAAACTGCATATTTCTACTGCTTTGTAAGTAAAAGTGACCTAGTGCCTAAGCATAGTCCATCATCCCAAGGATATGTTCTTCTCTCTCACTTCCTTGCTGTCTCCTGTGTATGACAAGACCCTACTTGCTTCAGAACCGAGCTGTTTGTAATGAACTTAATGCAAATACTGGTTTAGACTGTGGCTTGAAATCACCATTAGCAGCATGTGGAAATTATTGGAATAATATCAATATAACAATGTAGATCCAGCTAATGGAGAAGCTCTTGAGGAAATAAGATGTTCAAGTTGTCCTTTTGAGAAAAGGTGTTTAGCGATTGAAATAATATATTAACATATTTTTTTTTGTGTATTAAACGACCTCCTGGTCAAATTGCCATCTCCTATTTCTGAAAGATATTATGACCTTATTGACAAAGCCAGACAGAGAGAACTTGCCAAGAGAAGAAACTTTTGACAGCATCTGCATTGTGTCGGGAAAACTGAGACAAACACCTGAAAAACTAAATTTGCAAGTCCGTTGCTGCCTTTTCCTTACAGGACTGCTGAGAAACTCTCAGCACTTGAAAGGTAGAAACAAACAGACAAAGGGCCCAGGAGTGGTTGATCAGAACACCTATTCTCTCTCTGCTTCTTCAGAAGTGGTGTCTTGTTATGCTGTTTCTTCTGTCTCTTTTTGAATGTCACTTCTCCAGAACAGGATTAAAATTTTAACAGTAAAAAGAGATTAAAAGCTCTTTCACTAATGTATGTTCTTATTTTGCAAAGTAGCTGTTAATACCATCTTTAATATCTATCAGCCTGTCAAGGAAAAGATTTTTAATATAAATTTTGTAGTGAAAGGGAAGGAAAAAAGCAATATCGTTGAAGCACAACTCGTGATTTGTATTTTAAATATTCATCTGTTTCTACCTCTTCTGTATATCTTTAGTAAAGTTTTACATAACTGTTTTAAGGAAGTGTCTGCCACAACATTAAGCATGCTTTGTATTTCAAATGCTGGGCCATTTTTAATTGTTTTAAATGGGTAGAGTCTGTGTAAACACCACTGATTTAAGAGTTAAAAGTATAAAAATTGAGATTATTCTACATGTAAGCACTTCATGTTTGTTCTGGGTATACCTTGCAAAGAAGAATTAATCCCAGCGACACTCCCTCCATTTCTTAAAATGGCAAAATTAAAAGAAACAGTCAGCTTTAGTCATTTACTGCCTCAGAGCAAAGCTACCAGTGTAGGTTACTTATTACTGATTTTCAAACAGAAGTTATAGTTACTTCAGATATGTTTGGACCGCTTTGTACGTGTGGCATCTCATACATGGGTTGATCAACCCTTAGGATCCCAGAAGAAACACCTGCAAAATGACATTGTGTTGATTATCCTGATTTTCCTCAGACCTTTTCTGAGGAAATGGTGTAAGGCACTAACCAAAATGTGTGCTATGCGTCCTTAATTGCATCTGGTTTCTAGTTCATTGCTGTCGTCTGATGCCCACTGGCCAAGTCTTAGTCACTGGAAAAGCTGTTGCCTTATTCCTGTGGCCTTTAAGATCCTTGCTGGTAGCAGGAGCTGCTGACCTCAGTGGTGCGGCAGCTCCTGAGGACACATGAAGCTCAGGCTTGCGATTGAAGTGAGGATCTGGGTGAAAGAAGATGAGGTCTAAAATAGAAAATAGATTTGTTACTCACTGAAGGAGATCGCAGATTATCTTTGTTTTCAGAGCGAAATATCCTTGACACTGGACACATCCGCTCGCACAAACATTCAGTCCAAGGCAGCTAATAAATCTCTACGTGGTTAAACTGTTTCTGATGGGGTTTTTTTCATAAGATGGAGGTTTGTCTATTTTAAAATTTACTAGAAATATAATTTGCAAGATCTCTGTGAAAGGAAAGAGAATTTGTCTCGAAGAATAAGACAGAGGATGTTTTAAAAATAAGTTTTAACATTCTGAGAATGTGAAAATTTCTTTTTTTTTTTGGTGTCTGGACTGTCAATACCAACCCAATATCCCTGATAACAACAAGCTAAGCAGAAAGTTATGCTGCAGTTGTGAGATAATGCTGGCAAAATAATTAACTCCATCAATCAAACTCAGAGCAGGATCCTCCAGAAACAGAAAGGTGAGTCTGCAAAAACGGATAAATATTACTCAACAGAAACTCTCAAAGACCCTACTAGGAGGGATTTTTAAGGAAGTGTTAAAACCCATCTGTCTGGAGACAGTTCTGCCCTGAAGCAAGGGGACACATTAAAGTTAACTTTTTGTTAGTAAACTCTGGTAATGGTATTTGAGTGCATAAATATCCCTTGCATTTCTATATGTAATTATGTTAATACATTGATATAATACAAATTCTCATAAATATCATGCATAAGTATCTGTTATAGGCACAGGTGTCTCCACACTCCCATAGAGTTAGTAAATCCAGCATACAAGCATGCTTTGAAATGTTTGTTAATGTGGCACCAATAGTGGAAGTCAAAAAAGTTTTGCTTTAAAAGTTTGGTTTTTTTTTTACTATGCTCTGTTTTTTTCCTCCATATATAAGTTTTCAATGAGGAACATAAATGTGTTGTCATGAAGGCTTTCTTTTTTATCTTATCAATAAAAGTGAACGCATTCTTGAACAGTGCCTTAAGCATTTGTTTAGTTTAAAGGAAGGCTTGAAAAAAAACTGTGCTTAAGCACTCTCTTAATTGGTATCTTGAAATAGAGTTGATGCCCAGAATTACAGGGATCTGGACAAGGGCTCAATCCACCATGGTAGAAAATATTTGGCAGTCAAAATCTGTTGATGCCTCGAGCCTGTCCCTTAACATTGGCATCCAAGAGTTGTTGTTCTGGTGGCAAAACTCTCTTAGCGTCGAAAGAGAAGCTTGGCTGCTGCCTCTTGTCAGCACTGGAGTGTCCTGCTGGCACATCTACATCTCCTGCAGGCTCAGCATCCTGCGTGGCATTCTAACAAGATGCAGCTTCCTGTGAAACACAGGTCTGTGCCTCCCTCTTCTCTTGTATTATGTGTGTGAGAGCAGAGGAATGTCTGGCACTTTGCAGGTAATGGCTTATAAGTTGCAGCAATTAATCATGCAGGGAGAAAGAAAGCTGATGTAAATGTTTCATCACAGGAGAACTGAAAGACTTATTTTTTACACAGGTATGTGTTGGCTTCAAAATACCACTCTGAGCCACTGTTTCTTTTGAATGTTTTTCTACATATTTCATGCCCTTTATGCACACAGCAGTGTATGTGCCTAGGATTTTATGGCTTTGGGAGTTCCTGTTGTAGCCAGAATACCTAGAACTTGGCACGGCAGACCATAAATACTGGTCTGGATAAAGCCCTGAGCAGCTTCAAGGAGACTCATGCAGTAGCAGGTTATGTGCTCCCATAAGGTCCTTTCTAACTTGGACAAATTCAAGGTGTAAGAAAAGATGTATACACTTAATCTCAAATAGGAAGAGGATTGTAGTTTAATATCTACCCGTTCGTTACCTTTGCATGTAGATTAAATATCCTCAGCAGCATCTGATACAGACTGACTAAAGTTTTGTGTTGGTAGTTGCACTAGTCAGAACTGGAAAAATGAACCCTTTCTCCTATCTCTCTTTTCTGCTCCTTGGGGTAAACTGATAGTAATCAGAGCGCCTAGTTGTAATTATCCAGTGAGACTGAGTTGCTTAGGTGTGTAGCTAAAAAGTTTATCCCGTGTAAGACACTGCCCATGTTGGCAGTGATGTTCAGAGTATAGCAAGAATCTCCCCATGGGATGTTCCGATGGGATTTATCTGCCCCATGGATCTCCCTGAGTTTCCCAGCTTGGTCACCAAGCTTCCTTATCTGGAAGTCCCTACTGCCTGAAGCAATTCAAAATTAACTTGGGCATCTTTATATAATAAACTGTAATTTAGATATATTCTGAGCTATGCCTTCTCCTTCATATGGTTTGAAAACAGGTGAGGAAGAAACTCTGTTTTTTTATGAATTTTCAGCATAGTTTTCCCTTCCCAAGGGGTTCCATCAGAAGTGGATTACATTGTGCCCCTGGTAATCATTGAATAAATATGTTAAAAAGTGCTTGATCATTTTAGCAAGTACCCCCCCTGTGGCTTCTGCAGTGCCTTGTTTGAATTGTACAAGATGTTCAATGTTTTCTATGCCTTATTGGTTTGACCTTTAAATATTATTTGAAAAGTGAATGTGATATTATCTGCAACCAGCAGATAAAGGCTTATGAGCAAAAGGACAATATTTTGTTGGACGATGGCTATATTTAAGAATAGCGTAACCTTTGTAGGTCTTGTAAAATAGCAATAAAATTAGTGTATTTTTGTAAAATAGCGGTAAAACTGGTGTATTTTGCTAATATAAAAAAAGTAAAAGGCTATGGTTTATAACCTGAACTTGGAAGTTTTTCCACCTAATCTGATTTCTTTATTATTTTCTGTATCATTAGTCACATGCTGAGCAGTATAAAGGTGTGTTTATAACATGATAGCTTAGATGCAGGAATAGGTAAGAAAAATGTCACATTTCAGCTTTAATGTAAATTCTCATAGTATATATCTACACAGTTGTAGGGTACATGTGAAGGATTTGCAGTTTCTTAGAGGAGTCTGGGTGAAGAGGACCATGAAGTAAAAGTGAAAGATTTCATTATTTAAAACCTCAGCTGGGTAACATAATTATATACAAGTGCAACTTTTGTAATTTCCTAACTATTTGGTGTTTTAATGCATTTTTCAGATAGTTTAATTATAGAAAAGGAATTTGCAGGGTGTGAATGCTCTTGGATACTGCTGACCTCTGAGAGGAGGCAGAGAGTACAGCTGTTGGGCAAGTTCTAGGACTGGGTGGCATCTCAGCATCTTTGTTTTGACCATAAAAAGTTTACACCTGTGTTGCTGAAACACCCACCCTCACTGAGAAGTTGGGTATTGTTTTACTGAGGGGTTCAGAACACACACGTTGGTATTTTCTGATATGTCTCTCCATCTGAGCACACTTACTAAAAGCTACAGTGTGAAGTTGTAATAGCATTTGAGATCACATTGTCCACTTCTGCTGTACGTGTATTTTTCAGATGTGGGTCTGCAAGCCCTTCTGTTAGTAAGCCTTGAGCTGTGTTTGGCAAAGGAAGGCTTTGAAAAGCTCAGCTCAAGCAGAGCAGAATGAGCCTGTTATGTCAGCTGGGACTGCAAATGCATCCCCTCAATGTGGTGTTGCAGTCAGGCTCGACCGCCTGTAATTACTCCATTAGGGAGACCACTGAGACTATAAAGAGATCCTGGAAGCAGTATTTCCCTCTCTGACTGTGACCTAGGAGCAGAATGACAAAAGTAATATTGTGTGAAATGTGACCTTTTAAACCTGATTGTTGCATCATCCTCCATCAACCTCCACTATATAAAAAAAATAAAGTGTAAGCAATAGTAGAAGGCAGTATAAAGAGTGCTACTTACCACCAACATTTTTCTAAAAAGTGGTTTCTACTTTGCTGCTTCTTCCATTCTACTGCTTTGCTTCTCCTTTTTTGTTATTCTAAAGATGAATTCAAAATATTTAAAACTGAAATTTATATGTTCTGCAGTCAGTTTTCTATTTTTCAATCCATTTTGTTCTGTTTGTTTAAAGGGCAGCTGTTAGGAATTCACTTTGTTTAACCTTAGGCTTAATCTTTTCGCTTCGGGTGGGACGTGAAACCCTTCTGTGCTGAAGTCATTAAATGCTTACCAGGTCCTAAACATAATAAAAATAATTTCTGTTTATATGAACATTTTAATTTGAAGAATAAAGGATGTTGTTGTTAATGACACGGTTGAAATTGTTAAAGTTAAGTCTCAGTCTGAGTAAATGTCACTACATTACCTAGCCTTTTTCTTTATGTTTCAGTGTTTTTCCCCTCCAAAAAATTACCAGCATGCCCAACTATTGCACAAACCTTCTGTCTGAATATTTTATTAAAAAGCACTTACAGTATGTAGTTTTGTACTCCTCAAAATTAGAAACATTTTAGGAATGTTTCACTTGAATACTGCATTCATCTTCTTATCTTTCTCAGAACTGGAACTGCAGAGAAATTTTTCACAGTGCTGAAAAAATTAACAATGGAAACCCAAATAATTTTGGACAGATAATTAATTATTTCAGGTGACATAGCTTCAGTAGCTTTTTGTTGTTTTGGACATACACAGTTATGTGCTTGTTGCTGAGAGCAAGACTTGCTATTGCTACACAGAAAGTGATCTGGGAGGGATTAATGAGTCTCAAAGAGAGTTGCAGGGGGCCTCCATGACCATCCATGATGGAATGAGCTCTGTGGAAAGAGGCTCTAACGATGGGAAAGTTCTTCCTTCGGTCAGGATTGTGCCACCTGAGTGTGTTCTTATCACTATTGTGGGCTTCAATAGCCACTCTGTAATGAGAAATATCATGAGGAAAGATGTACTTCTGTAAATAACAGGGTTTTTTTAGTAGTTCACCCATTCAAGGGATAGCTCAGCATTTCTGAAGCTATTCCTTTGGTGTTCCATGAAGAACTTTTCTCTCTGAATCAAAACTTTTTGCTGTCTCTGGCAACAAAACATCAAGTGACTTCAAAATAATTAGTACTTCATCATTTTGCAATTGTTCTTGCCCCAGCATTTGCATGCTGCTATGCCAATCTAATAAATCAAAATCTCATTAGCTCTTAAACCCAAGGAGATCTGGAACGAGGTCACTCATTATTTGCTCCTGTTTCCGAGAGGGGAACAGAAATACGTTTTCCAAAACACTTTATCAGCAATTTTTCTTTCTCACAATGCAACAGGTGGATATGTTAACCTTTGCTCTTAACAGCAGCACTATACGTGATCTTGGCAGCAAAATATGTATCAATGCTAAATACTTAAAATTTGAATAGTTAATTGACTTTCTTTAACTTGCTCTTAGCTTTTTTTAAGGAACATGTAAAACATGAAAGTGCTTGCTTCTTGGATCATTTACAGATTCAAAAAAGGTTTAAATGTTTCTTAATATCAGCAGTAACTACTGGTTTGTTATTTTACCTGGAACTAGGAAACATTAAAACAATACCTCCTTTTATACTTTTCACTGCTTTCATCAGTGTGTCTGTAATGCTGTCATGAAGAGGCTTGAATTCCAGCATCTTTAAGACATTTAATAATTACTTTTTATGCATGATTATAAATACAGATTTATATTTCTGATCTGGGATTAAACATGCCCTCAGATCATGGTGGGACATGTCATCACTGCCGTTTCATCTTTGACTCTTCTGTCACAATGGAATTAGGACAAAGCTGGAATCTAAACCAATGACGGGTTCTGGGAAAAAGTAGGTTGTCCTTTTTTTCTCTTTACATGAGATTCAGATGAAGATATTCCCTATGAAAACTAATAGCTGTCCTAGAAGCACTAACTACAATGCCATCAAAGAGGCATGTGTAAGATCAAAACTGACTTGCTGAATTTTGGCTCTCTCAAACCTCTTCCTCGATCACTGAGTGTGTATCTTCTCCCTTTGGTTAGCTTTCCGGATAGAGCTTGCTATTTACCCATCCCTAAATCTCGGCATTACTAAGAGCTACTAGTTAAACTACTTCTGTAACAAACTTCATACCCTCTGTTTGGTTACCAGTTCTGAGTGCCATATCTTATGACATTTCAGGAGGCTTATGACAGTTTATTTTTCTGGAGGAGTCTGTGAAGATTACACTGTCTTCACGCTCTTTCACTTATTAAACATTTCCCCTCCTCATCTGCTTAAAGCTAATATAAACTAACCCTGAAATTAAACTTTAGCCTGGCTCTCCAAGATTTCACCAGCAGAAATAATTTGAAAAATGACCCAAGACTTGCAATAAATGGTCAAAGCAGGATTAGTTAATTTCTTAATTACAAAGTCCTTTCACCCCAAAAGGAGACATTATCATTGCTGTCATTCTTGGCCTTGTATGAATTGCTTGGGAGTACTTATTAACTGTCTTGTAGATGTTAGTGATGCCTACGAATGTGAGATTACCACTGCTTTGTTTGAGGCTGAGGTGGTCAGCGGTTTTGGTGCTGTGAGTTCTGGCAGGAGTGAAGATGCCTTTGAAATGTCTGTTAGAACAGCCCCTTAATTCTGGTTTATTGCTGCTAGTTATAGTTTAATTATGTTTTTATTTATGAATGGCATAATAAAGACCTCAGTGGATTTGAGATTACCCAGAGTGTAAGTGAGTGGTAGTCTCTCTCCTCCTCTGTTAGCTCCATCCCATGTAATATATCTGTGTGTGATTTAAGGGTGTCTAATGGAGCATTTGTTTGGGTGTGCTGGCTGTTCCAGTATTGGATCTATCCCCGGAGAACATTATCTCCAGATAAAGACATGACAGGTGTCAATGAGATCAGATTAGCTTGTAAACGTTTATTTAAAAAGGGAATTGGAATTGTGATTATTAGTTTATAATTTAATTCCCCATTTACCTAAATGCATCTCGCAGACTTTAAATGAGATTCTAGGAAACATGGATCACCATTAGACAGGAGCAAACACCCAAAAATTTCGTCTTCTGAAAAATCGCAGTGGATTCATTTATGAACTATTCAGGTGATTTAAATGTTTTGTCTCAGTTTTGGGCAGAATATTACATTTGGAGCTGTGCCGTGTCCTGGCGCGTGAGCTGTACCTGACACTTTGGAGCAGTGGAGCCTCAGTTAGTCTCTACATAGGCTGTGATAGAGCCCTGGGACAAACCTGGTATCCTCAGGCTGCTTGGAGCACCTTTAATTTAAAAAGTGGATACCTGCTTGGGCATTCAGTAATCGCCTAGGAGAGACTGTCATCTTTCATTACCGCATTAACCTTTAGAACTGACAACAGTGTGCCAGCTCACAATAATTGAGCAGAGGCCCATGAAAATTAGTTTCTTACCTTGTGATTGTGCATATGATCAGGTTGTTCACTCACTGGGGTTATTTAGTGTGTGACATTCTTTTCTCACTAAATTTTAGCTTAATTTTTTAATTGCTGTTTTAGACTGTTGTCTTCTTAAAATATCTATCCTGGAGCTAGAAGAAGAAGAATGGGACAAACATTTCTGTCTCCTTTGAAACTTGTAACTTGCAGCTTTTCCAGCACTGCATTTCTGGAATTTGATAGAGCATGAATTTGAGACAATTTCTATTGTGTTTTGAGGGAAAGAACAAGTGTTTGGGACATTGTGCATTCTGAAATAAAACCTCTAATTTTGTGTTTCACACAATCTGTCTGTCCTTGCCAATGCTTCAGCCCAAACACCCCTTATCCAACAGGCTAGAATTTATTTTTGTGGTATAATATTCAGAAGTACCAAATATTAATCAATTAATGGAAATTAGGCGTGTGTAATGTCCATACTAATGGAGTATTTGTATTACTTCAATAAACTAGATTTTAATTAGAAGTTACACTGAAGGTCTGATTAGAAGGCAGAGCCCTTCTAGGGATCAATTCTCAGTCAAATTCAGATGATGTAAATGTAACTACAAAGTTATATATTTGTTAATCAGTGTGAACAACTTGCTCTGCCTGAAAGAAGCCTTAGAGCAGTAATTTTGCATCATGAGCACGTTTCTTGTCTGAAGCGCATGTTATTTGAGGCTATTTTCAAATCGCATAACAATGTTTAGACTTCTGCTCTTGAGGGCAGATCTACCATTCCCAGTTATATATTCTAGCACTTCCTTAATTTCTGATAAAATGTATGTGGGATAGGTTGTTTTACTATAATTTCTCTTGCTTTATAACTTGCTAATTGTAAATCACATAATACTCCACTCGTAAATAAGCTGTGCATACTCTAAGTGCTGAAAATGATGCTGAAAGGAATTTATTTAAAGGACTAATATCTTCCCATATCACTTCCAGTCACTTAAGCAGCTGAGTAAAGCCCAAATATTATTTTCTTCAGCTGGGACCTATTTCCGTTATGTCACTTAAAGTCGAGGGATTGGAAAATTGCACGCTATGAGGTTTTTTGTTTGTTTTTTCTGAAAAGCTACTGTTTGTTTATTTAGATGGCCAAGACACTTAGGGGATAATCAGGCAATTTCCAAAGTACTTATCAAGTGAATTAGAGGCAAGCTGAAACTGCAGCAGGATGAATTCATTCCTGTTAAACTAAATTGTCTTAAACTAATGAAGTAAAAAGAATGTGACTTGTGCCCAGCCTGTGGTGAAGATCTTTCCCTCATTCAAGTAGAGAGATTAATGATTTGTCTACATATGCAAATGTCCCAAAATAACTCTTTTGGAATATTTTTTTGAATAGTTGTATTGACACATATTTCTCACACAGGCAGTCATACTCTAGGAAAAAAGATGAGATTTTTTAATGAAAAAGTGTTGTTAAACTGAGATGTCTGTGACTTCATGGAGTTTTATTCCAAAATAATTCTTCATATTGACTATTGAGTACTGTAAATCTTGTGGAGTCTATGGACTGTCATAGTTTATGGAGTTTTATAGAACCTGAGGCAGGAAGGATCCACATCACCAAGCCCGCGGGAGCATGTGTGAGAGTCCTTTACATGTCAGTGTTATCCTTGTAATTTATTGGTTTCACGTGTAGTTAACACTGGTTTGTTTTTAAAGACGAATCTTCTAAAATGGTACTCGGCTTTTGTAAATTTATAGTATGGAAAAATTGCAATGCAGTTACATTTCATCATTATAACAGGCTAAATATATTTGCCCTCATTCCTCCCCAAATGTCCCATAGCTTATTTTGCCTGATGGAGATGCAGTGATGATGTAGCAAAACACAACTTCTCACTTACTGCTTTTTTTTTGATGAGGTACTTGATTACAAATTTGCATAACAAGCAATTTAGTTTGTCATTGTAATCCCTGGCAGTGTTGATGACCATCTTTGTAAATGTAAAATTGTATTTGCAGTTCCAGTGAAACTGGAATGATGCACTTTTGTACAGTATGGAAATATGTCCTTCAGATTTCTCTTCAGAATCCCTTAAGATGACGTGATGTTGACCAGCTGAAACTTGTCTGGTTACTTTACCAAGTGTGATTTACCTGGGTCCTACCTGGAAGAAGGATTTTGTGGAGAAATTTTGATGCATATACAGCAACTTCTTATATTCTCAATTTTCCTGTTGCTGATTCAACTCCTGTGGCCTCCAGTTAAATGTATTTATTTTCTAATTCCCTATGCATATCTTTTACGAGCTCTCAGTCTCTCGTGCTTGTTTCCACAAGAGATTTCTGACAGTTGGAAACAATTTGAGGGCCAAATGCAGTTTTCCCAAGCTTGTAAACAGGTTTTTCTATCTTCAGCTCTGTTAATATATATTACAGGGCCTATAAATGCAAATATTGTTAATGAAAGTTAAATATCTCCCAGATGCTTTATGCTAAAGCAGTCATACTGCTTCTGATTAATCACTTAATTAGCTAGCTGATGCGTCCAATGCTTTTGATGAATATCCTGGCTTTTAGATCAATATTGCATTTTCCAGTTTCTTCTGGGATCTGGGCTGCTACGAGTGACAGAACATGTGTGCTAGTGCTGAGCAAGTTATCAATCTTTCTTTACAAATTAGCATGGTTTTCTTTCAGTTTTGCTTAGATCTGTGAGGGTTCAGTGAGTATTTGGTGTTGTCAGTATCTCCGCAAATCCTCAGTTTTGTTTCATGCTCTAGATTGCAAAAGCAACTCAAACTACTGAATTCTCACTGAACTTGTGTCATGTCTATCACTCAGGGCTGTGCCAAAGTAAGAAGTGGGAAGGGGTGCTCACATCTGGTGGTTGACATGCAGTGCTGATATCTTGCTATAGTAAGTATTTACTGATGGACTGGTTGTGTGAAATGTGAAATACGTGATCAATTAAAACTGATTATGAGGAATTTGGCTCTCCTTGGTGTTAATTTTACTGTGTCTTGGTTTACTAAAAGGCTTATTGGCTGAAACGTTTTCTGTGATGGTATTTCTGGAAACATAACCAAAAGTGATGCTGAAAGAGTAAGGGTCTAATGTAGAGCTCATGAAATGGAAGTGACCAGCTTTCACTGGTGTTTACATTTTTGGCGTGACATACTTGAGGCAGAGAATAGGAAGTATTAAGTTCTAATGTGAAATATATCTTAAAATAGAAACCCTTGTTTTAATCAGACATAGTTAGGGGTTTGACTACATTTCCCACGTATTTAAATGTGAATTAAAGGACTTTTTAATCCTTATGCTAAAGTAAAAGATGCCCCTTTTCTCCAGTTACTAGGGTAGGAAATGAATATTTTAATCAGAAAGATAAACCAGGAGCTCAACAAGGTGTCTGTTGTTACAGGGTCTGACATGGTCATGGAGAGCTCCTTAAAGCAGTGTGGCCACTCTCTAGTAGGATCTCTCGACTTAGGGCACAACTGTGGTTTGTTTCTCCTAGCTGGAAAAGGAATGTACTTAGAGAAGTCCAGATGGGATGATGAACATTTACAAAAAAACTTTCCAATTTGACTGAGCCTATAGTCAGAAAATTTTAGTGGCTCTTAATAAGAATCAATTAAAATATCAGTACCTATGATTACTGGGACCTGTGTGTCTTTGCATAGGGTGTTAAATGCAGCCAATACATAGTCTATGTTTTGCTCTAATCAGATCTATCTAAATATAAGAATGATATTTTGGTGTTGAGAGCAGTTACTGCATTTCTACCTTGAATAGCCATTGACCAATTGGCAAAGTGGGAATATTCTGAAGAATGCAGTTTTTTCTGCTTTGTGCTGGTGTGATGGCATGAGGTTTTCTGTAATTACCATCCCACAGGTACTATTCAGGAAAAAGTTTACATCTGGAAAATTAATTGTGTTGAATTCAATAAATATCACATTTTAACTATTAACAGATCATGGTGCAGTAAATACTTTCTCCTGTGCATGAATGCAACAAATAAATAGGATTTGTTTTGGGCAAATACTTTTCATCTTTTTTGTAAAGGAAACAGAACTCATGTATTGTTTTTAGCATTGAAATAATACTAACTTTACTAATGACTAAATAATCAAACTACTTTCCATATGGCATTTGTTATGCAGAAATTGCCCGTGGTTTAGGGGCTGTGGAAGCTGTTTTGAAAGGTGATGCTGTGTGCTGCTACTCCTACTCATCACGAGTTTCTGCAGAAAGGGGCACTCAATCACCATTATGAAAATCTTTCAATTAATCATATTGACTTGTGAATTTTAGGATAAGTGGGATTGCTCATTCTTTAAAAGTCACACTGTTAGGATGGCATTAATCTCAGTTACTTTCAGCTGTCTGAAAGTGGTATTACTAGTTTAAGGTAGTTGCCTGGGCTCCCTCTGTGTTTAAGACAGAAAATTGGACATTTTAAGAAGCGGATTTGGTCAACCTAATTAATCCATCTACTGAACAAAATGTCGTCTGGTGTCCATCAGTCTCCACTGAATGCGAAGAGTGCCTTGGTAATTAGCTTTGGCTGTACCCCTAACCCAGTATGACCAGTGTTGTTAGATGTGTCCTTTTCAGAGTCTGAAATCTCTATGTTAATAAATTTTATAATTGTCTACCTTCAGTGAAGGAATTTCAGGTTTCTAGTTTAACTGAGATGATGACATGCCTTCCTGTAATTTCAAACTTGAATGCCACTTTGCCCATCAACCTCACAAAACTCCTAAGTTGTGACTTATCAAATAATGACAGTAAAAAAAAGTTACTCAGGTGAAAATAAAACTTTCTGTAAATATTGCTGCTCAAGAAATTTCTTTTCAAGTATTTCCAAAAATTCAGAACCTTGGAGCCAATTTTCAGCTTGATCTGTTTAATATGGTTAATACTCATTTTGCTTCAGTGTGGCATTACAGACATATACATACATTATTTATGGTAGGAAAATGGTCTTGGAGGAATAGGTGGGAGAGCTTAAAAAGATAAAGAAACACTGAGGAAAAGAAAAGGAAAACCTGAGTGGAAAGCAGTATGGATGAAATGAAGCTTTAGAAGTAGATAATATATGTTAACTTATCTAGACATCTCAGTGAGAATGGATTTTAGTAATAATCTAGACAAATAAAACCTGGAAGGAATGCTGCAAGTTTAGTGGATGACAAAACATCAGTTATGTGCACCTATTTTGATCTAATGAGAACACGGAAAGGAAAAATTTCAAATGCTGAAATATTGTAAAGTAGAGTTGTTTCAGCATCACATTAAAACGCAGATTCTGAAGGATGTTAAAAATAACTGGATTTCATGGATAGTTGTGTGCAAGGATGCCTAAATTAGCAAATGTTGTTAACTGGTGTCTGAAGGCAAAAGAAATGTATGTATGGCTTTATACTTGCTGATCTATGCCTTCCTGCAAATATTATATAAGAGTCATACTTGACTGTCACATTCAGAAGCAGCTGTATTACTCCAAGTGTGTGTTTCTGTAACTTCATTATTATAGTATTGGATGGTTTTGCATCCTCTCTCCCTTTAAAGACAAATCTATGACTATTCCAAATTCGAGAAGTTGCTAAGTTAAAAGCATCCTGTGTGGTGGAATAATGGCATGATGATGCCTTTCCCATTGATTCTGCCTTTGTTTCTACTATGGTTATTGGCTTTGCATTTGGATTTGTTATGTGTGCCAGCCAGTGGTCTGGTGTAGTGCACCGAAGAAGCCAAAGAGGTGGTGACTGGATGTACAGATGCCAGTTTGGCATACTGATCCTTTGGCTTTTTAAGGCTCATTACAAACTGTGGATGACTAGGAGCAATGATTCTGTAGCAAACAGCATAACTGAATGCTAATAATTTACTAATTGTAAATTAGTATTCTTTTATACAAATTCACTAATTTGTAACTAAATGGAAATAGCAATTGAATAATTCCTCTGTCCCAGTTGAACCTGCCCAGTCAGTTCCTTTTTGGTTTTATAGAGGAACCAGAACAAATTTCCCAGTTACACTCTGTCAATTAAAACCCATATTCCTTGTTTAACTTTTACCATTCTTCATGCACACTCAAATTTGCAGCTTCAAAGTTATTGCAATAAATATTCTGCTCTTTGTTCACTGGGAGCTTGCATATGCAGCATTTTCAGCCATGCATATCTCTGAACTTTCATCTTTAAGCACATCCACAGCTGGCAGTTTCATGCAAATGTATATTTAGATCTTGATTACATTTTAACTGAAGCAGAAGCCAAGGTGAATGTTTTTGTCCAACTCAGAATAAACAATAGTATTCTGCTGGGTCTCAAAGGTACAATATAAGCAAAAACAATATTTACAATGGTAATTAAAATATCCAAAACAAGGTACCCAGCAAAGTATACAGAGAAAGATATTAAGGAAGTGCAAAAAAAGTTTTTTTAATTTGAAATATATAATGTTGATCTAGCTATTGTATTTTTACTAAAAATCTTCCCATAGTAACGTTTGTATATAGGTATGTAATTAGGAGGGAGGATGAGTAATGAGGGAGAGAATGTGGGACTTTGAGCTCTTTAAAAAAATGGTTGTATAATTGGACCAATAGTCACAATCAGAATGTTGGGAATTCACCTCCAGATCTGATAAAAAGTTTTCTGATTCACTTGATAAATTCAGCCAGTTTCTGTGCACCTTATTTTCTTTTCTGAAAGAAAAAAAGGTAAGGTTTAATGTCCTAATCATCAGACTGAATACTAATACTAATAGTAATAATAATTTTTATTGCTGCTGAACATATTAACAGGAAAGAAGCCTTATTTACAAGAGACATGTCCGATAATAAATTTTGGAAAATATAAATTCATTAGGAAATGGAGAGCCTCTAAATTTAGATAAACTTGAAATATCAGTCCTTCTGAAGATACAATTCAGATATAAGCAAGGCATGCTGAAAGGAATTCTCGAACATGTGCAATAGCTATTTTAAATCAATTTTTAGGAGACAGATATAATTTTGTATTTTTTTCTTACATATGTATTCAAGTATGTATGAATTAAATCCAATCCAATCCAATAGCTTTCTTGCTGCCAACTATTTCTTTTCTATAATCTGATAAATAACTGGCCAGCAAGCTGTGGCCTCTATTGCCAATTAACCTTTAATTCTTTGCCAATTGAATCCTTTGGTTTTATACTGCCTATTTATGAAATAGCTCAGTGGCTTATTGATTTTCATAATGACTTCAATTATGAAGAAAAGTCCACATATTTGTGAAGTATCTAAACATCAAACAATACATTTGTTGCACTGAGAACACTCTATTCTTTTTCTAAGGTTATATTGGACTATCTTAGTACCAGTCCCTTGTGTGTTTCTGAAAATAACAGTGTTGTTTTACACTGTCTGACAAAAATACACCCCAGAATACAAGAGTACTCTGTGCTTCTAATCTAGAATATCTTGGATTGTTTTATCAATCCATCTTTAATTTTTTTCTTTTGTTCTAGAATAAAAATATTGTGGTGTGGGTCCAAAGACTATTCATTTAAAATCAGTGGTAGTTGTGTGCTATAGAACCACCAGGCAGAATCTGAACAACTTATTTGAATCAATGTTTTTTCCCATCTTTCTTGTAACAATCATTCCTTCTGCAAGCATGACTTGTGGTAACAAAGGATTTGCTGCTCTGTGAAACTACCTAAATGATCTCTGTAAAATCTGTATCTCAATCAGAAGGGGAGGTTGTCCTTTGTTAATTTATACAAATGATACACTATCATTTGATTACTCATTTATTTAATATGCTTTTTTGATCTGCCAGCGCTGATCAGATATTCATGCGGTGGCAATGGTCTTTTAATAATGAATTCATTCTCATGCCCGTGAAGCAGTAATCACAGGGACCTGTCTTTTAATAACTGCTAATTAATATAAGTACATATTCAGTCTTTGCTTTCATCATAATCATTGTGTGACACTTGGCATAGAAGAAATTGTCATGTGGAATAAATTGAATTTCTTCATCTTGATGTGACTCAGGACTGGGAAATGCCCATCAGATGTTGACATAAATGCAAACCAAAATGTTACTATCAAATTCTCTATTTAATATCCAGATAGTTGTCCTCATTTCCTGGTTTCTGTACAATGTTATACCTAGGGTACATTTAGCTTTGATATCTTAGCCAGGTGAGGGAGAGGAGGAGGATGAAAGGAGAAAGAGTTTGCTCCTTTCTGGGAGGATTATTCTATGTTACTAGGGGCTGATCGTGAGACCTGGCAAGCATACGTGTGAAAGAGATCATTAGGTAGCAATAAATGGAGTTATTCTGGCCTTGAATCAGAGTATTAAACGCTAGCAATGTTTATATTCTGAGATGTTTTAGAAGTATGTAGAAGTCCTTTCCATTTCTGGTACATTTGTATGGAAGTGTAGAATTTTTTGGCTGTGTATTGTTCTGTGGACATTTTTCTAATGTGTATCATAGACACATAATGGTAAAATCATTGCTATTGCAAAATGTGCTTCAGATATCAAACTGTTATAGAGGTTCAGTGATGAGCCAGAAACAAAGACTCAAGGTCATAATTTACTGTATCTAATGCTGTTGTATTCTTTTGCTATCTTTAATCCTCAAATGCAAATGCTGTGACTCTTCTCTTTACGGCTATATTGGAGGGCTTCTGGTGGCAACAGCTGAGGTTCTAATACCTTTGTACTTTATACGAAAAAGTTTGTAGGAAAAAGGAAAGCCCTAACTCATAGACAGCAACGCACACTCCTGGACTTCCCATTGCCAGTAAAAATCTTGAGGCTCTGTCAGTGGGATGGCAGTATGACTTGGAGTGTTTATTCTCTCAGTTGATACCCTTTGATGCCAAGTCATGTGAGCTGACAGGTGACTCTGCAGCTGATGGTAGTAATTTGCAGGAGTACTCATTCTACAAAAGATGTGGTTTAATTAGCAATCAAGTCTTTAGAGCTGTCATCTTCATTAAGCATTAACTCTTAGTAAAGTACGCTATGTATGAGGGAGGTGCTTGGAGCTGTGCTGGCACTCAAATACTTCAGTGGAGATGCCTCTTCCATTGTTCCTTTAATTGTCAAGCAAGGACAGTCTGGCTTTTGGGTTTTCTCCATGAGACAAGTCATTGTTGTTGTATAAACATGGTTCTCATTAGGAATATTTACTGTGGATAGATCCCAAATGAAAATATTCCAGAATATCTCCAGAGAGCATCTTCTGTATGAGCCTCTGATGTGCCATCAAAACCCTGTAGAATCATGGAATGGTTTGGGTTGGAAGAGACCTTTAAGATCATCTGGTTCCTACCCCCTGCCATGGGTGGGGACACCTTCCACTATCCCAGGTTGCTCAGAGCTCCATCCGACCTGGCCTTGGACACTTCCAGGGATGGGGCAGCCACAGCTTCTCTGGGCAACCTGTGCCAGGGCCTCACCACCCTCACAGGGAAGGATTTCTTCCTAATATCTAATTTCTTCCTATTACCTTTCAGTTTGAAGCCATTCCCCCTTGTCCTGTGACTCCATGCTCTTGTAATAACTCCCCCTTCATCTTTCTTGTAGGCTTCCTTCAGGTATTGGAAACCTGCAGTTTGGTCACCCCAGGCCCTTCTCTTCAAACATCTTATATGGAGCTTCCCAGTAGAGACTTTTCCATAGAGATGCTGCAGATATTCCTGATATTTTGTAATAATCCATCCTTACATGACTTGATTCTCTCATTTTACACACAACAAATATTAAAGTCTTTATAAGTCCCCTTGGTGTACACTGTTGTTAAATTCTTGCATTTTTTTGTAATATGCATTATCAGGCATAAACAAACATTACAACAATTTGCCAGACAATCACAAAATGATTCTACACTGTGCAATGTTTTAAACTTTGAGAAGGAAATTAATTTGCATACATCCCTGGTGCATTATAAAGGATTAGCTAAAGCTATTTCTGTGTAATGTAATTCTTTTAGCTCATTTTCATGTACGGGCAAATCCAGGCTTGAATAAATTGCTCCCTGCAAATAACTTGCTCAAATCTAGTTATGGGAGCAACTCTTAAAGAATTTTCCATAGAAGACTAATTTTCTTAAAGCACCCAACATAAGGTCTAAGGATTTCCTGTATTTGCTTTGCATATATTTAGTCCCTTATAATGTTTGTTTATGCTAAGAGTGGGTTTTCACACTTTGTCTCCTCAGAAATAAACTGGAAGAAAAAGTCCGAACCAGGTATTTAGAGCTGTGTTTGAGTTGCTTGTGACCATTTGGTGGTTGCTTGTCTTAGAAATGTCTCTATTTGGCAGGTATAGGCTTAGTTATCAGAAAATGGCTTCTTTTAAAAAAAATATCCAGTTGAGAAGAGTGTGTGTTACCAGTACTGTTTTTTTTACTGTATTTTTGGGAGCTAAGTGCTCTTTCCTACTCTGATTAATTAAATGGTAAGTGATAGATTAGTAATCTTCACAGTTTTATCAGAATTTATGCAGCATTGAGGACAGAAAGGGTCATATTCTTTGCCATAAACTACTGATCAATGATTGGTGTATAACTTTATTTTTTACCTCTTGAATGTACAGTGCACATGGTTTGAGCAAAATTAAAGGAAACATATTTCTCTTATAACCCTATTTTCAGATACCTATGCATAAATAAATGTTACAAGAAATTTGCAATACAGAATCTCCCAACCTTTTCATAGCAAGCATCTTCTTTTTTCCTTTCGCTTGGATCTCTTCTGCGCAGCTCCCCTGCACCTGTGACATATACCTGGCTGGTTGGTAACAGCTGGGAACCAACCCACAAACCCCAAAACACCTCAGCAAGGCAGCCGGGCAAGACTATAGCCTGTCAATGCACAGGTTGGAAAAAAGATTAGAAAAAACCACTGGGGCTCACAGAGGTTGTAGAGGACAGCCAAAAACATCCTCCAGCTGTATCCAGGGAATACTACTGTTTTATGAAGGGCTGCCCAGTGAGGGGGAAGGCATTTTGGAGTTTTCACTGTGTACTGGTGAAATACCAGTTAATAGCTGAGCTGATTTAGGCTCTATTGCATGTGCATTCTTTCAACAATTTGGTTTTATGATACTTGTAGATCCCTATTTCTTATGTATTCTCGTATATGTAAGAAATATATGCAAAAATGATTTCTAACTCTATGTGTTCATATACAAAAATTTATGTTTCTTAATAAAATTAGATACTTATTATGACAAACATAATAAAGGAGATAGTCATGTATGTTAATGGTGGTTCTGTTTATTTTACTTGGTAGTGATTAATTGTCTTTTATTTTGGATTTTAATGTGTCAGTGTTTTAAAGTAATTTAATCTATTTAGTCTGTTTAATAATTTCGAGATATAAAGTGCCATTTTAGAACCAGCAGAATTTTCTCTTTTAATTCACATTTTCCCACTGGGAAATGAAGTTTATCAAACCTTACTTTTTCAAATAAAGGGAAAGGATTTAATTAAAAGTACTTTAAATAATTGCAATGAAATTGCTTTTCTGATTCTTAAATGAAAGTGAATCTCTCATATTTGAGCTGAGATGAATATCATGATTTCCATCTCCAAACAGTGGTATATTGCATCAGTGAAGCCAAATCTCAGAGTACTGTCAGCATTTCCAAGTAGTGCCACTGACTCTGCACTTTGGTCTGCATCTTCCCTAAGTAGTAACATCTACACCAGGAAATCTCTGCTGGTGTGGAACTGCTGTGCTGAATCCTGGCGTTCCCAATGGTACTGACTTTACTGGTTCCAGCTTGTTGTATGACAGTCAGTATTACTGGAAATATATTAGAAACATCCAAGTGACTTACTAGCCAACAGACTAACAGCTTTAAAGGGGATTGAAGCCTTGGAGCAGTGGCTTTGGCTGGCAGATCTGAAATTGAGCCTTCCCAAAAATGCATTGCCTTGGGAAGAAGGCAAAGGACAGAACATGGGTACAGAGCAGCAGAGTGCTTGGGGGCAAATGGTTTACTCGTTCAAATTCTCCTTTCCTAGGGCAGCTCTGCTGCACTCTAGAGAGGGCTTTTTTTTATAACTGGCTGTCATTTTTCTTCAATAAACTGAGAATCAGACTCCATGAACTTGCAGTCTGTATGGCTTGTGAGGCTGCGAACACATTGTAATAGACTGTGTCTCTGAAGAACAAATCCTAGGGAAAAATACTAAGTTCTATAATCTGTGCCCCATGTGGTTTATGCTAGAGTGAGATGCCTCTGGTTCTGCTGCTGTGCAGGATTTGCTGAGCCCTGAGGTATGCCTCATCAAATTCTTGTGACATTCAAATCACCATTGTAATCACCTGCTGCTTTCCCAATAAACTGACCAAAATAAATGTCATTTGTTCCACTGTGTGCCTCTACTGTGCCTCAAACACAATACCTATTTTCATCACTAAACATTTTTTCCTTTATCATTCATAGTGATTGATATTGTGGTTTTTTTTCTAATTTACCTTTTTTTGGCCTTTTATCTTTACCCAAAATATTTTAGCATTTGACTTTCACAAGATGCCTTTAGTCCATTTTAAAATATGTTTATATTCAGCTGTGACCCTCTCCCTGCTTCTCCTTCTGACAAATGTGGAACATCTTCAGTGAGCCAGGTGTTAGTTATGTAATGACTCACAGTGATAACTAATTTTTCGTGAGAAGGTTCACCTGCTTGCAGCAATCCTTTTCATCTCACTGCCCCAGTTACCACCCATTCTTTTATCATTCCCTTGACTCAGCCTTTAAAAAGTGAGAAGCTTCCAAGATATGTGAATATTTATGTCTACTCAGTAAGGGGTATAGTTCGTTCTTTAACTTGTTCTTGCATATACAGTGGTTTTTTCAGTGCTTTATTTTTAAATTTTGTGTTAAATGTAATACAAATTTATTTACTTCATGTTAAATTGTACTATGACTCTTCAGGAACACAACCCAACTGGTCTAGAATTCAAAATGGATGCTCTTTCAGTCGATCAAGTGTGATATAGTGAGCCAGGACTGATAAAAAGAATTGGATTTAAGGAGTACTTGACTAAGAGCTGGGAAATTAAATGTCTGGTGTGTACTTTAAACATTTATCCTTTCGCATTAAAATGAAACTAAGAGTAAACAGTGGGTACAGTTGGTTTTGAGTTGTAACCATATATACATTCAAGGATATTTTGCACAAAACTAACTGATCTAGAAGCCATATCTGCTGAAAGGCTGGGTATCAAAAGTAGGATAACTTCTGATTTCACTTGCAGCTTTAAAATGTTATAATGGAAATTTTTCAGTGGTGTATATTTCCTATCTGCTTATTGTTCCTTTGAAGTAGGCATAAGGTTTCTTTTTCTGTTTTTGATGGAATATGCATCCATACATCCTTCAGAACAAGGAACTATAACCTAAGCCATAGCTTGATTGATGAACTCCAGGATTCGTCTCTGCACCTTACTTGCACAGGGAAATCAGGTGCTGTGATGCTGATGTCCAGACTCGAAGTCACTTGAAATTACACATGGAATAAGCAAAAGAAAATGGACTGTTGGGCTCTGTTTTATGGAATAAGTATGGATCTATGAAAATCAGTCATGAAACTCATCATTCTTTTGTACTCCCACTTTACGTATATTTTTAGTAGTAACTTTGAATTCTTTATTCTTTTCGATTTGACACCATTTTAAGATTACTTAAACATTTTCTGCTTTAACTTTTAAACTCATTATTTTTAGCTGCATATTGACATTTTTTTTGTTTGGAGATATGTGTTCTTGAATGGCTGCCAGTAAAACTTCTCTCCTAGATGCCATTCTTGTCATCAGTTATTGTTCCCTCATCACCCTGGACAGAAAAATAACTGTAGTTATCCCATCACCATTTGTGCTGGGGTTCTGACCTACTAATAGAACGTCGTTCTTTCAAAAGATATTCTTAATGTAGCTGATGTATTACTTTCTGGGATTTTACAGGGTGATTTCTGTCAGATTTTTTTTCCCCTAGATGGTGTATATCTCTAGGGAGTTTGTGACCTGCTTTATTTTAGTGGAGCTTCACTTTTTTCTCTCTTCTATTGATTTAGTAATTTCAACACTTTCTTTACTTTCTGCCTGTTTGGAGGGTTGGGGAAAGAGAGAAGAAAATGTACTGTGTTCAGTCAGTCTATTCCTTAGCATTAAAGATGTCTCTGGTAGTGTCCTCTATGCTTCCTTGTGCCCAAGTTAGTCTAGGTAATGTGTGCTGCTTCTGATGTGTTTCAAGTGTATGTTTTATGGTTTCTTTAGTTTCTAGTCTACAGTTGAATATATAAAAAACATCAGTTGAAACCTATGTAATATGACAAAAAAATGCTGTTTACCACCCTTTCTCCTAACTTCTGCTTTTCACCGATTTCACAAATTACTCTGAATATCAATTAATCTAAATCCCTTTCATTAAAAATAATTTAATTTAAAGCTGATGGGTTATCTTACTCTTTGTTATGATTCACAGCCTGCCTGTCTTCTCATGTAGCCATATCCGTATAGTAAGGCAGTGGCAAAAGGCCATGTGGATGCTTCAATTCGTTTTGCACAAGACTTGTTATTCCTCACAATCTCACCTTCTATTTTTTTTTTTCTATAAGATTCCCTGTTAGTCATTTTGTCTTCTATTAGTAACTTTGAATTATTTTGGATAGAAAGAAAAAGAATGAGCAAGATGGGATTGAAAGTGGCTCTGATTACTGGTAAGGGAAAAAGGCTTCTTTTCTTTTTAATAGCAGAATTTAATAGCATGTGAAAAAAGTAAAGGTCTTAAGATCAGTGACTGCTAAAGGGAATGAGTAGAGGTGCCATTACAGAAATGTTAAATTGAGAATATCAGAGCAAATGGAAATGTTTCACTTGCATATTTCTCAAGAATGCTGTGTTTTGAAACATTCTCCATACACTTGGGTGAAGGGAAGGTCAGATTTACATCACATGCTCCTTTCTATGTGAATGAAACGGCTGGGTGGATTTCCTCTCTCATCCAGGATCCCAAATGTCACAAGACTGAGCCAAAGATTGTGTTTGATACAGAGTTTATTCTTTGGATTTGAGCAGGGACTTTTCTTTGCACCAATTCATTGCTGAAGCTGGCAAGGAGGTATTTATCCATAAGTTCTTCTTTTTTATAGAGTAAAATATTACTATGTGACTGATACACAAAATAAATCACTCTGATACTGCACAGTCCCTCCAATTGTTTGTTGACCATGTAGGAATAGCAGCAGCCAAAAAGTAACAGATTGTTTTGTTCAGTGCTATAGTTGATGGAAAGTACCTTGGCATAGATGATTCCCCTGATCCCATTTTCGCATTTTACGCTATTTATTCTTAGTATGGCTCCACACTATGGATGTGGTATCCTGAGCAGTGAGACTGCCCTGTCATTACTGGTTGTGTTTTCCTTCTAAGGAAAGGGAATTAATTCACTGAACTTGACCTAATATTTTAGTCCTGAAAGTGAAACCTCATGAAGAAATACTGTGCTAGTGCACAAGCAGTGAAGAGATCAAGTTTACATTGACTAGAGGGTAGATTCTAAATGAAATGCGGTTAGTTGTTTAGATACAAGGGCAAGCCCAAGCCTTGGTGCAGGAAGGATGCAAGTCCTGACCTATTTTGTGCCAGCTCTTCGTATTTGGGGTGGTTACTGCAGTGGCTGTGAGTCACTGAAGCTTATGTGAATCAATCTCATTCTAATTTTTTCCTGTGTGCGGACTTTTCACCTCTGGGAAGGACTGGATCCACACTGCAGAAGTAGCTGAAGTAGGGCCCTGGCTCAACACTATCAGCCATGTCCAACATGTCTTGTTTGGGAAGTTTCTGTTGTAGTGGAAAACAAGATATGTAAGGTACAGTTTTTATCTATGTGACAAGAATAGCTTGTAGAGGACCTTGGCTACCAAAAAACATGTGAAAACTTTGGCTAATAAGGGGAACCATTGATTAATACTGCTAAATTAGTTGGAAGAACTAAAGATTCCCTCTGGTCCTCTTTCTATCTGTTGTGGTTTAACCAAGCCGCAGGTAGCTGCTTGCTCACTCCCTGACCAGTGGGAACAGGGAGAGGATCAGAAGAGTAAAAGCCAGAAAACTCATGGATAGGCATAAAACCAATTTAATAGGAAGAACAAAAGCTGTGCACTAAAGTTGAAAAACAAGGAATTCATCCACTGCTTCCCATGGGCAGGCAGGTGTTCAGCCATCTCCAGGAGAGCATGGCGCTGTCACACATAACAGTGTCTTGGGAAGACAACCACCATTGTTGCAAATGTCTCTCATGTCCTCCTTCTTTCCTCCACTTTATATACTGAATATGTTGCCATATGGTCTGGAATCTCTCTTTCATCAGTGTGAATCACCTATCCCAGCTATCTCTCCTCCCAGAGAGAAAGAAGGCCAGGAAAGGCTTTAGCTATGTGTAAGCCCTGCTCAACAATTACGAAAACATCTCTGTATTATCAACCCTGTGTTCAGCACAAATCCAGAAACGGCCCCATACCAGGCACTAGGAAGAAAATTCACTCTACCCCAGCCAGAACCAGCACACCCTCACGAAGCCATCATGCTGTGCTGGTGCTCCGAGGGTCCTGACTCTCCATGGGAAAGCCTTTTTCAGTTAGGCAATGTGTTCCTGAGCTGTGTTGGTGCAGTGGGGGAAACCACCCTTGGCTCAGCATCCAAAGTTCATAGAACTGGAGTAGAGGGGATGACGTCATCTCAGGCACTACTATGGCTGAGCATATTTAACAGCATCTCATGCTGGTACTTCTTGTCTCTTCCTAGAGTGGAATCTCTGAATTAGAGGTTCAATTTTTCCTTTTGAGTTTTCTGAATCCTCTAGGTGTGACTACAACATACATGATAGAAAATGATATATTGCAATTCAGTGTATTTTCAGCTAAGCTATTTTCCCCATGACATTAGATGAATCTTAAATTTTCATCTGGTTCTCTGATGCTTTAAAGAGTTATGTTTTATTTAGTGTCTCCCAATGAAACATTCTCTGTAGCATCATATATTTGGGTCAGAAGAAGCCAAAATCTTGCCTTTAAGCTTCTTACATGAAAAGAAGATTCAAAGAAGCAAAAATGATGGAAATAAAGTAAAACTGTTGTACGTATGAAAGTGCCAAATTGCCTGGATCAGTCCTTAAGGTAGAGCAATGTAAGTGCCTAACACGTGAACATGCTTCTCTTTTTTCCTCGTCTGCTGATAATACTAGGTTTTTCCTTAATGTGGATTTTGTGACATTATTTTTCCTTTAAAGAAAAAATAAATTTCTGCTTATCCAAAAGTTTCAGCTCTGTCCCCTGTCAGTCCTATCAGCATGGTAGTGAGACTACAGAAATGAGCCCGCTGGCTCTTTAAGTATTGCAAGGCATGTGCAATGTGCAATATCTTTAATTTCTTACCAACTCAGCAATCACACTTTTGAAATTGAACATCTGCATCTGATACTGTTTACATCTACTGAAGATGGGTATAACTTGTAAGACTATTTCCACTGTGGATATACAGCTAAATTCTTCTAATAGAAGTCTCAATGGAAATCTTCCTGAAATTGGTGTTCTGAGATGCCCTCACTGATTTTAATGATCTCATAATAATCTCATTGATCTTTAGGCAACCCTAATATCAAAACAATTGTTAAAATGTTTTAACAAGAAAAAATGATTTGATGCCTAGATAGCAAGAATCAAAGTAAATTTGACATGCAAGAATCTGTGCTGACTCTGGATTGCTGAGACTCTAAATGCTGAAGATACAGTATCAAATTAGTGGAGATTAGTTACCAGGAACTTCTGATTGAAGCATATGTGGAAAGCATAAGCACTTATTTTTTCCTGAAAATGTAGGCCTCTCAGTCTCTGATTTTGCAATTAATTTTTTTGTCATCTCTCTTCTTGTTTTCTGGTATTTTAAAGAGTACTTTAAAAGAAACGGTTTTAGGTTTTTTTTTGTTTTGTTTTTTTTTTTGGGTTTTTTTTTGGGTTTTTTTTGGGCAGCTAGATTTACTCCTTTTTTTATTTCAAATAATTTATTTTCAGTCCAAGAGGTTTACATAGCCTGGTCACTTCCTGCCACACCTTGTTTCCCCTGTACTCGGCACTGGTGAGGCCGCACCTTGAGTGCTGTGCCCAGTTCTGGGCCCCTCAGTTCAGGAAGGATGTGGAGACGCTTGAACGCGTCCAGAGGAGGGCAACCAGGCTGGTGACGGGCTTGGAACACAAGCTCTGTGAGGAACGATTGAGGGAACTGGGGTTGTTTAGCCTGGAAGAAAGGAGACTCGGGGAGACCTTATCACTCTCTACAGCTTCCTCAAAGGTGGTTGTAGTCAGGTAGGTGTTGGTCTCTTTCTCCAGGCAGCAACTGACAGAATGAGAGGACACAGTCTTAAGTTGTGCCAAGGGAAGTTTAGGTTGGATGCTACGAAAAGGTTTTTTACTGAAAGAGTGACAGAGTACTGGAATTGTCTGCCCAGGGAGGGGTGGAGTCACCATCCCTGGATGTGTTTAAGAAAAGATTGGATGTGGCACTCGGTGCCATGGTTTAGTTGAGGTGTTAGGGCACGGGTTGGACTCGATCTTAAAGGTCTCTTCCAACCTAGTGATTCTGTGATTCTGTTTCATCCTCAAACTGGATTTTGTTTTTTCTTTGAAAATCTGAAGTTTTTAAAAAAAAAAAAATAGATAAGCCTGAGGCATACAGTAAAACAGAAAGCAAACTTCTGAAGTAAAGCCCAAACACAGGGAGGATCAAAATCAAGCGTTATTTCATGATAAAAGGTTGTTAAGTTTGCTGGAGGGCTCTCAAAGCACAATGTACTTCTGTCAGTATTTATGTAATTCTGAACAGGTTACAAACATTGCGTAAATGGCCTAAGTTGTCGTTAACTTCATCGAGCACTGACACAAGAAACCCTTCCATATTCGTAGGCTTTTGGGAAACAAACCCCCAAAGCCCGCTTTGTCAGCTGAGTTTTCCTTGCAAATAAAACAGGTACTACGGAAGAGTGCTTGAAGCTTTTCTGTCTTTATTATGAATCCTGGACTCAGGTGCTGATGGTTGCCTGAAATACAGCTCTATCTGGTTTTGAGGTCATGAGAGACTGAGTCAGTTACAAATGATTTCAATTAAAGAAAAAACCAATGAAGTGATCCAGCAACTAATAAAAGAAACTGTCTGTAATATAAAAAGTCTTTGAGAAGCTGTCTGGCAGTAATTTCCCGTAAATTCAGGTGTTTCAAGAACTGTCCAAGTTTTATTCAGCAGTCTTATTCAAATGGAAGCCCTTCATTAATTTCAGCAGTATCTTTCTCATTCATCAAATACTTGCTGAGCTTTTCTCTACAAAAAGAAGACCTTTTGTTTTAGTTTATATCTGAGCTCTGTGTATTCATCTGAATGTCTGACTTGCAGAGAATCCTGAACTTCTAGAGCAGGAAATAGAGAGTTGGAAATAAATAGAAATCAAGTGCAGTTGAGTTGAATGGTGAAGATACCCTTTTGTAAGCATGGAGGATGTGAACACGTAAAAACCACCAGTGGAAACATTGCAAAACATCAGAGCAGTGGGAATTCCTAGCAGCCATGGGATGTTGTTTTGTGGCTCACCTCTTGGATCCTGAGAGGCCTAGCAGGCCTCTTAGTTTTAAGTCTCCTGGTCCTCTTGGAGTTATACAAATTTTAAAGAGGTCTTGGTTTGGTACTGCCAGACAATGAAGTATTTCGATTAAAGTACTGCAGCCTCAGTGCTCCTAATTGGAGAACTGTACATACAGCCTTCAATATATGACTACACCACAGTAACTTGTAGATGCAGCAGTCCTAATACCAGTAATAGAGCTGTAGTTTATTATACAGGCATAGTATATCCCTAGTATAGTTCTTTTAGTTACCAAATAATTGTAGATGCTTACCTGATCTATTTTTTTTGCTGTTTTTTTATACAAATGCCTTGTAAGTACTTGTTATACATCATATACTCAGTAGTATCTATAAACTTTCTGCTTCATCCTGTTTTCTTTTATAATGAGCAGTGTTACTCCAAGGTGAAAGTGGGAATTTCAAGCCTTTGTGAGTGGGTTAATGCCTGCCTGATGATGGTGCTCACAGGTTTTGTCTGCTAAAGTTGTGGCTTTGTTTTTTTCCTTCCAGTCCTGAAGGTATTTGTAGTCATCTGCTTATTTTACAGAATTTCAGGCTATTGTATTCTAAGCTGTGCCACGCACAGTTTACAGCTCATGAGTTTTAATCTGTATCTGTCTGAGAAATTTTAATTGATCTGACATCTAAAATGCAAGAAAATACTATTTTCTTTGTGTAAATTACTTTGAAATCAGGTGTCGCTAATCTTGGGGGAGGTTTCCCACTTCTGGAATACTCGAAGAAATAACTATAAATTAACGAACGAGAAGCTCAACTCTCTCTAACAGTGCTTCGTGTGGCTTAGTGTCTGAGCAGGGGTTTAGAGTTTGTACTATCAGTTGCTTACCCAAATGTGGATGCTGCGTACAACAAATAACACCTCTAGAGGCTGTTGTAAGAGACCTAGTAAAAAATTACTCTAACACTTTACACTGCCTTCCCTCTCTTACTTGGCTGCCTCTTGCTTGCAAACAGAAAGTACACTAAAAGCTAGGCTGACAGGGCTCGCATACTGAATATGCAATTCAATTGCTTGTTGAATAACAGGTTTTCTTCTACAAAAAGGGCAAAATCAGCTGTATTAAAATTGCAGCATTTTTTAATACAGCAATGGCAGAATTTTCTAGGCTTGCCAAAGTTTTCAGGTTGAATCTTTACCTCCTAGAGGTTGAAAATGTTCCTGTGTCCATCATAAGTCTTCTGGGATCGTGTGAGGTGGTGTCTCTGAGAGGCTGCACTGTGCTGATGACCCCGGACTGTGTCCTGAACACCTGCACTGCAAAGCTGCTGGAAACTGGTGGGCACCACTGCTAAATAAAGAATGGATGTTTACAGGTCCAAAAAATTAACAGAAACCTGCCAACCTGTCACCACTTGTGAATACTCTGCTTAGATAAATGCCCGAGAGGAGAAGAGGGAGCGCAGGTGGGGAAGGAACCTCTGACAGAGAGAAAACGCTAATTCAGTTTCTTTTTTCCTATATCATGTCAGCTTTGATTTCTTCTTCATGTCTGTCTACTTCCCTAAGTTATCTGCCATAATTATACAAGTGGCCTGAATGAATGAAGGCTTTGCCTAATTAAATTGTGAAAGACTGAAATGCAGGTATAATCTGATTATCCAAGCAAAATGACGAAATAAAAATAACGTGCAAGTGATTGGTGTGACCTATTGAACCCAAATTTAGCTTGTTGTTTGTCTTACTGATGCTGCTTTGACTAAAACTGACAGCACCTTGCAGCTGTGTACAACCAGCACAAATAACTTTACCCTATGTTTGAGAAACGAGTCTTTGTAACACACACCTTGATTTTAATCACTGGTGTTTCAAGGAATGGTGTTTGAACAAAGCAGATACAAATGGTGTCTCCTATATGTCTTGTTAATTTACGTGTAAATAGGCAACTTAAAGTAGTTTTAGGCTGATTTAGTTTTTTTGAATTTAGTTTTCCTCACATCGGAGGAAATGAATATACGAATAATTGAATTTGATTTCTTTTTTCGTGGAGCTGAATTTAGACCTGTAGGAGCTGTTGGTAATAATTCTCACTTATCAAGATTATTTATCTTTGTCTTAAGATCTGGACAAATGTAAACACTGTAAGAGACAGATGTTAAACTCATCCCTGTCATTGTACTGTTGACATTGTACCAAATTCTGTGTTCCTTGTGCAGCTACATTCTTCACAGAAAAGGCACATATAAGTATTGCTTCATCATGCCTAAATCTCTTTGCTTAATGGCTGCAAAGTAACTCAGGTAATTTTAAAGCTATTTATGGTGTAAAATGGCTGCATTTTATTGTACCAGAGTATCCACCTGGTAGAGGAACTAGTAAATCAATTTTCTGGCTGAAAATTTTCAATGCAATTTTCTCCACATGATCAAATTAGTAGCTGGTGAGCTTCTCTCTAAAATCTCTAACAGCACTTTGTGCATCTTCCTCTCTTTCCATCTGCCACCTTGTTTCCGTAAACTGCCAGTGTGCCCATTTTCCCGTAAGTCTGGTCACCGTTCCAGCTGCCAGTGATGCCTTAGGGTTTTCAGCTTTTATGTTTTCCAGATTCTGTACTGCATTAGCGTGTGTGACTCTGAACTCTGTGTAAAACGGTAGCCAGCTTTCCCATGTTAGTCAGACTAAACAATCCTCCTGGGCCTGTACAACCAAGGCCATGCACCGCTGCTCAGGTCCGAAAAGTATAAACAAAAATGATTCAGAGGGGGGCAGACTGGGGGATTGTTACTTCATACCTAAAGCTAGGGTTGGACAATTAGCTTCTGATATGCTAATAGACCAAACCTATATCTGTCTAAAAACTCGTGACTTGTCCATTTTGGATACATCTTGGGTGTAGTCTCTTGCTGAGGCTCCTGTGCTGCCCAAGGTATATCTTTTACAGGCCTTTAATAAATACCTCCTTTATTCCCTTGCTCTGTCTAGTCTCTGCTTCAGGTAGCCTCTTCAGGCATCACCAGCTGCCAGCTGTTCTTTCTCTTGAAATAAATACACTTTGGATCACCTGAATCACACGGTGATTGTTTGGGTGCTGGGATCCTCCACTGCTGTTAACAAGTGGTAGATAACACTTTGTTAGCACTGACTTGCTTAAAGATGACTGAGTGTTTCCGATTTAGAAATCTGCCTAAAGGGGGCTGCTTTTGCCAAGGCAACATAATTCACATTAAAAAGGTGCTGCAGCTCTTTTCCTGATGCAGTTCAATCCCTCCATAACTTTTCGCTGCCTTCCTTTAAAGTGCCTTGGAAAACTTTGACTGCGGCCATGCTTAGATGCTGAGGCAGCAAGACTCAAGACGCAGCATCTCTCAGCTTCAGACATTGAATTTAAATGTGTAAGTCAAACTTCAACCTCTGTCACTTGTATAAAGGCATTAGCTGGCTGGGTGTTTTGCAGGAAGATTAAATATCCTGAACAAAGACAAACCATGGGGATAAAAGTCTCTTTGATTTGCAGATTTATAAACTTCTGTCTGACAGGGTTATTTGCATTTTCGTCTCCATGAAATAAGTTTACTTCTGATGACAGAAATATATGTATGTTTCTAAAATCTGTTCAATTAAATAATTTGATTACATTCAAGATGAGTTAAGACTATATTATTGATTTCTTTCCAGAAAATCCATGTAGAGTACTGAATACGTCTGCATAAATTGTATATTTAGATGTTTGAACTGGCTATTAGCACAGAAAGTAAGATGCTTCTGATATTGAAAATAAATACATTAAAGGCGAAACGCTCTTCATTACACTTCTGGAAATGCTTTTCATTTCCTGTGCTGAGGAACACAAAGTGAAGTTTGAAAATCCAACTGCAGCAGCACAGAACAACACGTTCAATTTGGTGTGGAGGTTTGAGTAAAGCAATTCCAGCCAGTTCAGAGTCCCAATCAATATAATTTCAAAGGAATCATAATATTATTCTTCCAGTCTGTCCTGTCGTTTCTTTGATCCACTTTGGAATTCTTTCTCTAAAATTTGGTAGAAGCCAGATTAATAAATTAGGTCCAGCCACGGGCTTTGTATTCAAGCCAAATATTATCTTTGTCTATGCCAATGCAATTAGAGTAAATGAAGGGAAGCTGCGGAGACCAGATCATCAAGAGTAAATCAATGCAGATCCTCTAACCTGAAAATGCTTATAAGACTGAGCCAAGACAAGTGGAGCTTTTGGACTCTGATCATTCACTGATATTTTAATTTTACTTGAATACTATTTTTAAAAAATAATTAATATCCAGTAGCACTTCAACTTTAGTAGTTTCTTACTTCTCAAATACTTTTTTCCTAATTCAAATCAGACGTAGGATCAGAATGAGAATCTCTTTGAAATTATTCCTTTGTAAGTAGTGATAGATACTTCCCATATATGGTATTGAGTGAATATCTTTTTGAACAGCTAATGAAATAAAAGTATTGATTTTGTGTGATTTTTTTTTAGCTCCTTTAATTTTTTTTTTTTTGCTTAGTGTAGCCCTCTCTCTTTAAAAACTGTTGCCACCAATGTGTGGGGAAAGCAAAGGTGTTTATGTTACAGATTCTTATATTGAATCATATGGATCCCTGGAGATTGATTAAACATATAAAATGATGAAAGTATTTTTTTTATGGAGTACATTTGTTATAAATAAAGCCTTTATCGTAATAGAAAATTTAAAGTAGATTTTAGTGTAGTCTTTGTGCTTTTCCTTCCAAGCGGTAGTTGTCTCTGATGTAACATTGCATCTAAATAACATACCTGCTCTGTAGCTGAAAAATCACAGCTTCTTTCTGTAATTGAAAGCCACTGAATGCACACTAGATATAATTCAAATGCCAACATGTAATGCTTGGGGATTCTGGGTTAATCTTTTCTGTGATTTTTCCTATTTGGAAACAATCATTTAAGGTGCATTTAATTTTTTTGCCCCTTATTTGCTCATGTGCAAAAAAAGTAATGCCCATCCTGTTGATCTTATTCATACCAGAGAGAAAAATTCCTTGATGGAAATAGAATAGTTTAGAAAATGGCTTTTCCCCCTACCCTGGTTGAGTTATTGGATTTTTTTTAAAAACAGTTTCTCTATTCAGAAAAGTGACAAGTTTGTCACTCAGACTTGAAACAGAATAGAGAACTGTCAGGAATTTTTTGGCTTTGTTTCCTTTGATATTCCATGGTATGTTTAGCAAGATTCAATCTCAGTGACTTCATTTTAAAATATCCAGTTAAAGTGTTTGAGCTTTTCCAGCCTCGAGTTTCCTTTTCTGCAAAACTCAAGCTTCAATTTTCAGGGAAAAAACTATCAGCAAATGGGTGTGAAACCACGAGCAGCTTCTTGTGCATGTACTTGTGTGGAGAAACTGGGAGAAATCACATATCTGCTTCTCCACAGAGAACACACAATGTAATTTTCCAAAATCTGTTTGCCTCAGCTGGTGATAAGGGAGAGCTCCAATAGCTGCTTTTTCACAAGACTGAATGTCACTGATATTTGAAAAAGAAGTTGCAGGTACACTTCCTTTGTGGTTCTGGTCCTCAGGAGCAAAGGTTGCTCATTAGAAAAAGGCAATATTAATTTACAGCATCAATATTTAATTTGAGGTTTTGCTATATTTATCTATTAGATTCATTTACAATTGAAACTCGAAATGCCTTGCTAGATGACATTCATATTCTATGTAATATATTACATAAAAAAATGTACAGAGATGAAAATATGATTTAAAGGGAATTCCAGAACAGTATTTTCTAGTCTTGCGTAGCAGAATAATTGAGATCTGCATCACAGCCAGAGTTTAGCTGGATTTAGCCCTTTTGAAGTTACTTTGCTACAAGATTTTGGATTTTTTTTTCTGTTTTCTTTCGGATTCTTTTACTTCCCTCCGTTCCGGTACAACAGGCAAGAATTTAATCACTCATTTTAGGGCAGAGGACTCTAATCAAAGCCTGTTGTGAAGTAGTTAGGGAATTAGTGTTTCCAAGCTCCAGTTTTCACCCCGATCTCCAATCCCATTCAGAAGTCCTCTGTCAAGATGTTAAAACTGAGTCCTTAATGTGGTCAGAATGTACAAGGGAAGTGCAGCTGTGAAAACAAATCACATGTCAAAGCTTTGGTGTGTGTGAAACATGACATGTTAAAACAGTATGGTACTTTACAAAACTGTTATCATTAAAAAAAAAAACTGAAGGAAGCTTGCAGCAAGGCTCTGAAAGCCAAAGGGATAACTGTGGATTTCCATAACTGTTAAATAAATAAAAAAGTTGTCTGCATCTTCAAGAATTGCAGGTCTATCTATTATGGGACTTGCTGCAGTTCAAATAAATTAAAAATAAGCTGTGTTTTAAACATAGAAACGATAAATTCTGGCTTGCAAAAAGATGAAGATGATTTGTGAAAGCATTAAACAGTGACAAGACTTAGCAGAGAATGGCCACCCATGGGAGAAGGATCTGAAAGCATAAACTTATATAAAGGTGAGAAATCAGAGCTTATGTTCTGTCATTCTGCTCGGGGCAGGAGGTTTGTGCACTGGCCGGTGGATTGCGGCTGTACAGGCAACAGCAAATGTAGCAATGGTTGATCTAAGAAATTGCCTAAATGATCTTCTACCAGCTTTTCTACCAGCAGGTGTCAGAGATACTGGCCAAACCTGTTTACTCAGACCCTGACCAAGCAAACAAGCATGACTATATTTAAAGCAAGTTTGTTTTCTGTTTTCCTCTGTCTGCAGGCCCTGTAGGGAACTGTCATGGCTATACCAAAAGGAGCTTGATACCAGAATGCCTTGGCATGAACGGTAATGCTCTCCAAGTTAAGTAAAGATAAAATGTATAAGATTATACTGTACAAATGAAAAAAAAAGCCCAATCCTGAATTCTCTCCTTCCCCTCAAAAGAGTTGTGTGTAATGTTTACTTTTCCAGTCAAAGCCAAGCTTGGCTTATGTGTTGTGAGAAAAGTTTAGGTAACTGTGAAAGACTTTGGTTAATGTTTTCTTGTCAGGATTAAAAAAACTGGTTTATAAGAAGCGTTATTAAATTGAATATTATGAAGTGGTGTCCCTGCTCATGGCAGGGTGGGTGGAACTAGGTGGTCTCCAAGGCCCCTTCCAGCCCAGGCCATTCTGTGATTCCATGAGGTAAACCAGTTCTTGCCCCTCTAAGTGAAGAGCCATGAATTTTGTGTCTAGTCACTCACTATAGTTGCATAGTCAGTTTTTCTGTAAGGTGTTTAAAAGAAATTAGTCTAAAACCTGCTGGCTATTGATGGTTAGTGACCAAGGATGAAATGTTTCTTTCAGATTAATTAGAAACCAACCATAAACTGCTGGAACTCAGTGTTAATCCTTCCAATGCTGACAGCAGCACTTAGATCCCGGCAGTAGTTAATGGCAGCTTTGGGATGTGCCTTGTCTTTGGTAAAGTTGTTGGAATCATTGCATGGTTAATAATGTTTGTTTAAGGTTAACATTATAAAGTTAAAAAATGAGATGACATTTGAAATGTTTCTTACTGTGGATCCTGTACTAAAAACCATGGGCTGTGCAGGTTCTTCTCATGTGTGATTATACCATGGGGTTCTCTTTATATGAGATCATTAAATGGTTGTGATCTTATAGCAAATGGGGTTGAATAGAGCAGGGCTGTCCTGATTTTACTCTAAAAATAGATTGAAACATAAGAAGAACTAGAAAGTTGCACCTAGTTTGAAGTTTCTAATTGCACTAAAAATAACGTTTTAGAAGGGCAGGTAATAAAATAGTAGTTCCATTTTTATGCTTCTACCTTTTCTAGCTCTTGATCTGTATTTGTGAATTTCAGCCTTTATGGTACATGTATTACTGTGAGGTTTTCCTCAGCAATGTGTTACCCACTGCATTTTTAAAATCTAGGTCCATATACCCATGTTCAGTAGCTCGCACTGGTGTCTGTATCGATTTTTCATCATGACTCAAGCTGTTAGTGTTGCTGTGGGTATTTAAAATCAGTACTACTTCCCCCCCCATATTTTGGATGTACTCTTAGTGTTGAAAGAAGTGCTGTGTAGAAATATTTCACTAATAAAAATCAATTGATGATTTATTTAATTGAATTTCACAAAGAACCTTAAGATGTCTTCAAATGTATTTGTTAGTTTGCATCCAGCAGTGTGGAGCAGACAGTCAGCATGGAAAGTTTTTGGGGTATAAATTGACTTTAATTGTCTGTAATTAATGGTAAATACTTGCCATTTGAAATCAAAGCAGTTTGATACGATGCAGGAATCACAAAGTTATTTTTATTTCCTGTTTCAATGAATCTTTCTGTTAGAGTTGTCAGAGAACTTATGGAAAGCAGCTCATCTGAAATTTTGTATTTGTATAAACATTCTGTCATCAAACTTCATGCTGGAATATTTACATAAAATACAATGTGTGACTGAATAATTAATGTCAATACATTTAAGGATGTAGAAACGTAGTCACAAACATTTATTTCCATGTTCATCTAGATTAATTGTAAAACTGAGCTTCCTGGATGCAAGTAAAGCATCTTTAGTTCATCTTCCTATTTTCTAGTGAAACAAAATATATGCTGATCTATTGCCCACTGAAAGTTTTATCACGAACACTTGGGAGTTACTTTAGCTAATATAACATCTGTGCATAATTATGCATCCCATCACTCTTCCTGGTGCTAGTCTACTATTCCTCTACTAAAAGTGTCAGGACAATACTGCAAACATAATGGTGCTGGGTTTTAATCAGCACAGACACAGTAAACAACTGTTCATTAGGAAGATCACAACAAAAAATGGCTTGAAGTCATAATTTCTAAATAAAAAGCTGATTTTGTTAGTTAAATAAAATGATCTCAAGATACTCCTTATTTTAAGTGTATTTTCCATCTGTCTCAGTTGATAAGGAACTTCTGGCAGTCTAATGAATTCTTTGATCACTCTAACTACTAAACCTGCATTTTAACTGATTTGAAATATATTCATAAATATCTGTAGGAGTTCCTTCAGAACAACCTGTTGCAGAGAAAGTTCTCAATTTCTTTTACAGAAAGATCAAGTCAGAAAAATGTCATGTTTGTATTCACATAGAAAAGAACAATTGATTTGTAATGTTACTGTTGTATTAATATATATATTGATCCTATTAAATTTGGTTTGTTTTAAGTTTTGGAAGTTCATCTCAAATTTTGCATGCAATGCATCTTATATTCAGATTATATATGTGAAGTAACAGAGAGGAGCATAGGGGAATTAAGGGTAATGATGGCCTGGTTTGCTGTGTTGAAACTCTTCCAGCAGGTGTTGCCTGTCTATGTGGAAATCAACAGAAATAATACAAAAGTTTGAAATGCTTGTGTAACTTGAGTGATAATCAGAACTGTAAAATGCAGCCATGAAAGCTGGCAGATGAGATTGAATTTCTGGCATTATTGCAAATGCTCAGTTGTTCAGTGTTTTCTTAGGTGGTCATCCTTATATAGCAACTTATTCTCAACTGCTTCACTTCCAGTGAAGAGAGAAAAGGTTTGCAGCTTTGTGGTGACACATCCTTGTTCCACTTAGCTTTGATTGTGGTGGTCAGTATGTAGGTGCATTTTCTGACTGGGATCGGAAAACCTCAGAGCTCTGTATAGAGGCTCAAGCAGTCATGTATAGCATGAGCTGTATTAGTTTGCTTACTAAGTAAAGCCTAGTAATATAATACAGTATTTCTACATAATAATTTTTATAATAAATTATAGATATATTACCATTTTCTATATAATAATTTCCATATAAAATTTCTATAATATATGTATACATACAGTTTTGAGAGAAAGGTGGCTTTGTTTCTTGGTATCGTGTGCATTGAATTCTCAGAAGTGTCATTTCCAACAGAGACTACAGATGTTGCAAACTGGCTTTTGTGGGAGGTTCTTTTCTCTTCCACCAAGGAATTACGGTACTCACCAAGGTGACTTGTATAATTTTATTCTGATTGAGGAGTCCACAGCACTAATCTGTTCAGAGCGCCTGTGCTAGAAGGCTGAAGCTTAAACCTCCTTTTTCTTGTGTGTGCCCAATGTGGCGTTTTGTGTGAAGTAGCTGAAGATGTATTATGTTAGAGAAAGGCAGGGAGAGACCGAAGCTACAGTTTGATAGCTAGATAAGAGATAAGGGCCCGCTGTGAAATTATCACTATAATGGTAGTTGGTGTAAACAGATTTTGGGTGTTTTCACCCTTTATTCTCTGTGCTATTCACTGTCATGTGTATCCACGTACTTAATGAGAACGAGAGATGAAATAATTCCATAGTCTCGTGTCTCACTCTCATATGGAGGTAGAACAAATATTTGCAACAGGTATTTTATGATCTTATGCCCAGTGGAATACCAGCAGAGAGAATGTGTTTAGAGGATGTGACCCTGGTTATCTCAGCATTCTCCTGGAATGTGGCTGTCGAGGGTTCAAATCTGTTCGCACAAATTTTCCTCAATACTGAATTACTGGCTAAAACCATGAGGGTAGTTTTTCACTGCATCAACACCATATCCTCTTTTCTTTTCTCCCTCCTGCAGTCGAATTGAACCTAATTTGTGGTTTTGGCCAGAACTACTTGTGGGTCCCTTCCAACTCAATTCACTCAGTGATTCTGTGATTTTATTTTCAAGACGGTGATTTTTTTTGGTGAAAAAATTGTTCTGGAAAGTGCGGAAAAATAATAACATAGGCAAGTTAAATACTAGTTTTCTTTTTTGGGTAAAGCAGTTAAAAACCACCAAATAATTTAAAAATACCTATTGACAGTTACCTTAAATGGGAAAATGTCCTTCAACAATAAAGGTGATGCTGTGTCAAATTTATTCACTGACACTGAATCACTCTAAAGTTTCTTTCTTTTATACCAAAAATAGTAAAAGAACATATCAACTAAGTGGTCCTCAGTAGCACCCTTTAGAGTAAGGATGTGGCTCAAACATGTCTCTTCACTCTGTTCATGTTCTACAAGCTACAATTTGATGTAATATCTATTTAGAGGACAAAATAACAATTGAATAAGATAGCAGATTGTTTAAAACTTTTCAATAATCACTTAAGACTCAGGCACAGATTCTTGATAGGCCTTGAAAGAGAAGATTAAACCATCTGGATGAAGATTGACAGACAAAATAAGTAACAAAAGATAATTTTGCATAGCGGATAGATGGATTTTCTTTGTGACTGGTGACTTTCAGATGCAATCAGCAAGTGCCTATTTCAGATTCTGGTTGTAAATCCTGAGCAAGTACCATTCTGTATGTATTTTGAATCTGAAGTGTGATTTAAAACATGTGCATATGATTTTGAGAGAGGTGTACTTAAAAAAAATAGAAGATGAACATTTTAACACCCTCTCTGTAGATAACCAGCCTAAATTTGTCATGACTAAGAGGTATAAAAAGGTTTTTCCTGATTTTTCAGAGGAGCTAGAATGATTTGTCTAATTTCTGAGACAAGCTATATTGGTAGTCATTTACAGTGTTGTCTAGAGAGACCAGGGGAAAAAATCTTGTGATAAGGAATAGATATTGTGAACTCAGCAATTTAAGAGGATTTTAAGAGGTATTTTACACTTTGAAAAATTGAGTGTTTTGCTGAGACAGCTCTCACCCACTTGGCTATAATGAGTCCTTGAACTGCTTATTCAGATGTCATGTATTTGCATTTTCTGTTAGTTTCCTACCACACCCAGAAGGCTAAATAAAGTAATGGGGTAAAGAGAAGGAATATTTTAAATCTGCGGTGGTGAGCCACCAAGCCAGTGTTTACTAGCAGCTTGATTTTCAATCAAATGTCAGAATGGCTTTTTTGTCACTATGTTGGTCTAAATTAACTTCAACTAAACATCGCGTGGGATGTATATTCTGTGCAAGGGTCACCTAAGTGACCATGTTCACTTCAGTTTTCAAAGATATGGCTGCTTATCTCCTACAAGCAATTATCTGCCTTGCCCAGTGATGCATACTATGAGGCTAGAGCATTGTGAATGTGTAATCAAAGTGATTCCCTCCCAGTGAAACTTGTTTTGGACCTTGAAGATGGTTTATAAATTACTTTCAGAGGGCTTTTTCCCTTCTATTATGGATTTGGTAGCATCCATTTCAAATGCAAAAGCAGTGTGGTATGTCTCCTGCCAGCTGGTTGGATTTTAGTGGGAATTGGGTAGGTGAATGCATGATGTAGTTGATAGACCAAGAGTACAGTGTGAAAATTCTATATTCAGTTGCTCTTCCCAGTAAAAAAAATCTTAACTAGTAGAATAAACAGAAAAAGCATTACATGCCCTTCTTGGACAGTTGTTTCTTGGCTCTGAAGTAAAATTTGCTAAACTGAACATTTGCAAGTAATCCTGTGATAAAATGAGAAGCTTTTTTAGCTGTGAACATACATGCAGCTTACATAGAAAAGGGCTCAAAGTATAGCATCTGGGAAACTGTTTTTCCCCTTCTTCCTGCCAAGCACTTCCATTTCATAATGTCAAATTCAGATAAGCACATTGTAGCCCGACCATTGAATGCTGAACTGACATTAAGAAACAGGTTTGGGAAACAGTTTGAGAGCCTCTGGAGCAGCAGATTTCAAACAAGGGTGCTGAAAAGTAGAGAGGGAAAAGCAGAGTGTTGGAGCGTGTCAAGTCTTGAATTTATAAATGTTAAGACAGAATTCCGTTTATCTTTAGTGTGAGTTCATCAGACCAATTTGAGTCTGTCTTCTTGTGTAAGAATAAAGAATGTAGAAGTGTTTGGGGCATCTGGGTTTTTATAGGTTGGTGGTGATTATAAGGAAAATGTACTTGCATGGCAACATTTTCGAAATGTGTGCACATCATCAATTGTGATTTTGGTAAGCTTTTTTTCCCAAATAAGTGGATATTTTAGAGAAGAGCTGCTTTAAAATAGTGATATTTCCTCCTATGTCTATCTTTAAAAGCAGAAATAAATTTAATATAGTAGCTTAAATTTGTTTTGCCTCAGCTTAACAGGAAAAAAAATAGAATAAATACCTTAAGGGGGAGTGGCAAAGAAACAATTAGAAAAAAATTCTCAGTAATTTCAGTAGGGAACTGTTTATGATCAGATGGAATGGCAAAACTCTACATAAGGTTTTCCGTGTTTTGCCCACTGCCAGCTGCTTGCATTCACCAAGTGCATTCATTTCAATGAACGCGGAGTGTAATGTATTGAGCTGAATGTCCTGTTTACTTCAGTGAAACTTTGATCTCCAGACAAAAATTCCTATTGACATTAAAAAATAATTGCTAAAGTTTTATTGTCTGACAACACTTATGTACTGTCTTATCCTTCCTTTCTGGCTGGCCATGCCATGCCACAGATTCTGTGCAAAGCAGATCTCTGCCCTGGGCAGATTGCCTTATTAATTCTGCTCAGACCTCACTCTCCAAAAATCAGTGCACTGTTGTTTTCTCATCTCTAACCAAATATTCATCATTAATTTGCTTCGGAGTACAGCATGGTTTGTGACACATCAGTAATATATCTGACATAAGCAATCAGGTGAAACATTATTGTAAGGCAAGCAGGCCAGAGAAACAATTTTAAAAATTAATAAGAGAATAAAATATGTGCATTTTATATATTTGTTTTTCTTTAAACAGTTTACAAAGAAATTGGTTTTTGTTCTGATAAATCTCCTACATATTTCTTGCAGTGTAACTGCCCCAGTATGAACTGCTGTTCTAACAACGAAGAAGAGCCAAAGCCATGGTTTCAAATTTTTGGGATTACTTTTACTTCGACATGGAGACATTATTGAACAATAGTGGATGATCCAATGCAGAAACACATATTTTCATCCACATAAAGCATAATGGTGAATTTGAACTCCATTAGGAAGTTCACCATTTTTAGTAACTAGGGGTAAACTGCTGGTTTAATAATGAACGTGTCACTTTGGGTAAGTGTTTTTAGGCAAGCGTTTCTCTTTTGTGGTATTTGTCAGCTTGAAGTTGATCCTCTCAGCCTTGAAAAAAATACTTTTTGCAGTTTTGGACTTTTCTCTTGAGACACAGTTATACCTGTCTGGAATAAGAAAGTATAGATTCTACCTTTGGGTGCCTCTGCAAATTTTATTTTGGAGTTTGTTCATCATCCTTATCTGAGAAAAGAAAAGGTAAAGTAAACAAGGAGTTTGTTGTCTGCATCCACAGCAATGACAATTCGCGGAAAAACATCAAATATTGACTTTGGAAGTCCTATACTGATTTAGTTGGGTGAGAATCAGGCATATATTGTTATAGCAAAAAGGCAAAGAAAATCTATTACACATTCTTCCTGAGCAGTTTTTGTTGCATCTATTGTATTTTCTGCTTCCCTTCTCTTCTATGAATTGTATCTACCTATCTCCATAAATGGATTCATAAGGAAAAGCAATTTTATGATAAACTCATATGGTATTCCTGCTCCTCTCGTTCTTCCAGCCTTGTTTTTATCTAGGAGACTTCCTCAGCCTGATATGGCTGTGCTGGATTTGACACGTATTATTCTATTAAAGTCGTTTCTTGCTGCCAAGTACTTCTGGGGGAAAAAGCCCACCTGAAAAGCAACAACAAAAAACCTCACAAACAAAAACCCACTAATCCACACATGATAAAAGCAAGCCAGAGATGAGTATCTGGCTCTGCATTCCAAGATGGTTTGTTCTTGAAGAGATCCTTTGTGGTGCAACCTCTATGAATTGCTGTCACAGGATGCTATGGATGTGATGCATTGCCTTTCACTTCCCCTAGTAAAACCAGTCAAACTTTCAACACAAATTTTCCCAGACCTATTCATTTGCAGACAATCCATGGAAAATTAGTCAAAACACCTAGAATGATACACCAGCAGAATTTGTAGGAGCTTCTTTGTGCCTGAAGTTTTTTTGTAATTCCTGCAGATCTGCCTACCTCGGCTTCAGCAGGAGAGGAAATGTGCCCTGTACATGATGATGCTTCTGGAAGAACTTCTGAAAGGAGACTCCTTTTCCCTTCCCTCTGTGGAAAATGTGATTCAGTTTGCACAGCAGCTGGGGCTGCAATCTACTTTCACAAATCAGCAAAACAACACCAAACTACTCTCATTTCTGTCAAAGAGCTGGTGCTGTGCCAGTGCTGCTGTCTCATGTCTTGATTTTGTAAGATTCGACGCACACTGTGCTGAGGATTTGGAAATCACTTTGCCATTCAGGGGTCTCACTTGTGAGGTGAGATGTAGGAAGTCTGACCGAAATGAGATATTTTACTCTACGTGTCTGTCGTGCTGTATATTCTTAAAGGAAAACATGATGCCTAAACTGGCTGACCACTGAGATTTAGGCAAACTCTGGGAAGGGAGCTCCTTTTAATATGAAGTAAATGCCAGGTGAGATGTGCATGGGGGACGTGGGGTATGTAAACTTGGCTTTCTGCCCATTGCTTAGATTTCTGTGACAAAGAGACACTTGGAAATGGTGTGGCTGCTGAAGAAAGCAAGTCTCCATAAATTCCAGGCCCTGGTCTCTGGAAGAGTCATCTGGGTCTGTCAACAAGAAGGTTTTCTCAGCTTTATCTTTGTCAATGGGCAGAACACTGATTTAAAAAGTCAGCTTTGATGTAAAATAGAAAGATGTTTCACTTTGGTTTTATGGTGCTTTGAAGATTAAATACACGTGATTTCTCAGATCTCTTTGTTTCCCCCTTATCCTTACTACTTCAGTTGCTGTTCTCTAGGGTCCAAGACCTTGTAGGAAATGCTGTTTTTAGAGATGAAGGTGTTTTGCGCTTTGGTGTTTTGCCTTTTCCTGTGTAAGTACACTTTGTACACACCCAGATGCCTGTTGAAGGAACCCTGCGTTCATATCTGGTTGAAAAGATAATGCCTTGAAAAAGATTAGTTTCAAATACCAAGAACAGTGTTTGAATTCAGTTTATTTGTCTATCAAAGCTGGGGAAATGGTGGAAGGGAATAAATAAATAAATTGCTTTTCAAAAGTGGGGACTGATAATTGCAATAAAAGCTTTTTGAGTTGTGGGGTTTGCCAGGGCAGAATGATGGACTTGGGTGTAAAAATGCCAGCCAGTTCCAGTTTCCTTTTGTCCTAAGGGACAAGAAGGACCACTTTATTGTCTAAACAGAGGATTTATTACCCCAAATTTCTGTATCATTGTAGCACAATAAATGGGTAAAAAAGGGAGCACATATTTCTGGATGTAGTTCAATCATTTGCATTTGCATTGGGATGTAAATTTCATAGAGGATATTACACAGCAAGTATCATAAATCAATCATTAAATGCTTAGGACTGAAAACAAATTTTCTCTGTAGGCAGGTTGTATCTTGTTTGTGATGATGCTTCTTGTAATTCCCTTCCAAATGCAAGCAGTTTTTTGTAGTGGAGACCTCAGTATTGCACGTGGTGAGGATGAATTTGGTGGTTCCTCTGTTTCTAATCCTAGTGAAAGACTCTATTTGTAGGAGTTTGTGTGTGGAGGTTAAGGTTATCCAAGACTCTTCACTTGTTTTCTCTCTGGAGGGCCTGTGTTACGTTTTTAGATGCTTTGTACTGCTCTTTTGTCTGTATTGTGACACATAGTGAAGAAAAAGGAATTCCTTTGTGGTTTTTTAGATAGTTGATTCTGCAATTGTTCTTTTGGAATAATTTTATTTTGGGAGGCAAGAGTAACAATTGCCTCTGTGTTTCCCTGCAGAGGCTTGTAAATATCAGTTACCTACTGCCATCTTACTGTACTTGAACAAGTGTTATTATTATGTGACTGATTATTTCCTTTGCTGTAGTCTATGTTTTTCCTAAAATATTTAGCTAGAATAATAATATGATTTTAGTGAATAGCAATGAAAAGAAGTACCACTTAAATGGAAAGCTGGTGAGCTATGGGAAGATGTTTTGGGATACACACCTGTGTGTCTTACTAGGATGTGTGAATCTTCATCTTTAACAGACCTGTGGGTTTGGTGGTTTTTTGTTTTTTTCTTGTTTTTTTTTGGCATATTAACCACTGCTAAATGCAGAAAAAACAGGATACATTTTGTACTGGATTTATCCTTACTCCTACGGAAAGGTGGATCCTGGGCATTCAATAGCAGTCTAAATACCTGAGGTCTTATGGCACAAAATGGGTATTTTCTCTGCATAGAAAAAAAAAGATTAAAAAAATCCATATATAAAATGGGTTGTGATATAATTCCCAATTTTCTACAAAGGAGTCCTGTTTATCACCCTTCCTTTATATTATGATTTTACTTTTGTAGGATGTTCTTTGTCATATTTCTGTCTTCCCAAGTTTGGTTTTTTTTCAGTAAGAGGAACTTCTATTTTCAGACTGTTTTTCTGCCAGAAGTGTAAATCTGTTTCATGGCTTTCTTTGACTCTGGTCATGAGAGAAAGTTTGATATATATTACCATATTGATACTTTTCTCTGACATTAATACAAACAAAATTAAAAACAATCCCTAGACAGGAGAAAAAAACAAATGGAAAATGCTTTTCTCGTATGAAAGTACATGATTAAAAAAATGAAAAGATACTTTTAAAAATTATTTGGTTTGTTTTAATTCCTTTGACTCTAGTGTTGTTTTGGTATGCATAAGCACATACAATTTTATTTGATAAAATAGGGGCACTCTGAAAAAAGTTGATAGTTACAGTAGTGCATTCTATTGCTAAATTTTCTCTTTATGGAACAAAACATGATATTCACACTTCATACTTCTGCAAAGAAACAATCCATGTGTGACGGTGTCTTTAAGACGTTTGCTTTATTTAATTGTCCTGTGTGCCTCTTGTACCAGTTCCCTTTTAGCTGTCCAAAGTTTCAAAGTTTTTAGTTAGTGCTTTTTTTTTGCTGGTTTCCCTATTTTTAAATTAATTGCAGAGTTTAGACTTTGTATTGTAGAATTTAGTGTCAGAAAATAAAACAATTAATCATTGAACTGAGCTATTTGGAGTTTCCGGAGAGGCTTAAAGGTTAGAATAGTGTGTTACAGGAACAGGCTGAATGTAGCTTGTGTCTACCTTGAGAACCCAAATGGACTACGTGACTTCTCGACCTCTTCTAGGCATTTTGACTCTGATTCTGTTTAAAGTGAGATGAAGAATTATTGCTATTATATTCACATGCAAGTAGCTACTCAAAAGATGTCTGAAGTGACATTGTCACGTGATTTTTTGTTCCATATTTTAAAATTCAGGAATCCCATTCATTCCAGCATACCATAGTACTGATGAGAAATCTTAAAGGAGAAAGAATGGCATCCATATTTTAGGCATAGAGATGCAGGATCAGGACGTGCTGCTGAGTTTTTTCCATCAAGTTCACAAGTCCTTTCAACATATCACAGCTTTTTCTACCTACCTGAGTTTCTCTAGAACCATTACAGACATCCGTAGAAATCTTAATTAATTATCACTGATTCTATCATGAGATACCTGTGGGTATACTCTAATCACAAGAAAAATAGGTAACAAGTATCTAATGGTATTGAAATAATTGTATCAAAAGCACAGTATATGTCTGCTCATTAATGTAATAGAGTGTCACCTGAATAAATAGTCAATTCACTTAGTACCACCTATGCTTTAATCCATTGATTTAATCCATGTATTTTCAGTGATGCAAATATGCATGCAAATTTGTCTATTTTAATAAAAAATGGTAATATACTTTTCAACCACTATTTGAAATAGTATTAAAAATTATCCTATGTCATGTATGAGAGGGAAATGCAGTGCTTCTCTGGGGACTTGTGAGTGAGATAGACAAGCCATAGAGCAAAGGCCCAAATTTGATCTTAAAAAGGCAAAACACAAGTAGAATTTACCCATGAAATGTGTACAAATATAAATATCACCCTGGTTTGTATTGTAAGCATGTGGTATCAATTCTATTCAGTCATCTGGCATGTCCCTTAATAGAAATTACTTATTTTACTGTGGTGCATACCCATCAGAGAAATTTCATTCCATATGTGTGGAACAGGGATACAACCCTACCATGAATGGTCTCATTCTGCCTATTCCAGTTTTATTTCTAGAACTCTGTGTCTCTTTGTTGCAAACTGTGAAATTCCCCCTTTGCAAGCATTTAAACCCTAGGAATTCTGCTTAAGTATAGCAGGATTCTGTTTAATTAAGGAATGAAGGAATAAAGTCAGCTTTTCTTCACATACCGTAACTTTCTGTAGGATTGTTTCTGGTACATCACTGAGGAGCATGTGTGATGCCATGTGGAAGTGGTGTGGAGGCCTATGTAGCATGGAGGGGGTATGGAGACATCTTTTATCTACGTCTTTCTTGCTGTTACTTCATTCCTTTTTACTCTCCTCCTCAACCAAGCATAGAGCAGTAGACCTGCAAGCACAACTCCATATGGAGGAACCTATCAAGGCCAAAACACTTCAATCATGCCTCCAAAATGCTCATTTTGTGTCAATAATTGTGCTGCTTGAACAATTTGTAAGTTCAGGTTGAGACGCTGCCATTTGTTTTGTCAAAGGTGAGCTAATGTGATGCTCTGGAAAGGCAGGGGAACCTGGAGAAGAGATCTAATTATAACTGCAGCTTATTTCAGTGACATTTCAGGAACACTGGTGGGAACTGTCACTTCTAGCAGAATGATGAGTTGTATTTTTGTTTCTTGCCCACAGTATCTAGAAAAATATTTGCTTACTCTAGCAAATTAAATCATGTTTCTCTCATAATCTGGGACCACCAAGGAGAGTTACTACTAGCCTGTGTGTCCCATCCAGGGACTCCATGCAGTTTTTTCCCATCAGGATATCTAATCAATTACAACTCCTTCCTGGGTTCTGTTTTGTAGACGTGACAAAGTCTTGGGTGATTACTTAAAAATTTCAGGCAGTTACAATAAAAATCTTGAACCTTTTGGACTAAAAGAAATCTTGTTGTTAATCTCAATGCTCTGTATGACAAGGCAAAAAATTAATATCATGTTGCTTAAGCTGAAATAAAAATGATAAAATGGGTGGCAGGAAAATTAAATTCTAGTGTAATTGTTTCTATAATTCCAGTGAGACTCTTTTGTTTCACCTGCTGTCTCCATTAACTGAATGCTGTTTCTGTTACAGAAAACCTTTTTTCTTGTGTGATTTGTAACAGTAAGTGCTGTTTTGCTAAAGACTGAGAACAAGTCAGAAGGGAGGAGGTTAGGCAGTAAATATTTGTGAAAAGTATAGGGCTTCTCGTGCCCTGCTAGTTAAAATGTGTGCTGTTTCAGATTAAAACTAAATGTAGGCTCTGCACTGGGAAAAGCTATTTAAAGAAAGCTTGTTTTGTCTCTGATACTCAGAGTGCAGAAGTAGGTGAAGACTGATCAAGAATAATTGGTTATGAATATTTCATCCATGAAGGAGTTTTCAGTGAAAAATAAGATGACAGAGGCAGAAATGGATGAAAATAGTATTGGAGCATTATGAAAGGCGAAAAAAACCCCCTTTCTTCCAATTTTTATTGTGTAAGGAGAAAGTGGAGCTGAAGATACATGTTAGGAAAATTTGCACTTTAACTTCTATGCAGGGTCTGTGCATATTTCAGGCTCTGCATTTTCACATTTTCTAAATAATGACTTTTAAAAAATGATGATGATGATGATGATGATGATGATGATGATGATGATGATGATGATGATGATGATTAGTCACTGCCCAGGATAAATATAGGAAAACATTCAGCAGAGTGGAATGGTATGTGATTCCCTACATATAACTTCATCTCCCTTTTCTTAGATGACTTTTCCTTTCTTCCTTTTCCTGCTGGTCCACTGGATGGCTCTGTGATCACTCACATGCTGTACACAGGCATTTCTCTGTAATGTGATCATTTGCTTAATATCACACTAAAACCTCTGCTTCTCAGTGTCGAAGGCAAAGTCTGCTAATTTCAGCAGCAGGAATAATTAAGCAGAAAGCATGTCTGTACCAAGAGCAGTGGCACAGAGAAGAGCATAACTAGAGTGGCTTTGAAGGGCCAACTCCTTGTCCCACCTGGGCAGCTGTTGTTTTACACTATTTTGAAATTTCTTTGTGGAGAAGAAGAAATACGTGAAAGGCGGGTTTGGTGGGTTTATAGAGTACAGAATGAGTCTAGTTCAGGTGTACATCTGGGTTTACAGGTGAGAATGGTTCTGGTCCTCTCTTTGAGTAGGGTTTTCTCTGAGGATCTGAACATCCCATGTCCCAGCAAGCCAGAGTGGCGTGTAATTTCACTATTCCAGGTGATAGCAACCTACACTGTTTGAGAGGATGCTTCCCTGGTGTTAATGTCAGTATTAAACAGTATGCTTGGTAAGAGGGATTTGCAGCCTTGGCCTCGTGCCTTGCATACATATATGCAATGGACATACTCAGTGTCAGATGCACCACAGCATCCACAGGATGATGATGATGATGATGCATGTTTTTGATAGGAAATGTTAGTACCACAGAAATGCCATCCAGGCAGATTGGGGCCTGGCTGGGACAGACATGGCTGTGGTTTCCACAGTCGCATTATCTGTGTTCTTGAGGTTTTCTCTTAGAAGAGAACTGGGGAAACAAACAGATGCAGTCTAATCTGCACTCTGCAAAATGCATGTTGTATCTTAAAAAGATATCTAGAAGGGAAGTAAATCTTAAAGGCCAATGGTGCTGTAGTCGATTAAAACTGAGGAAAGCAAGAGCTTTTTATAGCTGTCTTTTCCTATAAATCACCAACTTCCTCTCCTTGGGAGACTGCCAGTGTAAAATCCAAGAATTTCTTGGCATTACTAAAATCAGAGGAGACCTAGTTTATATTCACAGACCTGTGCAGAACAGAGCTGGGCAGTGTTTCATTTCTGCACCAAAGCAGAATAAGCCTATAAAAAAANTAAAGGCCAATGGTGCTGTAGTCGATTAAAACTGAGGAAAGCAAGAGCTTTTTATAGCTGTCTTTTCCTATAAATCACCAACTTCCTCTCCTTGGGAGACTGCCAGTGTAAAATCCAAGAATTTCTTGGCATTACTAAAATCAGAGGAGACCTAGTTTATATTCACAGACCTGTGCAGAACAGAGCTGGGCAGTGTTTCATTTCTGCACCAAAGCAGAATAAGCCTATAAAAAAATCATCGTGTGCATTCACAAATTAGTATAGAACTGTGTAGTGGCATTACTATAAATTGTATCACAGGGAACTACTTCTTTAGTGCAGTGTCTTTAAAAAAAGGCTTAATACACAAGATGTCCTTGAATTCTATCTGGTTTTGCTTCTCTGAGAGACTTGAGCTGTGTCTACAGTGTGTGAGCAAGGTCAGCGAGCACATGGACAGTACCCTGATCATCTGTGTTGCTTAACTGTAAGATGAGGCTTTTGGCTGTGTTTTGAATCATTCCCTCTAGTCCATGCTGGAACAAAGATTGGGAACAGTCCAGAGGATGTTTTGCTCCAGGAGACACTCCGTAAAAGCCAAGTGGCTGGGATGCTCTGAGGTTTGCTTTCTTCCAGCACCGGTTCTGGAGGCTTCGCCTCGAGTGTTCCCACATCAGTGTGCTGATGTGATGGCTTTTTGCTAACCGTGCCTTCCTCTGCTCTTAGTTCTACTCTGAATGTTTCCCTACTCTGAATGTATAAAACCTTTCACCTATGAGACTAAAAAAGGAGCAAACTCATAGAGTTCATCTGCTGTGACAGCGAAGGAAGGTGGATTAGTGGAACTGTGCAGCTGCCGTGCAGTAGGTGGATTATTTAATAATTTAATGCAGGCAAGCA